>CM052897.1:28046721-28101917 GCA_028534135.1 Potos flavus
TGTCATATATTTCTAATAGTAAATCCTGGGGTGGTATGACAACTTGATTAGTTTACTATATTTCACATCTTCTAAGTTTCAGTAGATTTTTCATATACAGACTCAAATAGATACTGATAAACAATTTGCTTTAGGGAATGAGTCTCCCTTCTGTAGCTGGCTGATTGGTGTCATATGCTATTATCCCTGAAATAAATATATTTCATTGGCTAGCCAGCATCTTAAGAATACATTTCTCTACCAAGGATAAGACCCAATCACTTGACATGAAATTTGCGAATGTTTTAATTTCATTGGCTCTGTTCCTCTGAGCGACTCTGTAGGACTTTGTTCCTGAAGAATGTCAAAAATATAAAGAAAGGAAAAGTGTTCGTAGTTAATAATTTCTGCTAACTACTAAATGCAGCCAAGTTTTTGCCTCACTGAATTAAATGGGATGAAGCCAGGGTAATGCTCATGTTGGTGTGTAGCTTATTTGTCTGGGATGTTATTCATGCTACTGAGCAATGAAGGCTGCATTTCCTCACAAGTTTTTAACAAAATATCATATTTGTTGGAAGTTGTCCCAGTGGTAACTTATAGAAAAGAGCTCATGAACCTTGTCATGTCAGGGAGAAAAATTCTGAAAGTCACAATGGAAAGCACATTTCCTATCTTTAGGTTGTTTGTATGTCTCAAGCCAATGTTCTGGATTATCTTTGTTCTCAGTGATATTCTTCATGTCTTTACAAATGAGCCTGGTCCTTTTTCTCTATGAAAGCAATTTTCATCTCACTTTATTCCAGCAAGTCTTTCAATGTTACTTCAGTCAAATAATCTTTGGCTGGTAAATTTTGGATACTTCTAAATTTATCCTTTATAGTTTATTTCTAGAACTTTGTATAAATTAGCACTTGTTGGGTAACAAACCACCCAAAATATTTAGTTGTTTAAAATAACAACTGGGGCCTCTGGATGGGCTCAGTTGGTTAAGTATCTGCCTTCTGCTCAGGTCGTGATCCCTGGATCCTGGAATGGAACCCTGTGTTGGGGTCCCTGCTCAGCAGAGAGTCTGCTTCTCCCTCTACCCCTGCCCCTACTTGTGCTCTCTCTCATGCTCAAATAAATTTTTTAAAAACTCTTTAAAAAATAAAATAAAATAACAACCGGTTTTTATTTCTCATGAGTCCACAGGTCAGCTAGATGATTTTGCTGATTTAGACTAGGTTCAGCTGATTTCGACTAGGCTTACTCATGTGTGGTCAGTTACCTGGTGGTAGTCTGGAGACTACCTGGTCTTAGATGACCTTTATGAGGTCACTCACTTCTCCTTCACATGATTACACATCATTCCATATGCTAGCCTGGGGACATTTGCATGGAAATGACAAAGGTCTATGAAAGGAAGTTGGATTGTGCAAGTGCTAGTTTAATACTCTGCTTGCATCAAGTTTCCTGCTGTCCCACTGTCCAAAGTAGTCAAATGGCCAGTCCCAGAAACAGTGGAAGAAGAGATGACTATCAAAAGGCATGGATATAGGTGGGCATGAAACACTATGTCTATCAATGCCTTCTACCACAAACTTTATCTGAATAAAACAGACGTGCAAACAAAGACTAACATATAAAGTTACCCACTGCAAGGATCATGAAAATATAAAAATAATTGAAGTGAACCTAATGGATTGGTTAAATAAATGATGATACATCCATATGATCAATTTTATGTAGTCACTGAAAACACTAAGAATAATGTAAATAGTATGGAAAATATTTTAATGTAAAATATTCTATGTAAAATATTCTAATATTTTAAGTGAAAAAATAAGATACAAGCATGTATATGCAATAAAGCTTAATAGTTAAAAACCTTTATAGAAACATATACGAATAGAAAAAAAAATCACAAAATCTTAATAATGATTACCTATAGGTGGTGAACTTAAAAAATCTTTATTTTTAAATTATTTTCTTTTTTTGAAGATTTTTATTTATTGAGAGAGAGAGGAGGAGCAGGAGGAGGAGCAGAGGGAGAGGGAAAGGCAGACTCCCTGCTGAGAAGGGAGCCTGACATGGGACTCAATCCAAGGACCCTGGGATCATGACCTGAGCTGATGGCAGACACTTAACCGACTGAACTACCCAGGTACCCCTTTAATTATTTTTATTTCCTATTTTTTAATAATCAGCATATGGTATTTTATAAGTAGAAAAGAATATAAAATAAAAATTATATAAATAGTAGCCTGTGGTAGGGAGAATTCTAAGATAGCATCTAAAATTCCCTTCCTCTGGCGTTATATACACTGTATAATCTCTTCCCCTTGAGTGCTAAGAGGGACTATGAATGCTATAAATTTCACTCTCATGATTACATTATATCATGTTAAAACTGAGGGATTTTGAAGATGTAATTAAGGTCCCAAATTAGTTGTCTTTGAGTTAATTAAAAGTAGTATTATTCTGGGTGGGTCTAGCAAATCAGATGAGCCCTTAAAAGGGGTAGGGTTCTTTCTGAAGAAAAAGATTGAAAGCACAAGGAAGATTTTCCTGATGTTTTTGTAAAAATAAGATGCCATATTGTGAGAAGTACATGGGGCTAGAACCCGAGGGGTACTCTCTAGGAGCTCAGAGAGATTCTGTGTCGCTCTAAACAAGAAAATACTGAACTTAGTCTCACCGCTCTAAGGAACTGAATTTTACTAAACTTACTAGCAACATTATTGTGCACATTCATTCTTACAGTATCTCAAAATGACGATTTAACATGTTATTCTATTCGTCAAATGAGAGTCACAACATTTAAGTTTGTGCTACATGGACAGTCACATAGAAAATTAATATAGAATAGTAGACTCTTGGAATTAATATGTTGTTAAACTATCACAGATAAAGGATTTTACTGGGTGTATCAATCAATATTTGATTAAACTACAGGTGATAAAGAATGTCCCCAAGGTCATAATTAGCAGCATGAACTTTCAGCAAATTTAGAGCATGTAAATATTGTTTTATATGAACAATGTATAAAAAACATCACAACCCAGAATTTGACAGTGTATAATACTTAGTGTTCTTCCTATCTTCATTATCTCTGGCAGATAGTTATCTTTTCCTCCAAGCTCCAGCTTAGCATCAAAATAATTTTCAGGACAGCAACTATATCTAATACATCTGATTTGGCTTGGGGAATAAAGTCAATTTTCTGTTGAATGCAGAGCATTTACTCCATGATTTAAATAGCCCAGTTTTTTCCAATGCATTTCAGCAATTGAAGACTAACTAGACAAAAATCTGTTTCATCTATTTTCATTACAACTTTAAAACGGACTAATAGAATTTGTTGTAATAAAGTTCAAAAGAAGAGTTAACACGATTTGTGAGAAAAGTGGCATCAAACATATTACGTTGATTGTTGATTCCTTTTCCTCACGGTGTACTTAGTCCAGAAGTGGTTGGATGCCATTGTGGCTGTGACCCTGAACTTGAGCAAGGTTACAACCATGCTGTTAGAAGATTGACTCCTTATCATTTCTTTTGACAAATATCAGTTGTCTTTCCTTCTTTTCTTACCCTTCCAAGATCATTTGCTGTGCAACTTTAGGCCCTCTGTCTGGGCCTCAGTTTATGAAATGTAATAGTTTAGTCTGTATCAATATAAAATGGCTTAGTCTATAGTAGCAGTTCTAAAGGATGGCCTTAGATCAGCAGCATCAGCATTACCTAAGAACCTCTTAGAGATATAAATTTTCTGTTTTCACCTGTGACTTAATGAATCAGAAACTCTGGGGTTAAGGGTGGTCACAATGCATGCTTACTTAGCAAGTCTGCCAGGTGGACTAGATTATCTCGGAGACACATTTTAGACCTGATGTTGTCTCCCTCTAGTAGCTTTAGGTTGTTGCACACACAACTGTGATTTTTCAGAGTCTCAGCTTAGCCGAACTTGAGAGTTTTTAGTTTAGAGAGGGACCAAGGTTATTCTTCTTTGGGAATGGTGTCAGGTCTATAATATTGATTTTAAAATCAAGGGATTGCTTGCTTTCTCCTCAGTACACTTCTCTTTTTACTCTATCCCCTGAGGGTCCTAGCCACCTATGTCCCCATCTTGTTACCCTTGGCTCTAGGAATATCACAAACTCTTGCAAATTTATTCCTTATTTCCATTAAAAAAAAAAAAAAGCATGAGAGAGAAGAGGCTATTAGCTTTGGATTTAGGTAAAATTAAGATTAGATTCTGATTCTATTATTTAAAATTCTATAATATTCTGTACATTACTTGATGTCTCTGTGTCTTTTCCTTTTTACTGTATAAAAACAGAAATACAACCCTGCAATAAGACAACATGAATGTGATTACCTGGCATATAACAGGTGCTCAATAAATTGTACTTTTGTTCCATTTCCCAGTCTCCACAATTAGGGTTTGGGTGCCAGACAACTCCATTTTTCCAAAACCATTTGCTGCCTGAGTTACCTGGCCTGCATCCACAATACCTATGTTCCAGCCAAAAAAGCTTCTACTTACTGGCTGAAGATTTCAACTTTGTGACACCATCATTGTCATTGATTCCCTTCACTTTTGACTTTTATTCATCCTTCTACTCTCTTTGCCAATGACGGTTTCTGGTTGGCAGTAAACAATCTAATCCAAGGAAGCATCCAAGCTAATAATAATAATGATCACAATTTCAACTAATAATTTACCATGAGTCAGGTACTCTTGTATGTAATGTTTAAGTAGCTCATCAAAGCAACCTTTAGACATAGGTAGTAATATTATCCCCATTTTATGGATGAGGAAACTGAAGCACAGAGAAGACAGAAATGACAGAGCTGTACTATAAGCAAGCATATAACTAAAATAGAAATTCTTATGATCTGAACTTCTATGGAAAATTTCAAAATAACTAGACACCTTAAGCAAAAATATTTTGAAAAGACATACACATGTAAAGCTCTTAAAATGTAATGATAATTGAAATGAATAACTATATTGGGGAAAAATAAAATTCAGCTTATATTATTGTCCTCTGACATAATTCACATACAGATGCCTCAATTTATTTGTAATGTCAAATATAGTTGGATCAAGATCTGATGTGTGGAGTGTGTGTGGGTGGGTGGGTATATGCATGTATCTGTGTGTTCATACATGGACAAATAATTTTCATAATACAGAAACCAGACTGAGATGCTTTATGAGATTAAGAACCAAATCAGATTACGAAGGCTTATTTGACATGCCAAATTCTAAAATACATAGTTGAGTGCAAATGAACATTTCCTTATAGTTATCAGTTACTTAGTAATACCATTTTATCTGAACAGGGGAAGTTGTCAAAGAAAGGACAGGTTTAATTATATACCATCAGTTTCCAAAGGTGGGCTTGCTATTCCCTTCAGCACTCAGAAGGCTCATTTAATATCCATTCAATCATCTGTGGAAAGTCCAAACCTCAAGAGACATTAAAATTCTCAGGGATAGAGGAAGAGAAATATCATTGTCATAGCCTTTGCCTCTGAGTTCCTTTTCCAATAAATTAAGTCAGTTTAGGGATTGTTTTATCATCTCTACCATATCATTTCTCTCCTACCATGTTGACCTAAATGTAGGGTTTTACTTTTTTCTGTAATTCCTACAAAACAGCTGTATGCCTCTGCCGCATGCCACATACAGAGCATTTTCTTTATTCTTTCAACAAATATTAGTGAAATCTACAAAATGGGTCATCCACTATGTAGGAACAGGGATATGAGTGAGATAGACAATATGTGTTAAATAAGAAAACATGAAATAGCAGTACATGTTCTTAGAGAATAAAGTAGTGTGTATTTGAGGGATGGGCTGTGGGGAACAGGAGTTCATTTTACTTTGCATAAAGTGGCCGGAGGAGGCCTTTTGAGGAAATTGTGTTTACTCAATCTGATTTATATTTTTTGAAATATTATTCAGGGTCCTGAGTAGAGAGCATGGATGTGTAGGGACAGGGGCAAGAGGAAGAATAGAGAGATCAATTAAGGAAGCTATTGTTCAATAGAGTGAAGATGGTAGCAAGGAAAGTAATGATATCCCACTATTTAGACTATGCTTTAGAGCAGTTATTCTCAAAATGCCATCCCCTAACCTGCAGCATCAGGCCACACTCTAAATGTACTGAATCCAAAAACTCTGGGAGTGAGTCTCAGCATCCTGCTTTTAAAAAGTCCCCTAGGCAATTATGATGAATGCTGAAATTTGAAAGCTACTACCTAAGAGAAGAGTTGACAGGACATGAAGATGGCAAATGAGCCACAGGCAAGAATCAAGAATGACTAACTCCTAGTTTCGTCTGTTTTTAGAGGAGAGTGTGAGTAATAGACTTTCCAGAGGATGAAGGAAGATGAGTAAATTTTCTCTTTACAATTAAACAACCTCAGAATCAATGTTGAGTATCTAGCTAAAACTTCCTCAGCCATTTCTGCATCTCAGGCTTTGGTAGACCACTGCAATACCTACTCTCTCTTATTAACTTCCTTCCTCCTCTCTTTTCTCTGCTCTCCCTACTTCCATTTCTGCTCATTTGTAATGCATAACAAATTTTCCCTCCTCCTTGGCTCATCCAGTCCATGAGCTAAAAACTAAAGGCCTAATCTACTTTCCTTCAATGTAATTTTTAAACACAGTTCTCGTTCAATGAAGAATTCTAGATCAGCTATTAAGAAAATATATTTTCACTCCCACTAAATGGGAAAGTCAATTTTAATTTGCAAAAATTTGAAAATAATTTCAGTAATAATTGGATTATTTTAAGAATTGAAATTAAATTAAGAATAACTGTGTTTAAATGTTGCCAAAGATAATCATTAAGAATTTTTAGGTTATTGGCCATCTTTGATGGTTTTTCATGTCCATTTGTTTGGGACTTCAGAGTTAACTTTACTTTAGAAATTTGTTTTCAAATGCATTTTTATTTTTTTGTTTTTTAAAAGATTTTATTTATTTATTTGAGAAAGAGAGCACAAGCGTGTGTGCATGAGGAGCAGAGGGTGGGGAGTGGTGGACAATTGGAGAGGAAGAGGGACAAACACATGGAGTCCAATGTGGGGCTTGATCCCAGGACCCTGAGATCATGACTTGAGCTGAAGTCAGATGCTTAACTTACTGAGCCACCCAGGCACCGCTCAAATGCATTTTTATAAATATTCTCTTGAATCAAACTAATACTGATTCCACTCCTTTTTTTACAGAGTTTTCTCAAATTTTGGTGACAATTATTACTATTATACTTTAAAATCTAATACAGAGTTGCCTGAATAGCTTAATAATTTATTATTTAATTATAAAAAATTTATGTTTCCCATTTCAGTTACTGTACTGCAACATTATTGCACGTCCTTTTAATATTGATGTGATAACACTATATAACAGAATTCTTTTCTTTTAGAACTGTTGTTCTTTTATAAGAATGCTGCTCTATTAATCATAACTGTGGCAGCTCAATTCTTGGATTGTAGCATAAAATGTAATTTATTAAAATCTGTTCCAGGCAGATCTGAGACAGGGAGTTCAGTATTTATTAATGTCTTCTCCATTTTAGGCTTAGGGAAAGCTGAATTAAATACAGTAGAACTTGTGGCACTATCTTCACACTCCATTTCTTGAGGCACAAAAAAAGTCTCTATCATATAAAATAGACTAAAATAAAAATCAACTTCTGAAGCCTTTTGACTTTTTTTATTTCTTTTTAATTTTTTTATTTTTGTGTTTCTTTACCTTCTAGAGAATTGCCTTTATAATTAAGTGCTAAGCCACTGCACTGTATTTTCTTGTAGATTGATTCTTTTCATATGTATCTCATATATATTTAAAAAAAAAAAACATACTTTTTCTGGTAGGTAATATGGGGAAAAGATGATAATTTGTTGAAGGTAATAAAGTCCATACTTTTTAAGCTGTTAATGACAGAATAGTAAATATTTTCAAAATAATTAGCTGCTCTTCAGAATTCAGCTTTTCTGTTTTCAAATTAGTTTGTGTCTTTTTGCATAATATGAGAATTGGTGATAGTTTATGTAATATTTATTTTAAAGAGAAAATAATAAAAATCTTTTTTTTAAAGATTTTATTTATTTATTTGACAGAGAGAGAGAGATCACAAGTAGGCAGAGAAGCAGGCAGAGAGAGAGAGAGGGGGAACAGGCTCCCTGCTGAGCAGAGAGCCTGATGCGGGGCTCGATCCCAGGACCCTGAGATCATGACCTGAGCCGAAGGCAGAGGCTTTAACCCACTGAACCACCCAGGTGCCCCAATAATAAAAATCTTTAAAGGCACTCCAATATCTCTATATTAAGGTCTGTGGTAACTTTATAATGTGTTGACCAGGCTAGACTAAACTGCTCAGAATTCCCTTTCCTCTATGCTTCCTGTTAAGGTGAGCCACAGAAGAAATTCTAACAACATTTGGAGGGTAGAGAGAAGGTAGCAGCCATTTTGTACCACTGTTCATTTGCTGTCTTGCCATGTGACTTGAAGGAGCATTTGGACTAGGTATGTGATAGGATGCTTTCAGCACCAAGGTCAGCAACAAGAATGGCACAGAATTCAGACTGCCCTTGGGGAAATTACTGCTCATGCTCCTGAGATTCCAGCCAGCTACTGATCTTCCCTTCCTTACTGCTGCCCTGTGTACCTCAGGCTGTAGCATTAAGAGTGGAGACAGCCTTGCAGGGCCTGTTGAAGCAGGTCCCTCCCCTGCCAAATTTGTAAGCCAGTTCCCCATGATAAATCCTTGTGTGTGTGTGTGAGTGTGTGTGTGTGTGTGTGTGTGTATGTGTGTGTGTCCCCTGATTAACTCCTGACAGATGCATCTAAACTTCTCTTCTTGGCCATCAAGCATTTCTTGATCTCTCCTAAATTCCTTTTCAAATCTCGTACTCATGCACAGTTCTGCACGTAACAAAATTAAGCCATAATTATCTACGTTTCTTTAGAGAAACAGCTGAGAACTTTTGTAACTTCATTAGTCTAGATACTTCTTTATCCCTATACCACCCACTTGGCACCTGTCAAAATATAATTTGTTGATGATGATGGTGGTTGATTTTTGGTTGTTTGTGTTTTTAAATTTTTTTTTATTTATTTAGCTAGTTTTCGTCAGTATAAATAATTTCTTTCTCTGAGTTACACTACTTCCCCACTCCACCTCTAATAGTAAATACCTTTAGAATGCGGCCCACATAATCTCTTTGTATTACTCTCCATGCAACATTGAATGCAGTCACTTGCACATTAAATTCTCTATGAATAACTGTTGAATCAAAGTAAATCTGTCAAAAATGATGAAGGGTCTGAGACTTTACCCTATTTCTAAGCTAACAAGTTATTCTGTCCCAGTTTCATAGATACTGGCAGACGGCCAAAGATGCCTGGGATAAAGACAGAGGACTTTATGACTCACGATGCAGCAAGCGGCATGAGCTTCATGTTTGCATCAGTTATTCTTGCCCCAAAAACCTAGGGAGGCCATGAGGAATGGCCCAGATGGATTTTGAACCAACAATAGATCTGTGTCACAGCTGTGAAATCCTGAATTTAGGTTTTCCCCAATTTTATTGTGGATGGAAACAGTTATTGTCTCTATTATCCTGGTCAGAAAACACATGTGCCCACTGGCTCACAGGGAGACACTCTCTCTATCCTTTCAGGCCGTTTGTTGCACAAACATCCTCAAAAAGATAATCCAGGCCAAAATTGTCACACAATGTGTGAAAAACCATGGAAAACTCCCCCCCAATAGAATCATCTACTGGAAAACAGTAGCTATTTCTTAAGCTCAGTGAAATGGCATTTTGAATATCCTTTATATTTAAAATGTTGGTCTCTTTTCTTATAATACAGTTTTTGTTTTCTATAGATCTCATCCCTAAATATTTACAGCTTGGGACAAAAATTGCCTCATAGTCTATAATTAAAGTACCATTGAATCTGGCGTGTTATCCTACTTTAAAAGCATATTGCAAATCACATGCTATTAATCTCCATGGGGATAGCTGAGCTGCCAATCACCTCTTAAATTCACAAAAAATCAGTGGACTGTGTGGAAGAAATTGGAGCATTTGGGACTAGATAAATCTATATCAAGTTGTTCCTGGGAGATATAGTAACCAAAATAGCTTACTTGAGATGTACGTCCAATTTCACTCTTTTTCTATGTTAAGTTTTATAACCAAGCTATTCCAAAGAGATAAAAGAAATATGGCACTTGTAGTGAATGGCTGGAGGAGTAAACTATTTTGAATACATGGCTGATAGTTGATTATTAGGAATGAGATAAAATAGCATTGAAGAGTGCATTTCTAAAAAAGTCACAAATATTTGTGAAAAATATTTATATACATGCAAATTCTGCATATAATCACCAGCAGTTTGGATTTGAGTTTCCATTTATTTCAAATGTAGACTTGTGTGGAAAACATTAATTTCATAATTTTAGAGGAATTTGTGTGTGAAGGAAGATAACAAAATGAGTGGATCCTTAAATAAAAAATCATGTAACCGTATGACAAAATCATATATATTACCTTATCTTATCTTTATGTCAGTTTTATTTGATATGCAGGGAACTTATGAAAACAAAATGGATTTAGAGAGTTGGAGTGTTTTTCCCAAGGTTGCAAAGCTATTGCATAATAGTGTATTTACTAGATCTCAGGCTTTCTTGGCTGGAGTTATTTTCACTGTGTTATAAATTCAGTTTTATTAATGACATCTATAGTTTATTAAACATTCAAGATGTGTCTGGCACTGTGTAAGGAGTTTTGCTTGGGCTATCTCATTTAATTTTCATAACATCACCATCAGATTGGGTCAATTATTGTCTTCACTATATTCTAAATGTAGTAATTTTACAAGGCCCCAAAGAGAGTAAAAGTTTGATCCCAGCCTCAAACTTAGGAATTCCAGAATCAGGAATCTTAACTGAAATGCAGCCATAGAAATTAAATAGTTTCGGCAACCTCTCAATCACATATATCCATATCACACAGAGGGGATTTGAAACACTCCTCTGTCATTCATAAAATATAATATATTTTTAAGATTCCATCAACCACTTAAAGTTCAAGAGAAACTCATTAAAAATGTAAATTTGTAAATTCAAGCATGCTCTTTTAACTGAATGATAAACCTTGGAGGAAAATATCAACAGAAAATCCTGTTGATAAATAATAATTTCTATAATGGATGATGAATAAAGTATCGTAAAGCCATCTCTTTAAAAAGTCATTTTGAAATATGTTAGCAGGTGAGATATTTTCATTTCTACTGCAGAGCGTTAACATTACATTCACTTTGTACGACATCAGTGCTCATTTGATCTGGCTGATGATTCAGAGGCAGGAGCTAAGCCTAGGTTCTGTTTATTATTCTCTGCAAATTTCATATTACTCTGTGATGTTCTAGAAACAAAACAATTATTATTCATCTCCCACAGGGAAAGCAAAGCTGTATATAAGGCTGTAGTCAGCTAGCTCCCTGTATACAGCAGCATTTTATAAGAAAGAATTTCCTTGCAATTTTATTAAGGAAAGAAAAATAATCAGAATGCATTCAAGTTCAAAATCTTTGAAATCCATCCCACTTACAAATCCAGTAGATCTTGAAGTCACATTTTAAAGCAGTGGGAATTCAGAAGAATTTAGTGTGACATGCTGCTAAAAACAAAACAAAAAAACAAACTACAGAAAGATTCTTTGTATTGGTTTTGCCTTTTCAGAAATAGATAATACATAATACAATATTTACAAAGAGCTGCATCACAAAGACTGAGAAATTAGATCAAACTTAGGGTTAGAGAAAAATAGATTTTTGTAGCTTTCCATCCCTTTCCTTGAGGAAACTTTTACATAGAAATACAACAGAACACTGTCTTAATATTATTATTATTTTTTATTTCCAAGTTTTTATTTAAATTCTAGTAGTTAATTTACAGTGTAATATTAGTTCCAGTAGTAGAATTTAGTGATCTGTCACTTAGATACATCACCCAGTGCTCATCACAAGTGCCCTCCACCCATTTAACCCAGCCGCCCACCTAACTCCCCTCCAGCTGCCCTCAGTTTGTTCTCTATAGTTCAGAGTCTATTTCTTGAAATTATTATAAACTCTTAAATATATGGGTGGTAAGCTCAGACATTTTCATGATTGATAATTTGGGAATTATGGAAAAGAAATACTCCAATGGCCCCGTTTCTTTTTTATCCTTTGAACCAAAGTTGCATTGATCCAGTTACACCACACTCTAACTTAATGTTGAAATCTGCATGTTGAATGAGTTTAGTGACAGTTTTCACCATATTCTTTTTTTTTTTTTTAAGATTTTACCTATTTATTTGATAGATATATAGAGAGAGACAGGTTAGAGGGAGAGAGAGAAGCAGGCTCCCTACTGAGTAGAGAGCCCAACATGGAGCCCCATCCCAGGGCCCTGGTATCATGACCTGAGCAGAAGGCAGATGTTCAACCAACTGAGCCACCCAGGCACCCCTCACCATATTTCTTTAAAAAGAAAATATCTTAATCATCTCTCTGAATGAACTGATGGTAAAATATCAAGTAAATACATTTTATTTATTTTTCTTTCTTGTATTCCTAAGTGACAAACAGAAGAAATCTCTTAATACAGCACTTTTTAGTTATCAGATGTCAAATGAATTATTCTATAATGCCTTCAGAAAATTCTAATTTTCCAGTGATGCCAATTTTAACAGTCTTATTTGCTTTAGTGATACTCATTTTTAGGTAGGATTGTTTGACTGTATAGCTTAATGGAACTAATAGATCCAACTGGGATAAATTATGTGTTTTGTTAAGAAATGTAGCAATATTTTCAAAAAATGAGTGTGGATGGAATATTCATGACCAAATTCTATTTTTTGGGCCACAAAAACATCCCAGTATATTCAAAAATAAGAATTGTTGACCACATTCTCTGATCATAGTGCAGTAAAACTATATATTAAAAACAACAAAAAAAATTGTCTTATTCATCTGCAGATTATATCAAAACAGTACACAAAACTGTCTTTTAAGCAACTCAGTAGTTATAAAGGAAGTTTGATCACAAATTGTAAAACCTCCAAAATTATGGCAATTAAAGCCTAAGATTTAAAAATGTATGGGGCAACAAAATATGGCTCAGAGGAAAATAAATAAATTTAGTACATGTACTCATAGAGGAAAAATAAAAAAGAAGGAAAAATAACTCAGTCATTCAAGACACAATGATTGGAAAGGAACAATATAATTAACAGAAAAGCATAATGAAGAAAATGTCCAATGTTAAAGCAGGACTTGAGTTAGACAAATGCAAAGGAGAAGAAAAAATCAAAACTTCCTTGTCCTTCTTTAGTATCTGGTGGTTTGAAGAGATAATGTCTGCTGCATCATGTTGCAAACATGAGAAAAATCTGAGGCTGACAGGGCAGAAAGATAAAAGGGTCAGGATTCTTCATTCACGGAATGCAGATTTATTGAGTAGTTACTCTGCTCTAGGCATGATTCACAGCTTTGGGAATAAAACAGAAAAAAAGCTATAAAAATCCTTGTTCTCATAATGTTTATATTCCACTGATATTTGGGAAGATCAACCAGGAAAAAAAAAAAAACCTTAGTAAGATAATTTTACAGAATACAGAAGTATATGGAAAAAATAAAGCAGAGTAAAGTACCTCAGGAAATGTGTGTATAGTAGTGATTTTAAATAGGATGGCCAGGATAAACCTCAATGGGAAGATGATATTTGAAAGGACTTGAAGGAGTTGAAGGCATTAGCCACCCAAAGCCTTCGAAAGTATTTACTACGAAGTTAGCAATGGTCATATGGTCACATGTTTCTGTAGAATTTTCAGGAATTATATTTTTTAATCTTTAATTGGGTAACATTACTGTTTCTTAATTTCAAATTCCTCTTCATAGTACTCCTGTTTTTGTAGGGTGGTGTCTTAAGTGCCATAGGCATTTTTGGAAAACCAAATAAAAAGAAGTTGAGCTGGGGATACATTTAATATGATTACATATGATATGAGTTAGATAGAATATATGTATATAATTCTTAGTAACTTCCGTTTATGGTTATTATATGGCTAGTCATCCCAAGATAGGAATTACTTCTAGAAATAATCCTAGTGCTCATGGAACTGACATTTTAAGGGTTGTGACCTAAGGATGAAGGGCCAGAGACCATGTGATGTTATGAATTATGGTACCCATAATATTATGTTATTGTTCTAGAGTCTAGAGTTTTTGATGTTTGTGGTATTTTTCAGCTTTTTGAGAATTAGCATTGGTTGTCATTTCTTTTTTATTCTTTTTTTAAAGATTATTAATTTAAATTTAGAGAGAAAAAGAGAGCACAGGTACAAGTGGGGGGAGGGGCAGAGGGAGAGGAAGAGAGAGCATCTCAAGCAGACTCTGTGCTGAGTGTGGAGCCCGATACAGAGATAAATCACAACCCTGAGATCATGACCTGAGCTGATTTCAAGAGTCGGGAGCTCAACAGACTGAGACACACAGGTGCCCCTTTTTTTTGTTCTAATGAAGATTTACTTTTTACTTGATTTTATAGTAACAATTTTGTTATGTTTTTCTTTAAAAAATTCCAAATTTTATTTACTTATACAAAACTTAAAATTGCCCTTAAAAGTTACCAAGTAGGTGCATGTCCTGCTATTTCTGAGAAGTAGGAAGGTCATAAAAGTGTATTATAAAAGGGTGTTTGGAGAGCAATGAATGAATGGGAGGAGCATAGTAAGAGATTAATTCAGGGTGATAAGGGCCAAATCACATAGGCTGGCCCAACATAAAAATACTGCAAGGCATACATATAATTTTACAGTATCCAGTAGCCACATTAAAAAAAGGTAAAATAAAACCAAATTAATTTAGTAATATATTTTATTCAACTCAATACATAGAAAACATTATCTTCTAAACATGTAATCAACATAAAGCTATTAATGAGATTGTTTGCACTTTTTTTTGGGGGGGGGGCTCATAAGAGCTGTCAAATCCAGAATGCATTTTGTGCTTAAAGTGGCATCATTTGGACCATGCACATACCAAGATCAATAGCCACATGTTGCTAGTGGCTACTGAAATGGACAGCACAGCATTAGAATATGTAACTTCAATGCAATAGGCAGGGTGTGGAAGGCAGTCAGTAGAGAAGTGACATGATCTGATTTAAGGTACAAAAGGATCACTCTACATTTAAGAGTGGATGGTAGAGATACAAGGTTTGAAGCAGAGAGAGAGGTTAGAAGGCTGTTGCAATAATTCAGCAAGAAAAGAAGGTGCCTTAGATCAAGATGTTAGTAATGGATCTAATAATGTAGTCGGATTCTGTGTATATTTTAAAAGTTGAGACATCAGATTTTGCTGAAGAGTAAAGTGAGAGAAAAAAGGAAAAAATTATGAGAATTAGACAAATATTAATGCCACTTACTGAATAGGGAAGATTATAACAAAAACTGGTTTGAGATTTTTTTTTTTTCCGGTTTTGGGGTTACTATTTTGGTGATACTTTTGAGCCAGTAAACCAACCAATCTTAACTTTCTATGTGATATTATGAATGTCTGTATTTTGTAAGTCATTTTGAGTTGTGTTACTTATAGCTGAAAGTTGAATGCACATATTATGAGAGGTGGTGATATTTTTTCATTGCATTTTTCTAGATTTTTCATATCCTTTACCCGAATAAACAAAACATAAACATCATAAGTTTAAAAAAACACACTTTGGTTAATGACTGATACTGAATGTTATATAAATACAATGTCAATATGCCAGGTTTTGCTTGAGCAGTGCCAATTAATGCCTCTTTTCCCAGGATAATTATTGATACTAGTCCCTTTGACTCTCAGAACTTTTGGTTTGGATAATAAATAACATACTTATAGTTTATTGTCTATTACCACAATATTGTGTTATAAACTACCTGCAAACTTAGTGGCTTAAAACAGCAATTATTTTTTAAGAATCTGAGCTCAGTGGAGTGGATCTGCTGATTGAGCCAGCTTGGATGCTCTTGGCTGGGCTTGTTTATACTTTTGTGGTCAGCTAGCAGATTGGCAGGTACCTGCTGGTCTAGAACGACCTCAGCTGACATGATATGTATGCTTCACTTGGTCTTCCTCTGGCAGTCCATCCGTGGGCTTGTTCTTGTGGCCAATTCAGTGTTTTGAGAGGGTAAATGGAAGGATGCAAGCTCAAAACTAGCACATCATCCTTTTTACACCAGTGCACTAGCGTATTCTTTTGGTTAAACAAAACCACAAACCCAGTCCAGAATCAATGGGGCAAGGACTAAAAAGTTACAGAGCAAAGGTTGTTAGACATGATGAAGCCATTAACTTGATGTGTCAGTGCAACCAGCCACTCACTTTGCCTCTTCCGTAAGTCCCCTCATTTTTCTCTAGTCAGCTACACATACCTTTTCAGAGACACAGTTTTGAAATGATATTTTAAAGGAATTATCTATATATTCCATAATACCTTTTGTATTTAATTTTTATATATTCTATAACGCTAAAATTATGGGATCTCTATAATGAACTTATAGTAACCACTTGACAAATTCATTTCCATTTATTTATTTATTTAATTTTTTTTAAAGATTTTATTTATTTGACACACAAAGAGAGAGAGAGAGCACAAGCAGGGGGAGCAGCAGGCAGGAGGAGAGGGGGAAGTAGACTCCCTGCTGAGCAGAGAGCCCAGTGTGGGGCTCGGATCCCAGGACCCTGGGATCATGACCTGGGATAAAGGCAGATGCTTAACCTACTAAGCTATCCAGATGCCCCGACAAACTAATATTATAATATTCATTTCCTTTACATTTTTCTCAAAGATATATTTCCATGGAAACTTCCAAATTCCCCTAAATATTTTTTATGTTTGATGGATAGAATTATAGCTATATTTTTGTCTGCATATTCTTGAAATGTGTTCTTCCTTCCTTTATCAGTAAGCCTGCTAGGAAAATATCAGACACAACCATCTAGCAAAACTTGCCAGAGAGATAATTTGTATTTTAAAATTCAAATGATTATTATAACCCAATAATCATTTCTTTGAAAATTACCATATGCTCCTGATTGCAAATAACAGTTATGAGTATTCAGGAAGGCCATATATTGATTTGCATCCTTTCAATAACAGATACAGTGTTTTTATTTCATCTATGTGCTCATCACTGTTCTTCAATATCATTGTTCTCCATAATTTTGTACTATATAATGTCTCCTATTTAGAAATGGAAGGTAGTACTTCAGGATCTTGAAATATATTCAGATTTATAACTGTCTGCTAAATAAAATGGCCCAATATAATGCATATATATATAATATAGTCTTCAGGAGCTGTAGTATCACTTTGTTGGAAAACTTGTCTACTAGGATTAACTTCTTTCCAAAGTATCTTATTCCTTTAAAAATAGGTTTCTCATTTGTTGCTTATTATATAGATGCCTCTTGAAACTGTGAAACACAATCTTTATGTATATGGACAGATTATTCTAAAATAAAGCCTTTTTATTATTATTCAGAAAATTGGGAGATTGTCACAGGCTCACATAAATGATTGGCTGAAGCTTGCTTAATGGAAGAATTGTTGCTTAGTATTTATACAGTTAATTTTGGGATTAGGGTAACTTCATGAACCAAACTCTCCATGTTGAAAAGTGCCTTGGATAAAGAGATATACTAATTTTTTTCTTCATGAAATACAATGTTATAAACTTCCCCAAAGTAAGTACAAAGAACAAAATAGGCTTCCTTTTATTTCCTTTCAGCTTTAACAGATAATGTCATGCTAAGAGTGTAATTATTTTCCTCAAATTTAAATATTAATAATTCTTTATAGATATTTTGATTTTTTAAAGTGCTCCACTGAACAATTATGTGGTTGTGGAAAATCCATTAAAAAGGCTTTCATATAAACACACCCAGAAGAAAATATTCATTTTATATGAACCAGTAATCCTTTAGTATAATAAATTGGGGAATGGAAAAACATACTTTTTTTTTTAAATATGGTGTACACAAGAAAATGTCTATATCACTCATGGATTCTTCTATAATAAATCCATCTCTTACAAAGAACAAAAAGCTGAGTCAAAATGACTGCTTACTGCTAATATCCTAGTCATCCAAGCAATATTACAAAAATTTTTCTCATCAAAGATCATAGTGGTCAAATAGCAATATGATATTCTTTATTAATGGAATTTGATTGTTCCTAGAAACATGATGTAATGATTCTTCATAACAAGTTTAGATTGTCTTTCAAGAGAAAAAGAGATTACCTACTTAACATTATTGAAATTCAACACTTATGAAATTCTAGTTATGCAAGGTTTTTCATCTCTTACATATCTAATTAACAAAACTCCAAAATATTATATTAATGTAATTGATTCTGGAAACAAGCTATTTGTTACTGATAGTCAAGTGAGAGAAAGCAGATTTAAACGGGGAAATATCTAAAATCAAAATACGTGCTTTTCAAATATATGAGCTCTTCTAGAAAGACTGGCATGGCCCAACCCTTTTGAATTAATATTTCCTAAAGGTAATCATGCTTGTTCTCCACAGTCTTAGAAAAGCCATCCATGGTAATATTGAATCAGTTGTTTTCTATTCTGTTCCAGATATTGTGTGTGTGTGTGTGTGTGTGTGTGTGTGTATTTCTTCTCTTCTGTGGGAATGAACGACCTCTTAGATAATTTGACATCATTAGAAATTCTAGTTTCTGTATCACTGTATTGTTCTATAATGAAATTAAATTGTTATACTCTAAATTCCAACTCTGGTAGCTGATTTGATGGTTACTTTGTATATCTCTGTTTCACCCTGCAGCTTACATTTTCCTACACTCCTTCCTTGGTCTTGGATTCTGTATCTGTCTAGGCATCGGTTGAAACAATGTTTTCTTGGCAACTCTTTGACTTCCTGATACTTTGCTTTCCCCCAGAATAACTATCCAGGTAAATCCAGGCCCAGTTGCAGAAAAATTAGCAAATAAATTCTTGTTGTTTTAAGTCCCCAAGTTTTAAGATGGTTTGTTCTACAAAACTACGTAACCGATGTACCCCATCCCAAATGTTTGAATTCTGAGTGGCACAGTCAGTTTTAAAGCTCTTGAGATGATTCTAATGTGAAGCTGGTGTTGAGAGCAATAGCCTTTGAAAATAGAAATCGCAGAATATTTATCCATAGAAATTCTAAGTAAAAATATTTGAATACATTAACTTTTTAATACTAGGAAGTGCAGAGCTTAATATATAATAAATGACTCTGGGACCTGTTTCTGAACATTAAAAGGCTTGTATTAAATATAGATTGTTGAGTAGACAAAATAGAGTTGTCACTGGGGCATGAACAATTTTAGATAAGGATTTAGTGAATTTACTAAGAACAAACTTGATCACAATTAGCTAAGTTGTTTATTTGTTGCTTGTAATTAAATTATTAGGTAATTTGTTAAAAGTACTAGGTTTTGTTAAAGTATTAGATATGATAATATTTTGTTAAATTTTTAGTACATTTTGAACAAGAAGTTTGTCATTTCCCAATAAAATATAGAGTCTCAAGCCTACCGGTGGGCAAGATATAGAAAAGTTGCAAAAAAAAAAAAAAAAAAAGTGCACTTTGCTCTTAAAATGTATTTATTTATCTACTTTTGAGGGAGACGGTAGGGACAGAGGAAGAGGGAAAGGGAATCTTTAAAGCAGACTCTGCTGAGTGCAGAACCAAGCCCCACAGCAGGGAGGAGCTTGATCAAGGACTCAACCCAGGACCCTGAGATCACGACCCAAGCCGAAACCAAGAGTCTGACACTTAACAGACTGTGCCCCACAGGTGCCCCTATCACCTCTCTCTTACAGAGTTAAGTCTCTAGTCCTTTCAAGTCACAAAATTAGTCTTGCTTTATTAATTAAAATGGCCAATTTTAGATCATAATCAAAATTCTAAATTTGATTAAAAGTTGAGGCTTTTGCAGTCCCTAGGAGTTTGACATTGACTCGTTCTCCCACAAGTATTTTGCCATAGATTTTTCAGAAGGCTCCCTGACAAAGGGAATCTCTCATCTGCTCTTCACTATACAAGAATCAAGAGTTTCTACTTTGTTACTCTTTCTATCCTAATGACATTATTATTATGTCTATCTATTATTCCTTATATCCTAGTGACACTTTCATTTTCTTTATATGAAGATTTAATGCCTCACCATGAAGCCCCCTTTGACAGGACTTGAGAATGATAATCATCCCCTCACACAAATGACTCACATCAGGTCCATGAGAAGCATTCATAATCCCGGTTGGGAAAATATTTTCAGGTTTGTGCCCCCTCCCGCCACCCCCCAAAATTGCCACTGCTCTTTTGTTCCATGATAAAAGCAGCTAGTCCACCCATATTTTACTCACTACACCTCCCAGAAGGGCAGCATGTCAGCCCAGGGGATACATATATGCTCTTCAAGAATTCCGTTAAACACCCTGTCCCTAGGATTGGGAGGATCCTCCTCTCAGGATCAACTTAGTTCTTCAGTAACCTTGATGTTGCTAAGTGGTTAAGTGTCATAGAGCTGGCTTTCAGTAATCTAAGTGTATGCCACAAAGGGTCTAGCGCCTACTTTTGCAATTCAATTCTTCTGATTTCTTGGCCTAATATGTGGGAGTCATCTCTCACTTCTTTCCCAGAATTCATTATCAACAGTTATAACATCCTATTAGGTCTTCCTTAAATAATGTTCTAGACTTGGGCCACTTTTTCTTACCTCCAGTGCTCCCCAATTGTCCATACTACCACCATCTCCTACCAGAGTCTCCTAACACCTTCTCAAATCCCTGCTCTACATCCCCTTTTCCTCTTTTATTTTCTCTGTAATGTATTATCCATCTACTTGTCTCTTGCCACTAGGATGTGAGCCCTATGACAGCAGGGACTATTTTGTTCACAAATTTCATCTAGCTAATAATGCATGGCACACAGTTGGTCCTTAGTAACTACTTGTTGAATGAATAACTGAACCAATTTTATTTATTAATAAGTAGTTACTACTTTCTCAGTCATTTTGATTAGCCTTTATGTGGAATGGTCTTACTCTTCTAAGGCTCTAATAAGCCGGTTCAACTCTGAAGAGTACATATGTATCCATTATCTTGCATCTATTCAAATATTTTAATGTAAACATTACCAAAGAGTATTTCATAATTAGTGTATATTACAAAGCACCTAGTAACCAGAGTAGTTAAGGATGCTATTGTGAGGCATATTCCTTTACGTTTATAATCTGTAGTATTTTCCCATAAGCATTAGTGATTTTTTTTTGTTTTGTTTTTCATTTTTTGTTTTTTTTTGTGTTTTGGGGTTTTTTTCACTCTTTTTAAGGTATATAGTATTTCTCTCACTAAGGTATGTAGTATTACCATTATAAAATGTCCTCCTGACTGTTAAATCTTACTAATCAGCCAGTTATAGTGTTTTTCCTATGGAGCTCATAAAGGTCTTAGAAAAACCTTGTGTTTCATGTTTGAGTATTTCTTTCTTCACAAGCTAGTGGAGGACAGGGGTCAGAGAATGAAGCAATGAGACTACGAGAATAATGTGATCCTTGGGCTGTAGTTCTAATTTCAGATAAATACTTAGAGAAATTCAGAGTAGATTTGTGGGTTTATTTCTGAAAAGGAGGCACTAAAAATACAAATGCTTACACTAAACAAAGCAGTGAAACAGCTGTGTGTACTGGCGTATTTAGCTGTGCTTACCATAGCACTCTGTGTATCTGTCTACAACACCATTTATCACTGTGTCTGACCCTTCTGCCGTGTTTGTGAGGCTCTCCATTACAGACAGATGCTCATTCCTTTTTGTATCAGCATTAAAAAGAAGTGTTCTTGATTTACAGTAACCACTATATTAAACTTTTTTTGATGTTAATTAAATTCACTGACATATTCTTATACATGATTTATACTTTTTTAAATTTGCCATGATTTTGTAAAATCATCTGAAGATTTACTCTTTTGGAATTATCTTGTAAAATATTTTACTGCCCTAAAAACGGATTATTTTATTTGACTTTTATTTTGCTTTTTACATGTTATTTTTTTTTAATAATAGGCATGGGTTACTTTTGCAATTCAAATGTAAGATTAAGGAGAATCTAAAAATCATTCTTATTATTTCATTGTCTTAATATTTGTTCTTGAATGGCATTTCACAGCAAATATTTTCTTTTTTTTTTTTCTTTTTTTTTTTTTTTTTAAAGATTTTATTTATTTATTTGACAGAGAGAGATCACAAGCAGGCAGAGAGAGAGGAGGAAGCAGGCTCCCCGCTGAGCAGAGAGCCCGATGCGGGGCTCGATCCCAGGACCCTGAGATCATGACCTGAGCCGAAGGCAGAGGTTTTAACCCACTGAGCCACCCAGGCGCCCCCACAGCAAATATTTTCTAAGTACCTAGTATGTGTAGGGTCCTATATTAGGTACTTTGAGATATACTACAATAGACAGAACATATATGTTCTCCCTAGCAAACATGGTCTGGAACTCATTGGAAAGATGTTTGTGTGAGTGTGTGCGGAGGATGGTGACTGGGAGGTGCAGTAAATGGGGAAAAGAAATGCTGTTTTTTTAAATACTTTTCTCATGGTAGAAATAGTGACCCTGTAGTGAGTTTCCATTACACTTCTTGTATTATTTGGCATGTTGATAGACAAATCCTTTGCTGTTTATGAACATAAAATAGAAAAAAAATTACGGTCTCTAAGCAAAAGTATTTAAGCAGAGTATTTGTAGATACTGCTTGTAGGTGCACACCAATCGCTAGAACTGGAAACTTTGCTTAAGAACAATACATAATACGCAAAATCTGCTTATCGCATCTGCTGTCCATGAGAAGAAAATCCATTACATGTAGTAATCAGGATTATCAGTTTAGATGTTGAGAATTTCCCAATGCCTTGCCATAATATCAAGTAATATAAAACAAATCAAGCTGAAAGACAGTGTGCTTAATTAGAGCTAATGTACTGGCCAGTCAAGTCTGCAATGTTTTTAAAATGCTATTCTTGATAGACTATTGAGGGTAGCTTGAAATGCATGATGAAAGTGGAAAAGATGCCTATGCCCCACTGAGTGTTGTAAGCAAGTTTGAAATTGAGTAAACAACTTAAATAATTGAAACATCGAACAAAGTTTATGATTTGGAGCCCAATAATTTGAATTAATAGCAGAAGAAAATAATTTTGGAGGAGGTTGGCATAATTAAAAGACGCCAAAGAGTTGGATTAGCTAAATTTAGTCTGGATATTTGACTCTGAGGATTTAGAAAAGATGGCAAATCTTGTAGAAGTCAATAAAGAAGAGGCCAGTTAAACTGATTTTATAAACTGATTAAAAATCATTTCAGATTAAGGGAATTAATTCTTACATCATGCCTGCCTTTTAAATCTGGCTGCGTATAAAAATGTGCATCATTTTAAACAGCACATCTGTGAAGGTTTTGTGAGAAGGAATTTTTGAATCAGTTCCTGTTCTCTGTTCAGGAAGTTTATTTACTATGCTCACTGATATTGCTACTTCTTCAGAAAAGTATCATATCTTTGTGCCCATACTAGGTCAATGTGAATTATTTCATTACATTTTTTAATCTGAAGATTAAATGTAATTTTTCCTGACCTTTTCAGATATATTTTTCTTCCTCGTTAAATGTCTAAAGGCAACAGGAATTGAAGCACAACAAATTGAGAACTTAGCTCAAAATTCCACTGAAATACATTGTTATTTTAATAGAAATTGAGATTTCCCTGAATCTGGAGGCTTCTATAGTTTTATTTTTGCTTTTCTCCCTTTTGGTTTTTGTACTAGTTCTAAAATTACACTTATATATATGTATATATGTATATGTGATATACATATATATGTATGTAATATGTAATATACATATATATGAAAGAGTGTATGTGTGTGTGTGTGTGTAAAAATTATTTTGATATCTAAAAGCATTTCTGTTGAATTTTTATTTCACTCATTTTCCTTTAGCCATTTAACTTTTAGAATGAATTTTTATTTAAATTTTTATTAAGCAGGAAAATCACTTAATTTTGTTTCTTATTAATTATATTCAATAACATTCAACTATTAGCTATACTTTTTTTTAAGGATTTTATTTATTTATTTGCCAGAAAGAGAGAGAGAGCACGCAAGCAGGGAGAGCAGAAGGCGGGGGAGAAGCAGGCCCCCCACTGAGCAAGGAGCTTGATGTGGAACTTGATCCCAGGACCCTGGGATCATGACCTGAGCCGAAGACAGATGCTTAACCAACTGAGCCCCCCGGGCTCTATTCTATTAGCCAGAATTCTTAAAAAATAAAAGGAAGCTATTTAAATGAATGAGAAATATTCTATGAATATTTCTATGAAGTGTGAGTTTGAACACCTGCCGCTTAAGCCAATGGTAATTACAGGTTGAGTAACCACTGTATTAGTGTCCAATTGCTGCTGTAACAAATTATCATTAAGTTAGCTTAAATAACACAAATCTGTCTTACAGCTCTGGAGGTCAGAAGTCCTAAATGAATGAAACGGGGCCAATATCAAAGTGTTATCAGAGCACATTCCTTCTGAAGGCTCCAGAGAAAAATTAATTTTTCTTCTTTACCAGTTCTTAGAGGTTGCCAGCTCCTTGGCTCTTGGACCTCTTTCAGCAATTATATCATCCCAGCCTCTACTTCCTTTGTCACATCTCTTTGTCTGACTTTGACCCTCCTGCCCTCCTCTTCTAAGATCTCTTGTGATTACACTGGGCCTACCTAGATATGATATAATATAGCTTCTTCCACTGTAATCACTCCATCTCAAGATCCTTTAATTTAATCACATCTATAAAGTCCCTTTTACCATGTAAGGTAATATATTCACAGGTTTTGGGGATTAGGACATGGATATCTTTGGGGACTCATTCTGTTTAATACAACTACTTAAGGACTTGGTGATTTAATCAGCTTCAAGGCTCAAGTTTTGCAAAGCTATTTTCAGAGTCTGATTGTTGACCTCACCTTATTGTACTAACTATATTTTGGATTCTGACCTCTGATGAATGGCCAATAACCAAGACAGTCTTGTACTATTAATTCTGTGTGTTCTTGGCTTCTTATATTTTGGGGAGCGTTATGACTTAGCTTGTAGGAAAAGACAGATATAAAATAGTGAATCTGCACATAAATATCACAATATAAATATGAAGACATAGTTATGACTCTTTCAATGCTGTAGCCAAAGAGACTCCAGAGGAGACAAGGGAATCCACAGTGTCCGTGTGGTCACTGGCTTATTCAGCTTGCCCTTGATTCAGTATCTTTTTCTGCCTAATCTCTCTTAACATGAGTTTGGCTCTATATCCCCCCCTTTATTAATATTCTCATGCAAAAATTCAAACATCCCTTGCAGATTTCCATAAGTAAACTGCTTTCCCTGGCAAAACTGAAAGAGACAGTTGTAAGTCTGTGCTGGCCCTGATAAGTATGTTTACCCACCATCACATTAGTTACAGAATATGTCCAGGCTGCTTTATAGCTTCTGCTGCATAAGACTCCTCCTTAGAGAGAAAAACCTACCATTGGAAGTGGAGGACAAATGGCAAAAGTTTTTGATGGTCCATGTCCAAGGTGTATTCTGAATGACAAGCACAAAACCCATTTTTTTCAACTATTTTTGCTTTTTCAAAAAGTCCATGGTTGCACAGGAAGCCCTGCAAAGCTGCAAAGAGATAGGAACTCAATTCTGATAAAGATATAAAGCTCATATACCTTCTCCTAGAACAATTAAAAGTGATTATCTTAATTAATAAATTCATGGAATGTGTCCTCAGGAATGTACAAGCTAAGGATGACTGAAGTCTCTGCAATATTGGGAAGAAGAGTTGCATTAAAAAGTAGACTATAGAATACTATTGTGAATTTTACAGCAATGTATGATCATGTTAAATATTGATAGAGCCTTTCTTGGAAGGAGTCTACAGAAACTGAAGGGCTCTGAAGCTTAAAATCCAGAAGTTTGGCCATCAGTTTATCCCTAGATGTCCATCTCCCATAAGAGGTTATTCCCTTGCTTGCTCGATGTGTAATAGAGATTAATAAATCTTTACTGTATAGGATGCACTTATTTGGCTATATCTAATGCAAGGAACTCAGAAAGAAGAGAAAATTAATTTTTCTGAACAATGAGCCATGTCTGCCACAACAAGTGTCTTAGCTGGAAGAAATGTTAGCATTTATAAGTCCTCTTTTCTCCTAGCAATATTACTTATATCTTAACCCAGAAAGCAGAATCCTCCCTCTATGAAATTGGAAATCTTCTGGAATAAGGGATAGTAGTGGGATACTTGGATGCTTGAAAGAGAATATCACAGTTACTCCCAAAAGTGAGGCCATTCCAGATATAAAAAATAAAGTAACTTGTCTTGCTAAGATGGGAAAGAGAGGAGAGAAGAGTTTTGGTTATTTGAGTATAGAAAGTTCAGTAATGATCATTGTAGTCAGATCTTTCATTTTTCTTTGGAGAAATTTGTCCATGTCATTTAAATTTCAAAATTAATTGACATAAAATTGTAGAGAAGACAATAGAGACTGAGGTAACTAGGATTTATATCCAGAAGTGGGTGTACCTCTCCTGCCAGGCTGGTTATATGGGGGGCTGAGACCGTCTAGCCAGTTGAGCTGGCTCCAGATTACTTCAGGATGGCCTGGCTGCTGTTAGCTCATGCTTAGTGTGGGGCCTGGGGTGCTGGTGGATTTTCTTGTATCATCTCTCCACTGTCAGACACAAGCATCATGAAGGTAGGGGCTTGCACCCCATTTTCATCCTCCTTCCCAACCAGTGGACTGACCAGGCTTGATTCTCTGGGGGATCAGGTAACTGATGGATTTGTCCAGTAGAAAAACCATATACAGAATCAAATCCGCAGTTGCTATCTTTATCTGATGAAGTTTGTGAAAATCTGTCAGTCTCCATGACCGATCTGGCTTTCACAGAAGCCAAAGAGGCTAGTAAAATGAGCAATGATTGGAATCGCCAACCCTGCCACTATCTAGGGCTTCATGAAATTACTTATCTCTCCAGTCTCCTCCATGGGTGTGGTATTGCCTGTGGTTTACTCTGATAAAGGGGGTAGTTCCAAAGACAGCTAACTGGTCCTTTCTTCCCTAATAACCTTCGCTCCTATGTTCAGAAAATCAAATTGGGAGTTCTGCCGGGTGCTAATAGATCTATTTCCATTCTATATTCTGGGACGGGGGATGTAAGTACAGGATGAATCTGTAGTCCCAGTGAACAAACTGTTAAATGTGTACCAAGGCACTTTCTATCCCCAGACCTCCAAAGCTTCTACACCAATGGGTAGGTGGGCCATAAGCATTTCTGGTCCTTGGAAAGTAGCATATGTTCAGAAGCATTATATAAAAGTCCCTGGAAATCATGGTAGTTTTCTTTTTCTAGAGTACGGTCACATTGATAAATGTCTACAGCTTTGGGGACCTTTGGGGAAAGTTGAGAGTGGGGAGAGAAGATTCAGGGCACACATCTGAGACTCTTTCAGGGTCATTCTCCACAGGGCTCTAGGGCTGCAGTCTCTCCCTCAGTCTAGGGACTTAGAGTCCAACATTTAA
Organism: Potos flavus; assembly: GCA_028534135.1. Classification (NCBI taxonomy): domain Eukaryota; kingdom Metazoa; phylum Chordata; class Mammalia; order Carnivora; family Procyonidae; genus Potos; species Potos flavus. Next base: position 28,074,415 of record CM052897.1, read on the forward strand.
GCCTAAGCCTTGTAGCTAGAACAAAAGACCACGACACTTTATTGTAGCAACTACTAAATACAGATTTTTTTTCTCATTAGACAGCCTAACATTTAAATTTCTAGGCACACCTGATCAACTGTCCATCACCACATATTCCTGAGAGTCACATTCTCTAATGACCATCTTGTCTCTGTGGTTTACTGTGTGAATTACATGTACCCTGTCTCTGCTGGTTAAGGCGTCTGCTCCTGTCACTCTTCACCATCTCCCACCATCATCCCCTGCAGTGAGAGACAGCCCCCTCAGAGATCTTCAGGTTTTGCTAGTGCCTCCCTTGCCAATGTATTTGGAATGTTTTGATGAAGGGAGTGAATTCCTATCTCTCTCAGCAAGCACAGTTTAGGATGGCTAAGAAGACCCCACATCACAGATCCATTTTAGCATTGCTGCTTCCCACTGCCTCCTGATTTCTTCCTGCTTTTCTCAACACTATACCAACAAAATTCCAGCATTTGACCTCATTGATCTGATAGAAGATCCAGAATATCAACACTGCTTACAGGTGATCAAGGCAATCCTTTAAATCCCAAATCCTTAGTGAGTACATTCATGTCAGTGAATTCAGTCCAATTAAGACCTTCATGTCATCCCTTTGCTGTGTCGCTCTTAGAGCTTATTCCCACCCACACTGCTCAGGCTTTTGTCAACCCAGATTGGCAAGGTCCTGTGAACTTTCAGGGTATAACTTCTCTCCTCCAGGAAAGTCCTGGGAACTTTATATTTTGGCTATTTTAAAATCTATCTTAGACCTACCTCTATTTTGGGCTCCCACCAATATATATCAGCAAAGTCAAGAAATTATTTTATTGTAGAGCTCACCTTCTGCCCAAGCAAAGGAAGAATGAATCTGTAGGGGCAAACAAGCTAACAATGTATCATAAAACAAGCAAGATACATCATTGGAGGATGATAGATATACGGACATTATTTTAATTACAGTGATGGTTTTAGAGTATGTACATATATCAAGACTCATAAAATTGCACACTTTAAATCTATGGAGTTTTTGTTATATAATTATACTTCAAAAAGTTTAACACACTTAAGAATCTGAGCACTCTGTACTTATCAATATGAAATACTAAATAAAAACTCATTTCAAAAAATAAAAATAAGTAAATGAACAAACCTTCACCAAATACCTATTATCTTCCTAGCTTTCTCCCTTTCTAGAGAATTTCTAGAGAAATTTCCCCTTGTCTAGAGCACTTTTTAGAAAAATCCCTCCATTACACTGTATTGTTCTGTGGGCTGAGGGTAAAGAAAGAGGGAAGGGGAAGGGAAGGGAAAGGAAAGGAAAATGAGGGTGGTATTTCTTTATATTGTTACCAGCAGCAACAGCAGAATCTTCCCTGCTCTCATTCCCCAAAATATACATCTCAAGATAATTGTCTGCTCTTCATCTAGAGAAATAAGCAAATGTATGATTTCCTTAGGCACTGAGATAGCCAGTGTTCACTGACACTGAAGCTAAATATTAGCCTTCCTGCCCTAGTAAATGTCTACAGTGTACAGTTTCATGATGACCTCAGAGGCACAGTTACTGACTGGGAGACGTTTTAATTTCTGGATTTCTGTAATGATTGATGACTCTGCCTCTTTACCATCCTACTCAAGAATTGGCTGTAAATGAAGATCAAGTGGGGATTCAGGCAAAATTAATACCTCAATGTAAAACATTTGAAACAACCAAGTTAGTATGTATTCATAATTATATAGGCGAAGAAACTGTTCTATCACTTAGTTTTTTCAAACTGATATCCTGTATATTTTCGTAAATGCTCCTATGATAAAACATCTAGAAATTTTGGATAAAATAAAACAAGCATAATTTTGAATGTATAGTTGCACTTAAATTATTAAAGGCAAAAGAAAAAATAAACAAGAAAACATGGTTCCTTTTTTAATTGGATGGATTTATATGTTTAAAATGGCTCAAGTAAGTTTAAAATTAATAGCAGCTTGGAAAGAAGTTGTGGTTTTAGGAACAGAGAGACGTTTTTTCTAAGTCTATAATTTAAGAAAAAAAATTTTTGGCTTCCTTTGGGCCTTAATTTCGTCTCTTTTATCCTATCTTATAATCCTGAAGGTTTTAAATGTACTAATGTTTACTAGTCCTGTGATTATTTTGTGAAAGCAGAAACCTTAATCCTTTTACAAGGCAATAAGGGATAGAGGAAAGTATTTATATTGAAAAGAAAGGGAAAAGAAAGAGAGAGAGAGAGAAGGAAGGAGAGAGGGAGAGAGGGAGGGAGGGAGGAAAGAAGGGGAAGGGAAGGGGAAGGAAAGGAAAAGAAAAAGAATGAACCTACTTCTTAGCTTTCCATTTAAATGGCACAGGAGCAAATAAGAATGATCATAAAATCCAGTGTGTATGATGTGTGGGCATATTGAGTTAAGAAATGGGTATATAATTAATTTAAACTCTTAGTCCCACTGTTGCCTTACCTGAAAAATGGGAATAAAAATACTTGCATTGCCTGGCTCACAGAATTGTTTTTTTAATTTTTTGAATCAAGACAGGAAAACATCTATACTGTGACAACATTGACAGTCTATACACTGTCGTGGTTGTAACTCTGCCAGCATTTCCCTAATTCTGACATACTATCCTGAAAGTTTTGTGGGCTTTTTTGTCTATGATTTCACAGGTCTACAATGTGCAAGGCAAAAAAAAAAAAAACAAAAACAAAAACAAAAAACAACAACAACAAAAAAAAAACCCCAAAAAACAAAAACACTATTTTAGAAGAATATATGTATATTTTTAAATATGATGTTGGGCTTATATTGCCCATCTCAAAAACACATTTTCATTTAGAAATGCTTTTTATCCAACAGAATGTTATAGCTTTTTTTAGTGATCTTCAAATTTGGTGTGCAACGAATTCATCTGAGAAACCAATTTTAAATGTCTGTCCTTGAAATGATTCTGATTCTGGGGGATATTTAAAAAGATACCAGTTTTAACAATTACTCCATGTGAGTCTGATAGATGTGGTCTGTGGGCCATGCTTTGAATAACGCTCTGAGTTGGAGAAAGAGTCTTAGTTAATATTTGCTCTTCCAATAAAAATATTTAGGTATGTTTTAGAACTGGGCATTTCATCTCCTGCCAGTGTATAGTCTGTCGATGTTCTTAGGTGTTTCCAAAAAGTTTATGTAGAAGAGAGTAAAGTTTTGTCCATTTGATTAACTTGATAAGGAAATAATAATCAGGAGAGGGAAAGAAAAAGAAAAGAAGAAGAAAAGCAGAATGGTATTAATTACACAATGACCTTTGGCATACAGGGGCGATGCAGGCTATTACCATCGCAAGATAACGTTCTGAGTATTTATGACTGTATACTGACTCATTTTACAATACATTTCTAAAAGACAATATACATTAGTAATAAAATATTCACATTGATTAAAAAGCCACAAAACTCTAATTGTGTGCATCTTTTATAAGATTTAGCACCTAGGATTCTGGCATGCCTGGATTATAACCCTGTCTTGCAAATCAGTTAGGGAGAGATATAAAGTCATATAACGGAGAAATAGCACTATTGTACAGGTCATCACTGGCAGCTCTAGAATCTATTAGAAAATCAATGTGTCACCAGTAAAATGGGTAAAAAAGATCTTTGTTATTTTGTTGACTATAATGGGTACAATCTTACAGTTAGCAACAACCGAAAATTTTTAACTTGGAAAAAATTATACTAATGCTTATTTCTAGAAGTTGTGTAGGAGTAGTTTGCAATCAAATAAAAATATATAGACCACCTAACATGCTTAGACACTGTACACCTTGTGTAAAGGCTATTTAATGAGTAAAAGGCTATCGAAGATGGGGTACAGTCTTCCAAGCTAAAAGATTAGCATTTAAATGGATTAATGAGGATGAAGTCAGCATGCGATCGAGTCAGTCTGTTTCAGTGGCTGGAACAAACATATGAATAGTGGGGAGACGGAGGGCTACCGGACACAAGAAAAATTCACGTGTGCTCACTTAGCCTTCTATTCCAAGTAAATGTTGTTTATTATAACATTTTATCAGGATTAAGGCACTAGCCTTAAATCAGCTAGTCAACTCAGCTAGATTATCTAGTAAATTAACTAGGTACATTGTGGTATAATTAACTACTTATCCTATTACCTTTCACGGTGAAATCAAGCCTACAACCCAACAACTAATTAAGTAAGATTAGTCTTTTCAGGGGAGACATACCACATTTTTCTTTCTCCTTGGAATTAATGAAACTTCCCATTCAGCAATGTGCATTTCATCACCAAAATCTCATATTCCCACTGGGCAGCAATATATTAGTATTTGAATATTTATGATGATGCTGAAGTACAGCCAGTGATTGTGTTTCCTGTGATAAAAGTAATCTTAAAAACAACCATTTTTTTTAATGTATTATAAGTTTTCTGCTATTACTGGGACCCGTAGGGGAAAAATTCCATTAAAGCAAATCAAATTAATAAGTGTGAATCTAGCCACACCATCGGCATTCATCATTTCAAAATTATAATATCATTCACCTTCTATGGTAGAAATGCAGTTATTGTTATAGATCATCATTACAAGATCAATGTCCCTAGCTTCAAAAATATATGTCTCTTTTGGCTTCAAATTAATCCGCTAGCAGGAGTCTGGTATTAATTCAGTGTATTAGTATGAAAATATGCAAATGAATATTCATTAATGAGCATCGACGTCTCAATTGAGACAGTTAGCTTTTTAGTGTAGTTTCTTTTATTTTGCTTGGCCACTATCCGTTATTACTTTGCACTTACACAGCAGCTTTCCTCTCAGGAGCCTAAAGTACTGTAGTTTAATTGTCCAAAAGAAATGGTGTCAGGGTAGAGGGAAGGGAGGTAGAAAAATGTGTTTCCTGATTGTCTTAGGGAATTGGGAGATACTTAATTTTATTTCTGGCTTTAAGCCCAGACAGTGAGGCTGTGTCTACACAAGTGAGTTGTGTTTGAGACTTCTAAATTTTGCTTTCAGGAGTGCATGTACATGGAGTCCCATTTCAAGAATCCATAACATTATTGTCTAAGCCAGTAGATCTCAGCCTGGGGCAATATTTCCCCTCTCTGCATCCTCCCCAAACTTGGGGAAGTTTGGCAATTTCCAAAGTTGTTAAGGGGTGAAAGGAGTGTGATACTGGAATCCTGTGGATAGAGACCAAGGATGCTCCTAAAAACCCTACAAAGCATAAGACAGCCCTTATGAAAAGAATGATCCAGCCCCAAATTACAATAGTGCCAGAATTTCAAACTCTGATAAGACTTAATACTGCATATGGACTTGATTTCTCTCGAGTTTATTCAAAATATCTAACACCAAATAATAGCAGGAGGTGACAAGTATAATTCTGATTCCAGTGAAACCTCATTTGCACTAGGGAGAATTTTCAGACATGGTGTAACTTGTATCTTTAATTCATCTCAGGAATAAAATAAATCTAGACCCTAGATCCCTGCCATGCATCTCACGTAATAAAGGAAATCTTTTCTAATTCCCATTTTGTCTGGAGTGTCTGAAACCCTCCCTACTTTTTTCTGGAGTCAGGTAAGTTTCTATGTGATGTGCCCAAAGTTAATCCATACAAATGTTAGGAGGGTTCTCTTCCTTCCAGTGAACAAAATTGATTCCAATTAATGCCACTTTTTTCTCCCAGAGAAATCTAGCAGCTTTCTTAGTAGGTCCAAGAAGAGAAATGCACTTAGAACTGAAGTTTTTTAAGGAAAGAATATTGGCCCAGACACGTACACAAAGTAATCATGCAACTATAGAACTTTCTGTTCCTGTTAGAGGAACTTACTAATTAGCCAGTTAACATGACTGAGAGTACCTTAAATCTTTTAGTACTATAAATATAGTCCTTAAATATAGTACTAAATATAGTACAATATAATGCAATAATTTCAGAAAGCACAGTTTACATTTTACTCTTGCCCTTATCTTGCTGAGGTACTTTATAGTTTCCTTCAAATTTCCCCACTCCTAGGGTTGGTTACCCTGTAATTGATCACCAAAATGAGAAATTTTGGAGAGTGCAAAGGGGCACATTAATAAGTACTCTGTCAGTCAGGTACTATTAAATCAGGTAAATCAGAACCGTTTCCAACAAACTGAGGCATTTGGTTATAACCAACTACAGATATCTCAAGTCATTCACCCACTGACATCTGTGATTTTCTTCCTTTTTTTCTGAGATTACTCTTGCTGATATCAGTTTCCTAAATGATGCTGGTCTCTGTACTGAGAACAATTTCTCTTTCTTCTGACTATCATTAGGGATTACACTGGGCACTCACCTTTTCCAGATTTGATCGTGGTTTTCATGCAATGTATCATATATCTCAAACCTAAGTTCATGTATGGTGAGGCTGATAGGTAATTCTGATTGAATTATCATATACTTCCCTTGCAAAAGTAAGACCTTTTTACTCTTTTAAACTGCTTTAACTTATGGCCCATGACTATTTCTCTTAGAATGTGTTCTCCAACCCAAGATACTCCTTGGTTCCTTACGTAAATAGGATTCCTATAGATTCATCCAACCAATCTATGAACATGTGTAGACAGGTTGATATCCCAGAGGTTCACACAATTTAGAATTAATCTAGGATTTATGGACATATTAGACCAAAAAAAGTATGTTTTTAGAAGTAAAAATGATAATAAAGAGAGCAGCTGGCAAACAATTTCTAATCACCCATAAATAAAATACCTAGTTCCAAATGTGGCTGAGTTTTATTTTTCTACGTACTTCAATCTCATTCATATGCATGACTCTCCAGTCATCTTTTCTTAGATGTCAATTTCTTAAAAGCATAAAAGTTAAAACTATTTATGCTCATTTGGTCATTTTGAATATCCATATGTTGTGGACTGAGTTGTGCCTCCTCTCCCCAAATTCATTTGTTAAAGCCCTCACCCCAGTGTGACTGCATTTGGAGGCAGGTCCTTTAGGGAGAAAGGCTATTTTCCCTATTTTCCCTTATTACCTAACACAATATCATCATTAGGTGACTATCAGTTATTTTTTAAGAGAAGGATGTTTTCTTGAGGGGAAATGACTCTTCACTACACCATTTCCATCATCCTTTGGCATGGTTTTTGAATACCAAGTTAACCTAATAACTGGAATATAGGATGCACTTTCCATAAATACAGCATTATTTACCTGACACATTTATCTAAATTGGCTTGTTCAATCAACCTTATGTACACTTTACAATGTTTAAGGATTTTAAAATGGTTTTAGATAATTGACATTTTGGTAATGCTGTTGGCTTGTGATAGAAATGTCTCCAATGACTTAATGATATCAGGCTGACTGCTTAAATTTCTAATTACATATTCTTTGGGGTATATAGGTAGATCAGTGCTTAAAATCTAATTTATTCATCTAATTATTTCTTTTTTAAAAGGAATACTCTATTGGGAAGCTATGTAGCATATACATTAGATCTCCATTATCTTTCTCCAGGTAGGGCATTTCTCGCTAATGAGTGAATTAAGCTTAAGCTTTTGGACTGTAGCATTACATTGCTCTATGATAAGGCCAATTCACTTTCCTGTGATGGCAAAGAGTTAATGAAGTGCTATAAAATTCTTTAAGAGCAGAGAAAATGCCCTTTTCTATACAGGCTGGGAAAAAGCAAAAGGGAAGATGAAATAGGAATAAGGATGAAAAATAATCTGTCTTAGTTTGATGCCTATAGCAACTGATGAGGCAGCGTTGCTAATGAGACCCTCAGAGGTGGTACAACTGAAGCATATTAAAAATCAAGTCCAAAACACACTGATGTTATATCCTTGACTAGAATTTTATTAAACCTTTTCTGACAAGATGTGACAGATGTGTCTATTTGTGGTTGCGTAGAATTTAACTTCCGCAAGCTAGAACATCATTAAGAGTAATGGAGTAGGGGGCCTGAAGAGCAATGATAATAGTAGTTATCATTAATTAAAGGCATCCTAGATGCCAGGTACTGGTAATAAGAATACTTTATGGTATTCTTACAGAAATATTTTCACCACCTCTAGGAAGTAGAAATTCAATACTTTTACTCTAAACATAAAGCAAGACAAAAAGAAATTAATTGCTCTAAGTTTGATTTGGGTGGAAATACTAAGATTAGAGCCCACATCTATTTGAAGTGCTTACCAGTTAGGAGATGACTTTATTCAGTAAATAAACATTTACCTGAGTACCAACTGTCATTGTGGCTCTAGTTACACAATTGTGACTAAGTTGAAGACCTTGCTCTCCAAAAGCAACTTTCTAGAGCAAAACTTATTTCTCTAAAACTGGGAAAGTTCTATTTTAAAGAGGAAGAAAGCTTCTAGTCCCCTCAAAGTTATGAGAAACCTAAGGAATTCTCTGTGCCAGAAAACATCTATATGTGTATATGTACATGTATACACACATACATCATTCAGAAGGATGCTACTGAAATACTAATAACTTAAAAATACTAATAAGTTATTTATCAGGGAGAACTCATTATCTGTTAATATCGTACCTGGTTTATTAAATTGTAGATTATGGTCCTGCCGCTCTCATAAGGAAGTGACACAAGAGAATATAGTACTGTAAAAATTGCCTTTGTATGAAATGTAACTATGACAAGTAAAGCCCATTGTAATCTAGCACCTGTCTTATTCTCTAACCTTATTTCTACTCCCTCTTCTACAGAGACCCTCTCATTCCTGTGATTCTGAAGCACTTTGATCCTCAACCTACCTTATTCTTTATTGCTTCATGCCTTACTTAGTCGACTCTCTTACTCTGGAGCAAGCAAACCATATACACCAGCCTGGAAACATCTCCAGCCTGATCTAAAGGCTTACTTCCCTTAAAACACCTTTGGCTTTTAAACAACTTGGTGCCATTTTTGTTTAATTACTTTTCTTTGTGTTCCTGTGGTACTCTGCATACTCCCTTCAAGGATACTTAGGCTACTGGTATCATTTACTTTTATCTAGTCCTCACATAGCTATTAAATCTTTAAGGTTAGCTCTTGCCACAGTGGTACATAACAAATTATCTCAAAACCCAGTACCCTCTAATAATATTTATTTTCCTTCTAAGAAGGAACCAACATATTCTCTCACCAACAATTTGTAAATATCCCATTGTCCACTAACAATTAATATTATAAAAATTTATAAACTCTTGGTTACTTGGAAGAGGTAAAATAATTTTTAACTGTGATTTTTGATTTAGATACTTTTATTATTTTTATAATACTCTTTACATAAATAATGGTTGAATTTTACAAGCATGTTTTCTGTGTTTATTAGATAATTACTTGAGTTTTCCCTTAATTTAATCCCTTATGTGGTAAATTACACTTATTGATTTCCTAGGGTTAAAACAGTTACATTACTGGGATAAATCCACATTTATCAGAATACATTTTCTTTATTATTACTAGAACTAGTATTATCATTATTATTATTTCTTGATACAGAGATCAATATGGTTATATTTTATTTAGAAATTTTTCATTGTGCTTCTAAGGATTATTAGATTTTTAAAAATACAGAGAGAGACTTTATTTGTTAGAACAGTTTTAGATTCACAACAAAATTAAGAGGAAAATAGCAAGAGTCCCCACATACCTTCTGCTCATACACACATACAGCGTCCTCTGCCATCAACATCCCCAGCCAGACTGGGACATTTGTGAGAATTGACACATTATAATCACTTAAATTCCAAACTTTACATTAGGGTTTACTCTAGGTGTTGTGCATTTTATGGGTTTGAGCAAAAGTAGAATAACATATATCCGCCATCAAAGTATTATACTGAACAGTTTCATTCCCCTAAAAATCCCCTGTGCTACCTATCTGTTCCTCCTTTCCTTCAAATCTTTGGCAACCTCTGATCTTACCATTTCCAGTTATCTTATCCAGAATGTCATATAGTTGGAATTGTACAATATATAACTTCTTTAGATTGGCTTCCTTTACTTAGTAATATGAATTTAAACTTCCACTATGTCTTTTCATGTCTTGATAGCTCATTTCCTTTCAGCACTGAATAATAATACATTATCTGGATATACCACAGTTTATTTATCCATTCACCTATTGAAGGACATTTTGGTTGCTTCCCAGGTATTACCAACTACTAATATAACTGCTATAATATTCATGTGTAGGGTTTTGTTTCTTGTTTTGTTTTGTTCTCTGTGGGTGTACGTTTTCAACTCCATTGACTAAAATACCGGTGAGCACAATTGCTAGATCATATTGTAATGTGTTTGGTTTTGTAAAAAACTGCCAAAATTTTTTTTTCAACGTGACTCTACCATTCTGCATTCCTACCAGCAATGAATGAGAGTTCCTGTTACTTCACATCCTCACCAGCATTCCGTGTCAGTGTTCTAAATTCTAAATTTTAGCCATTCATTGAGCAGTCCTACTCTGGTTTTGAAATAATTTATGTAGACTCCACAAAACAAATTTTTTTACTTCTCTTGAATAATTGGTAAAACCTTTTAATTATTTTAGGTATTTTTCTTATAAATAAAATTGTGTTGGATATTTTTAATACAATCAAAGTATTCTACATGTGCTTGCTTTTTAACTAGGGAGTTAGTTGGTTTTTATTAATTTTGATTACCAGTATAGTTTTACTCATCCTACTGACTTATTTTTGTTTTCTATTAATCCTGATTTTTTTTTTGCCACATAATGTGTGCAGCCTGACACCTCAGAGTGATTTTTACATATTAAATAAATCAAAAAAAATCAAAGAAGAATAAAATTCTGTGATATGGGAAAATATATGAAGTTCAATTTTTATTGATGCAGTTGCAAGTCCAAAGCATTTTGAATGCCACATGTATTGCCATTCCGGGACTTTCACTTTTACTTTTCAATCCCAGTGTATGCCCATCATGTCAAAACAGAAAAGAAAAGAAGAAAGGATAGGAGAGGAGAGGCAGGGAGGGGAAGAGAAGAAAAGAGAACCTCAAATGTATTGATATTTAGACACAGTGCAGTGTGGGTTATTTGTTGTCAAATTAGATAGCAAAGCATTGTTAATCAATGATGTCATAGCTAAGCCATTTAAATGAGTAAAATATTCATAAACATTATAACTCTGTGCGCCCATCATAGTATCTCCAACCCCAGGAGAGCAAGAGTCATAAATATTAGAAAATTTACAATGGAATTTTTCACCACAGCAGAATGAAAATGAGGATGCATCCAAAGTAAGTTTCCAAGTGGTTCATTTATTGATATCAGTATTTGGCACTACCTATCTGTGTGAAAAGACATTTCCAAACATGAACTATGTGAAGTCTTATTGTAGACTAGCATTAACAGGTACACATTTACAATCCATTTCGGTGATAGAAAACACTAAGTTTGAACTCTAATTAAGGAAAATGTTACCCACTCCCTAATTTTTTTTCTCAGTGGTAGATCTGTGTCACACACGCATATGCCACACATACAATTGTCAATAATCATTCTTATTATATTTGAACTTCATGAATTAAGAGAAATTGTGGAAATGTGTTTCTCTTTCATTGTATACATATCTACATAGTATCCTGTATTTTGCCTCTTGGCCTTCAAAGCCTAAAATAGTTACTGTCCAGCTCTTTACTGAATAAGTTTTCCTATACCTGTCTTAAGTACATAAAAATTTTATGCTCCCACAGAGCCCTGCTTTTATGCTGCCATATTCAGATGTTTTAGTTCTGTAGTTGTTTCTAACTCACAGCTTAGGTAATTTTGTTATATATATGTTTAGATATCTATATATATACAAATATATCTAGGTATATATATCTATATCTATATCTATAAATTTAGATATACCCACATGTTTTCTAGTGTTTCTGCTACCATTCCTTCTAATGTCTCAGACCTTCCATTCCAGATCCTTTTCTTTCTGAAGTACATCTTTTAGAAAGTCCTCTAGGGAAGACCCAGTTCTGTCTAATTGTTATTTTGCCTTTATTTCTAAAGGATAATTTTGCTGAGTGTACTTTGTGAGTTATTTTAACTAAGCATTGAGAAATATTTTCCTTCTGTCTCTGGCCTCCATTATAACTGTTGAAAATTCAGCTATTGGTGCTGGGTTGTGATACTCAAAGGGTTCTTAACCTTCAAAATATTAATTACCAATCTAGACTGTATACTATAGCTAATTTAAATATAACCTCATAATTAGTCTATAAATGTCTTTAATATTCTGAACTCCACAACACTCATACCCTCCTTTTAAGATATAATATTTTAAACCTGAGCTATAGGGAAACTGATGGTTATAGTGAAATTTTCAAACATATCAACACTGCTGAAAATTTAACAATTATTTTGTACTCTGATTAATAATGATAACATTTAACTATGTAATAGTGCTTCTTATTTGTACAGCATATGCACACATAATTTAATTTGATTACTGAAATTAAAATATTGAAATACATGTTCAGATACATAGTTCTATTTCATTCTGGCAATGGCCTTATGTGTTAGATAGCTGTGGTTAACTGTATTTTTAAAAAATTTTTGCATTAATGCCTTCCACCTCACATACTCTTCTTACACTGTAACCTTGACACTCTTCCTTCTCACTGAGAAGCGAGGTCTGTGTTTTTTCCTCTTCTTAAATTTGGGGGTACTTATGATTATGACAAACATGACACTCACTGTAATTTCTGAGATTAGACCATAAATGCAATATTATATCTGCCTGGCTTTCTCTGGGTGGGTGCTCATTCTTGGATCCCAGCCATAGTGAGAAAGTCCAGTAGCCACAGGGAGACACTAAATGTAAGCATTCTGGTTGAAAGCCCAATTGACATCTTTGGTGACAGTCAATACAACCAGCAGGCATGAGAGGGTGGGAGCCTTCAGAGGCTTTCTGTCCAAGCCATTGAGTCAACTCCAGCTGGTGATGTCCTGTGGAACAGAGAGAGGCTGTTCTTACTGAACCCTGCCGAAATGGCAAAATAAACTTTTATTATCTTAAGCCACTAAGTTTGGGATGATATGTCACCCTATCACAGATGACTAAAATAGACATTATTTTTACCAATTTAAACACAAATGGCCTGAGTTTTAGAACAATAAATTGGCTTTTCCAAGGTTTACACACTAACTGAGTAAAGATACGGATTCGGCATAAAATTTTACAATGCTAACATTTTACATATCTTTTAAAGATTTTATTTATTTATTTGAGGAGAGAGAGTGAGAGAGATTGAGCGAGTGCAGAAGCAGGGTGAAGGGCAGAGGGAGAGGGAGAGAATCTCAAGCCGACTCCATACTGAGCATGGAGCCCATCACAGGGCTCAATCTCATGACCTTGAGATCATGACTTGAGTAAAAATCAAGAGTTGTACGCTTAGCTGACTGAGTCACCAGGCACCCCAACACTTTACATATTTTAAAATTATTTAATTTCATATAGAACTCCAAAAAGATACATGCGGCTATTGTCACCAATATCCTGATGACAAACATAAGGCTATAGAGAAGTTGAGGCATATTGTCCAGATTTGCAAAGGTTGTAAGTGGCCATAGCCCAGATTCAAAACTGCTAGCCTCCCTCCTAAATATGTTTTCTTAACCATTACATAATCTAGCTTTTCAACCTCTTCCTCTTTTCACTAATCCATGCCTACTTGACAGCTCTAAAATTGTAAAAGTTTAAGAGAAGATTGAGTTTTATACTCTAGACTATTGGTTTAGTGGTCTTAAAAAAGCCACAATTTCTCTCTATAAACAAATACACATTCACATAAATGGATGCATACTTTTCCAGAAGATTATAGACCCCGTGAAGCCAAGAGATCTAAATGTCAGTTTTCAGAAAACTCAGAATCTCTTCCTTACTCTATAAGTGGAGCTCTAGATTTCTAATATATAAGCAAAAGAAGGAATTTACTCTATAATGACCAAAATTGAAGAAATTGATGAGTTATTGTAACTAAAGCTGAAATAAGATGAAAATCAATTTAGTTTTGTCAAGATACATTACACAGTTTCTCAACTGCATAATCATTATGGATAACATTCTCTTTTTTTCTGTAATAAATCTATTTGAGGATGCCCTTTGATAATGCTCCTGGCTCTAACTCCTTTATATTTAAAGAGTTAGTGTCCAGTGTTAATATGCATCTGATGATCTCATCCTTGAGCCAAAACATGATATTTAGCAGAACTCAAATAGTAAGATGTCATCTAAAGTGTTTAGGTACAATTAGAATATATGTGTCAAGAAAAAATAACTCAATTGTGTAATGGTTAAGAAAACATGTTGAGAGTGAGGTAATTGGGTTTGAAACTAGGCTATGGCCACATACTACCTACATGAATTTGGAAAATTCTCTTAATGTCTTTGCCCTAGCTTTGCCATCAGTGAACTGAGAATAATGGCATTATGTATCTTATTGGAGTCCACTGTGGAATTAAACAGTTTTAATCTACACAGAATGTCTAGAGTAGAACTTGGCAAATGATAGGTTATCAATGAATGACAGCTATCGTGTATGTGTGTGTGCGCATGTGTGTGTGCATATATACATGTATGTGTTCTGAAATAAGTTGGTAATATATTCCCGTAACCTCATAATTATTGTTTCTCATTTCCTACATATGACCAGTTATAGTTTCCTTATTTTTAAATATAGGATGTCGACTTCTATTATGCTACCCATAAGAAACTGACAATTTTGTTTTCCTTTCTTATCAGATCCTTTAGACAAAGAAAAACATATGGAGTTAAAGTGCGTACAAAGACATCCTTTCTGGAGTGAGGCAGTTCAAATTTTATGCAGAACAGTGATATCAACTAGCAGGAAAAACCAGTGTTTATTAGTTATGGCTATATAGCTTAGACTGTTAAGTTACAAACTAGCAATAGAAGTTCTACATGGGCTCACTGACAGGCTAAGATGCAGAATGTCTATCTCTAACATATGTTGAAATCCTCTGGTAGATGAAGAATTATCTGGAAACATAAGGATGCACAAATAAACACACACATATACAGGAAACATCTCATTTTCAGCTGCCAATTCAATCTGGTATGAGTAGGAATGTCATTCTAATACTGCAAAGTTAAATTGCCTTGCACTTCTCTTTCTCAGCAACTGGCTAATTCAATCATAGCACATATAGTTTTCATCAGTTTTTAATTTGCTTAATTTTTGTGAGCTGGTGGTTTAGAAAATTTCCCATTTTTCAACCCTAAGACTGTAGGGATAAGGCCATGTGCTATTCTTTCTCGGTGTCATTTTCATTTCAATATAGATTTTATAGTTCATTACCTGTCAATCAGTTTTAAATGCACAGTATTCATTTTATCATGTTCTGTAAAAGTGTTTTATGTTCTTTCAATGTCTTACATTCGTTTTAGACTGAGCCCTATTTATTTCTCTAAGAGCCGTAGTCATCTGTATCTGTGCACATTTGAATGTGTATTTATTTTAGTAAATGCAACATTTTGCTTTATATGATATATTCATTTAGGATATTTATTCAAGCAAGTGAATACTGACGAAACAGTACAGTGTAAATGCTTTATCTGTGACAAGCCATTTTATGTCCTATGTTTTTATTTATCTCAGACTTTGAGGGATACAGTTTCAAATACCATTTAAGATGCTGACACTGTGTTTTGTCATCTAATTATTTCTAATCTAATAAAACACATCTACATAATTAACATTTAAAGCACTAGGGCAAACAGACATAAATATTGAACCTCAAAGTGTTCACATAAATTAACATTTAAATAAGTAACAAGGGGAAAGGATATATTTTTTAAAAGTTAGAAAGTATCTTTTTTTCATAGAGATTTGTTCCTTTTTTTCCACTGTCACATTTTTTTCATTTGACGTCTTTCTCTTAGTAAAATAGATACCAGCTTTATTTCTCTTCCTTTCACTAAGAAGTACTGAAATTATTTTGCATTATTTTAAAAAATTTAGATACATCATAAATCTAACAAGAAAACTTAGAAAAATTTCCCTCAGGAACTAATTAGTACAGGTACAGTTTTACTGAGGAAACAGTGTTTTAACTTTTGACCTACTGAATAAGGAACAATTTAAGATGATACTTATGCACTCTTTTTTAAAGTATAGCCAAGAAAGTATTTTCTATAAACTTGTTTGGAAACGATTTCAAGTTTTAACAGTAGTTTGTGTGGTGTGCTGGTAAACCAGTTTTCCAGAAAAGCAAACAAAATCCTGACTTCTAGCATTGGCCAATTTCCACAGTAAATTTTCCCACCCTTGCCAGTTTAAAGACACCAACATTTAAGTAATCAGCTCTTTTGCACAAAATAGCCTGCCCAGCACACACCGCTGTTTGCTGCTATCGAACCTAAAATTTCTTCTCACCATTAAATGTAGATGTGTATTAATCCAGGTCTCCTTGGCATTTTCTCTTTACCAAATACCTATTTTTTCTTTCTGTAGTTAACTTGACATACTGTCTTTCACATACTATTGCACTGGGCAAAGTAAGCATATTTGCCACCTTCACTTTGCTTTTTCTCACTTCTGATGGATTGGATTGCCATTCTTCTTCCCGAATCCATGACTTGTATTTTCGAAGTTAATTTCTAAGCTTACTACTTCCTTGAAACATTCTAGACAGCTGTATTTATTCTATTTGCCAAATTGCTTTAAGAATTTCGTTTTTTCCTTAGCCCTCTGAAATACATAGATAGCACTTTTGTATGTCAGTAAAACTAGCTTATTTTTATAGCTTTATCACATTGTTATATTTATGTATAAGAAAACTTTATGTATATTATATTTATGTATAAGAAAATTGAGGCATTTATATATAAAAATATGCTATATGCTTATGCCTTTATGCTTTGCATGTATTATTTTAATTTATTTTATTTTGTTTTTCTTTCTTTGATGAAAACTTCATAACTCCAGCTAGAACAATTCTAAGCACATACCCTTCTGCTGTATACACAAAGGAATTCTCAATAATTGCCTGACTTTCTCTAAGTCCATCTTTAGCATTGCCTTTACCACACTAAAAAAAAAAAAAAAAAAAAGCTGTCCATAAGTCTATTTCCTAAACATCTAGGGCTTATAGTTCTCTGTTATAGTCTTTATTTAAATCCCCAGAAAAATTAATAACATTTCCAAAGAAAGCCATTGTCTTCCTTCATTTTATTAACTTCCTGACACTCTGAACTTCCTGTTTCCCTGTTTATTGTGGATTTTATCTTTATAACACACACTTAAGGGAGAGAGGTATCAAAAGTTTAATTCTTTGACAATTTAGTCCCAAGTAACAAGATTAAAATCAGTGACACAACTAAGCAATATTGCATCTGTTTTATTATCCAAAAGAATACAATGAGACTATAATGTATCAAATATGTTTCATTCAGTTTTATCTTGCCCAGAGTAGATTTTCATATTTTCACAAATAAAATATGTGTGTGTGTGTGTGTGTGTGTGTGTGTGTGTGTGTGTATTTTCTTTCCAGGAAATCGCTTTCTGTAAAAGCAGCTTGAAAAACAACTGGCCCAGAATACGTGATTGGTCGGGCAAGCTGAGAGACTTGTAAAATGCAAATTGAGTAAGCACTAGGAAGCAGAGTGTTGAATTAGGAGAAATGCCAAAAATATTTGGAGGCTTTTAACATAGGGGGGATAATAAACCCAACCACAGAAACAGGGATGACTACATGCTTCGTGTGTTTGGGATGAGTTATTCTATTAGATCCATGAGAACCACACAGAGAGCCAGCGACGGTAGATTTCAGCATTTGATACTAGGAATAAATCAAGCGAAAGCTATACGGAAAAATCCCGAGATTTAACAGTGCAAGGAAACAATCAAGCTGCCTGCCATTTTTCCTTCTCTGAGAAGAGAACACTGAATTATGAGGACAAAGTGTATATAGATCCTACAGATCTTATTTCAAATCCTAGGACCACAATTTACTTGTTGGCTATGTGATCTAGGTAAGATTGCTTGATAATGTAGGACACTCAGTTAAATTTGAATTTCAATTAACCAATTAATTATGATTGTTTAGCATAAGAATGTCCCAAATATTGCACAGAATATGCTTGTACTTAAATAAAATTCATTGTATACCTGAAATTCAATTTAACTGGGCACTCTGTATTTTTATTTGATAAATCCAATGACCTTAAACCTAGGCAAGTTATATCATATCTCTAAGTCTCATTTATCTCATCTATAATAAAGTGGCAATAATCACACCAAATGGAACAGAAGTTATGAGGACACACACACACACAGAATATGTAAAAGTATTTGGACAATACCAGGTACAAGGTAGTTCTTGTAATTCTCACTTAAGCAAGCACTATTCTGGGTATGTAATTGTAAAGAGGCTTTATTTTTCTTCCCTTCGCACCTTTATATTCTCTGGGGCTAACCCTTCCCTTTACTTTTGATGAAATTTAGGCAAACCCCATCAATGCGGTCACGGTGGCATTTCTCCAGGCGGTAATTAACTATCTGTTTTCATTTACTGGTCTTGATGTAGCTTTTTTTTTTTTTTTTTCACTTGGGGCTTCATACCAAACCATTATTATTCTTTTTATGTTCAGTTAGCCACTATATAGTACACAATTAGTTTTTGATATAAATGATTCATTGGTTAAGTATAACACCCAGTGCTCATCACAGTAGTGCCCTCCTCAATATGCATCACCCTGTTACCCCCTCCCCCCTCCCCCCTCCCCTCTGAAACCCCCAGATTGTTTCTCGGGGTCCATAGCCTCTCATGGTTCATCTCCCTCTCTGATTTCTCCTCCTTTGGATTTCCCTCCCTTCCCCTATGGTCCTCTGTGCTATTGCTTATGTTCCACGTATGAGTGAAACCATGTGGTAATTGTCTTTTTCTGCTTGACTTGCTTCACTTAACATAATCCCCTCCAGTTCAATCCATGTTGATGCAAATGGTGGGTATTCATCATTTCTGATGGCTGAATAATATTCTATTGTGTATATGTACCACATCTTCTTTATCCATTCATCTGTTGAAAGGCATCTTGGCTCCTTCCAGAGTTTGACTATTGTGGGCATTGCTGCTATGAACATTGGGGTGTACGTGCTCCTTCTTTTCACTACGTCTGTATCTTTGGGGTAAATACCCAGTAGTGCAATTGCTGGGTCGTAGGGTATTAGTCTTAACATCTTGAGGAACCTCCATACTGTTTTCCAGAGTGGCTGTACCAACTTGCATTCCCACCAACAGTGTAAGAAAGTTCTCCTTTCTCTGGGGCACCTGGGTGGCTCAGTGGGTTAAGCCTCTGCCTTCGGCTCAGGTCATGATCTCAGAGTCCTGGGATCGAGCCCCGCATCGGGCTCTCTGCTCAGCGAGGAGCATGCTTCCTCCTCTCTCTCTGCCTGCCTCTCTGCCCACTTGTGATCTCTCTCTCTGTGTCAAATAAATAAATAAAATCTTGAAAAAAAAAAGAAAATTCCCCTTTCTCTACATCCTCACCAACATTTGTTGTTTCCTGTTTTATTAATTTTTGCCATTCTAACTGGTATAAGGTGGTACCTCATTGTGGTTTTGATTTGTAATTCCCTGATGGCTAGTGGTGTTGAGCATTTTTTCATGTGTCTGTTAACCATTTGTATGTCTTTTTTGGAGAAGTGTCTGTTCATGTCTTCTGCCCATTTTTTGACTGGGTTATTAGTTTTTTGAGTATTGAGTTTGAGAAGTTCTTTATAGCTCCTGATTTGAAGTTGAAACCTCTCCCTTTCTCCAGTGTAGTGCTACCTTAAGTAGAAGCGGGGTGTGATAGGCTTCTTCCTTTTCACCATTTATTTTTTCTTAACCTTTGCTCCCAGGTTGCGTACCATGATTTCTGACAAAAGTAAGGACTATGCAGTGGGAGGGAGGGGCAAGCGGTGTGGATATCTAGGAGAGAAAAGAAAAGTGGGATATGAAAGGTCTTATTTGACAGGTTCCTATATTGTCCTTCCCTGTGTAGGTGGGTCTAACCCTGATGATCCTGTGCCTGGGAGGTGATTTCTCCGGCCACGTCTCATTTTAATAGACTGTTTGCAAACATCATCCTCCAAAAAATAGGCCTCCATTTCAGGAGGTCTTTCATCCCTTATTTCATCTGCACATGTTATTTTAATGGTAGAGCCCAAGCCTCAACATGGTATTTTATTATTGAGACAAAATATCTAATAAATTCAGGATCAGGGAATCATTGTATAATGCAATACTGCATTATAAAAAATCCATTTTATTTTAAATAACATTCATTATACTTCTTTGTTTAAAGTTTATCCCTCAAAAAAGTGTTTCATTCCTATTTTTAAGTCTAAAATAGTATTTGTTTCTTAATGACAAATGTTTCTGATAAATTTCATCTATGACAAAAGAGAAAGTAAAATCATAAAGATATCATCTAATATATGGTATTAACTTAATTCAGTTTCAGCTTCCTGACTTACATTATTCTTCAAGTGGAAAATTTAACTTCGGGTAGAAATTGAGGTGTGGAATTCTAAAGAATAAGGAAGTTTAATTAATTCAACAAAGAGTAGAGTAAGGTGTCTTCTAAACTATCTTTACTCTCAACACTTATGAAACCAAATGTGCTTTTTCCTCCACCCCACAGCTAATTTTCTGACTTTCCTGACAGCAACCGAGTGCCCTACATTCAATTCTGTTCTAATACCGACTAGGGGTTTAGTGCAGACCCCTTGGGTTAAGGGCTCAGTCCCACAGACTCCCCCCACTTCAGATGCTAATTACAAGTTTGAGTCACCCATACTTCTGACCAACTGGCAAAACATGGGTGATTCTCACAACCCTGTCCTCCGCTTTGATAATTTGCTAGAAATGCTCGAAAATTTCAAGAAGTCACTTTACTAGTAGTACTGGTTTGTTATAAAAGATATAACTCAGAAATAGCCAAATGAAAGAAATGCATAGTGCAAGGTCTGGGGGAAGGGGTACACCAGGCACCCTCTCTAGGCATGCTACCCTTCAAGCACCTCAGTGTGTTCATGGCTCAGAAGTCTAAACCTCATCATTTAGATATGTGTGTGTGTATGTGTGTGTGTTAGTTCCATTTATGTAGGCAAGATTGATTAAATTTTTGGCTATTGACTGAACTCACCTTCTGCTTCTCTCCCCTCCTTGGTATCTGCAGGTGCGGCTGAAAGTTCCAATCCTCTAACCACATGGTTGGTTCCTCTGGCAATCAGCCGCCATCCTGAAGCTATCCAGAGACCCACCAACAGTCACATTATTAGCATAAATTCAGGTATGGTAGAAAGAAACTTGTTATGAATAACAAAAGATGCTCTTATCACCTTATCACCACTATCACTTAGGAAATTCCAAGGGTTTTAGAAACTCTGTGTCAGGATCTGGAGGCAAGAGCCAAATATATAATTATTATTATCATAGTATCTTAGCTCAAGTTGCTATAACAAAATATCAAAGACTGGGTGGCTTAAACAACAGATGTTTATTTCTCACATGGGGGCTGGGAAGTCCAAGATCAAGGTCCTGGCTAACTTGGTTCCTCGTGGAACCCTTTTCTTGGCTGGGACTGCTGCCTTCTCATAATATCCCTATATAATACAGAGAGAGAAGGAGAGGGAGAGGGAGAGAAAGAAAGATCTGGTCTCTTCCTCTTCTTATAAGGTAACTAATTCCATACAGAAGTCCTACCTTCATGACCGCATCTAAATCTACTTCCCAAAAGTCCTAACTTCCAGTGCTATCACATTGTGACTTAGGGCTTTTGACGTGACTTTTGGGAAGTACACAAACATTCAGTTCATAACAGAAGAGATTTTCAGTGTGTCAGAGAATGAATAAAGGTCTTCCAAATTTTTAGTTTGATCTTTTCTTACAATCCAAATCATGTAGGGAATCTGGTAGAAAAGTGAATAACTTAGATTTTTACCTATTCCTTTACTGCAGCCCTCTTGCAAAAAGAATAATGCTTGTTTACTCATTTAATATTTACTGACTAAATGTAGGCCCATAACCCTGAACACGTGAATCAATGAATGAATGAATGAATGAAAAGATAGATGACGCAAACATTCAGACATAAAGTTTAGTAGAAATAAATCAATAAAAACTTAGTTTTATTCATGTGCTGTAAATATTATTTATAGAAAGTGTTTTTGTTTACTTATAAAAATTTTTAAAAACATTTTATTGGGGTGCCTGGGTGGCTCAATCGGTTGAGCATCTGTCTTCAGCTCAGGTCATGATCCTGGGGTCCTGGGATTGAGCCCCTTCTAGAGCTCCCCGCTCAGTGGGGAGTCTGCTTCTCCCTCTCCCTTTGGCCCTCCCCCCTGCTCATTCTCTCTCTCCTTCTCTTAAATAAATAAAATCTTTAAGAAGATAAAACTATAAATACATTTTATCATACTACATTGTCTACATAAATATTATTATATACGTGTTTTTTGTCACATCTCTGCAAATATTATCTTTTCTTCTTGTAGTTGTGCAGTTTGCTTTTCCTTTTGAGTAAATTAGCTTTTTTAGACCTCAGTTACTAAAACTTACCTTGTTGATATCCTCCTGTACTTCAGCTTGTCAAGTTTTAAAATTTTATCCTGTTCTCTAGGTACCAAACATCTCATACAAATAAACATTGTCAGTAATTTAATGAATAAGCTTTCTACTCTAGAATCCCCAAACTCTGAATGCATTTCTCACAGCAAACATGGACCTCAATAACAGTATAATGACCTCTAATCCAAATAAATAAATAAGTGAATGAATGAATGAATGAATGACAGTGTGGACTCGACACCTGTAATTCATATAGCTTGCTTATCATCCCTAGTAATTGAACCGATACATGGTGAACCAAGGTCAGTCTCACTAAGACCTCTTATTTCTTGAATATTTATGACCAAAGGTTCTCTGGTTCCCTCAGGAATTGAGCATTTGAGATCATCCCTTTTTTACTTGGCTCAGTGGATGTATCTCCAGATTTCAGGCACTTAACAAATAGGTATAATCAGCCCTCAGTTTATCAAAATTGATGAGTAAATGATATAAGAAAATGAATGATTTGGAAAAGAATTCTTGTTGTTATTATGTTTTATACGGAAGTCCAAAATGGAATTCATTTAAAATAATTTTACAAATAACTTCCACTGTATGAATGTGCAGCTATTCTACCCTAGAAATATCCCAGAGTCATAGCGTAGATTAAAAGATATTAAAAATGTTCACACAAATTGTGAAATAGAGACTTGGCCATGCCTTACTGAGCTTAGTATTCTGAAACTGGACAGGCATTTTATAAAACCTTAGGAAAAATTATGATGCTGTAAGACTGATCAAAAGAAAAAAAATACTATTCTGTAATAAGCCTCCTTTAGGATCCTTATTTAAAAAGAAGTATATGACATTGAAGAAAATATTTTTTTGAGAAGGAAAGTTATTAGAGTAATAAAAAAGAAGAATTTTTACCTCTGTGATTTTAAAGATTTTTAAAAACTACCATAGCAGGAAGAAATATGCATATGAGTAAAGCAAATTTATAAAATAAATGACCCTGTGTCTGTGAGATTAGGCTAAATGACCTCTAGTGTTTCAATGAAGGCTACTGTTTTGTAACTAGTAGACAGTTTAGAGAGTTGTGGTAGCCCACACCTTAAATTGTGAAATGTTAAAAGACAGTTGTTTTTATTTTATGTTCTCCTATTCCCCACTGGATCTTTGAAAGTGCCCCCAGAAAAATAATTATGAAATAATTAAATTTAAAAACCCTCTTTTTGTAATTTTCATGAGCCTACTTATATTTCAGCTTTTAAGGCCAGTGAATCATCTCACAAATAGTTACTATCCACTTGCTTGAGATGTGCCATATTACAATGGGAAACAAATATAACCAGATACTGCATAATGAAAGAGAAATGGAAAATGATAAAAAGTTATAAAGCCTGATTCATATATTATGAATATATGTTATATATTACGAAGCTTAAAATCAAGTGAAATAAGATAAAGTTGTGAAGTGATTATGAAACAGTTTAAGGCAGAACTCTTAAGACTAGTTTATGCAAAGAATAGTATCCTGTAGTCATCTGTAAAGCAGAGGCAGACTGTCTTGGTATGCCTTCTGGCTCATCCACTTGCTGGCTATGTGACCTTGGACTAATTTACTTAGCTTCTCTGTGCTTCGATACATCTAAAAATGTATGTAACGATAGTGCTTATCTTATCAAGTTGTAAAGCACTCAGGACAGTGCCCCATGTTCACGATCTTGAAGTAGTAGTTATTGTTGTTAGACAAGAGATCTTAGGTTTGTCTTTTAATAGTGGTTGAAAATAAATATTAGAAATGGGGCTAAGTCTCTGAAAAGCTATGTGTGACTGGAATTAAGTATTTCGTTCAGAATGTGGGTTTGATTTGTTAAAAATACTGAAATGCTGGATAAATAAGAAAAGAGAGACTGGCAAATTTCATTATATTACTGATTGATTTTTTTTTTATTACTATGACAAGAACATTTAACATGAGTCTACTCTCAACAAAATCTAAGTGTACGATGCAGTATTATTGAGTATAGGTACAATATATTGATCTATTTTTAAGATAGTTTAATTCAAAATACTTTTAAACATGAAATTATTTCTAAAGAAATAAAAATATCAGATGTCCATATATATTAAAGGAAGATAAAAAATAAAGCTTTATATTGATTTTTCTGAACATGAGCAGAACATGTTCTTATTCTTAGGGCATATGCATGTCTTTAATCAGTTTCTTAGCCACATCTGTCTCTAGTACTGTGTCAATAGTATTTAACCGAAGAATATATATTTTCCAATATGGAAAAATTATTTTTAGTTATTTTTGGAAAATATTTCCAACATTATTCAGAGTTTTATTTTATGGCTAATAAATTTGAAAGTTTTGGGGCACATGGGTGGCTCAGTTGGTTAAGCATCCAACTCTTGATTTCGGCTCAGGACATAGTCTCAGGGTCGTGAGATCAAGCCCCATTGAGGCCTCCGTGGTGGTGGTGGGGAGCCTGCTTAAGTTTCTCTCTCTCTCCCTCTGCTCCCAACCCCAGCTCATGCATGTGTGTGCGTGTGCTGTCTCTTAAAAAAAATTAAATAAATAATAAGTAAATAAATAAAATAAATTTGGAAGTTTTTACATCTTCATTTTTTTTGGAAAAATTATAATATCTTAATTGAGATAACATTCTCTCTGTACCTGCTGAGCAAATTCTGCTAAATGGACAGTATTTTACTTCCCTATTTAGTATTTAAATTTATAAATATATGAGACCAATTATTTTCACAAATATCTATCAGAAACAAAATTCTTCAAATCCTTGTTTCTTAATGAGTCTTTTAAATGTTACCAAAAAATGCAGATGCTGCAAAACCGTAGGTTTTCTCAATTTCTTTCAGGTTCCAGTTATAAATTTTCTCAATTAAAAACAAGAATTCCCTCTTCCTGTAGGTTGAAATATTAAAGCTAATTATAGAATCTCAAATGAGCTCTTGTAAACTATTGGAGTTCTCAACATTAATTTGTGTAGTTTGGCCCTTGCTTTTAAAAGAATAATTTTTAATATCTTCTTATTTGCAAACTTAGTGTTTTCAGTAATTACAGCTCACTAAAAACTTTAGGTTTTTAGGACTTCTTTTATTGATTACCTTTATTAAGGATTTTCAGCTAATGGTAAATAAAATGCAACCAACACTTAGTGGACTACACTATTGATTTAGAAAGTAATTCTCCAAAGCTTGAAGATTTCTAGACTCTGTTTAATGATGGGGCAGAAAAGAGTTTAACATTTCTAAAATCTGTTTAACTTAGCATCAGATTCATCACAGTTTTCTGGTTAAATTATTGTGTGAATTTTTTAAAAATTGTAAATTTTCAAAATTTCATCTTCTGTTTAGATTGATAAAATATCCCACATTAGTTGATACCAGTCATACCCTCTAGGTCCAACCATGTTGTCATGGATGGCAAGATTTCTTCTTCTTTTTTAAGATTTTATTTATTTATTTTAGGGGGGTGTGCAGAAGAGAGGGAGAGACGCAGGGCTCCATCTTATGACTCTGAGATCATAACCTGACCCGAAATTAAGAGTTGGATGCTTAACTGACTGAGCCACCGAGGTGCCCCATCTATGGCAAGATTTCATTCCTTTTTATGGCTAAGTAATATTCCATTGTGTATGTGAATACACCTGTCACATCTTCTGCTTCCGTATCTTGGCTTTTGTAAATAATGTTGCAATAAACATCGAGGTGCATATATCTTTTCAAATTGGTGGGGTTATTTTCTTCTTTGAGTAAATACCCGGACACAGAATTACTAGATCATATGGCATTTCTATTTTTAATTTTTTGATGAACCTCCCTGCTGTTTTCCATAGTGGCTGCACCAATTTGCATCTCCACCAACTGTGCACAAGGATTCCCTTTTCTCCACATCCTCACCAACAACTGTTATTTCTTGTCTTTTGATACTAGCCGTTCTGAGTGGTATGAGGTAAAATCTCACTGTGACTTTGATTCTCATTTCCCTGATTACTGACAATGAGCACCTTGTCAATGTGTCTGTTGGCCATCTGTATGTCATCTTTGGAAAAATCTTTATTCAGGTTCTCTGCACATTTTCTAAATGAATTTGTTATTGTTGTTATTGTTTTGGTGTTGAGATGTTTAAGTTCTTTATATATTTTGGTCTTTAACCCCTTATCAGACACATCATATGCAAATATTTTCATGTTGTTGATGGTTTTCTTCACTGTGCAAAAATCCTTTATCTTGGTGTATTCCCAATAGTTTATTTTTGCATTTGTTTCCCAATTCCATTTATTGAAGAGATCATCTTTTTCCTCTTGTATAGTCTTGCCTTCTTAGTTGTAGATTAATTGATCATACATTATTTTAAATAGTTAAAAAAGTTCCATGAAAATAAGGTACACCATGGGGTGCCTGGGTGACTCAGTGGGTTAAGCCTCTGCCTTTGGGTCAGGTTATGATCCCAGGATCCTAGGATCGAGCCCCGCATCGGGCTCTCTTCTCAGCAGGGAGCCTGCTTCCCCCTCTCTCTCTGCCTGCCTCTCTGCCTACTTGTGATCTCTCTCTCTCTCTCTGTTAAATAAATAAATAAAATATTAAAAAAAAGAAAAGAAAAGAAAAGAAGGTCCACCAAACTATGTATTCATTACACTATAGGAAAAACAATAAGTCTATCTTCAATGCTGATGTTTTAATTGAATTTGGAACAGTCATATAATGTCAAATATTTCACCACTGAAAGACTGAACTTCAAAAACTTTGTTTCAGTAAATTCGTGGAGAAAGCAAATCTTTATTGAATTAACTTCACTGATTTTTTAAAAATATTTTATTTATTTATTTGTCAGAGAGAGAAAGCGCACAAGCTGTGGGAGAGGCAACCAGAGGGA
>CM052897.1:28102417-28158281 GCA_028534135.1 Potos flavus
TTTTTTTTTTAATTTTTATTTTTTAATTAACACATAATGTATTATTTGCCCCAGGGTACATGTCTGTGGATCCTCAGGCTTACACATTTCACAGCACTTACCATAGCACATACCCTCCTCAATGTCCATAACCCAGCCACCCTATCCCTACCCGCCCCTACCCCCCAGCCACCCTCGGTTTGTTTCATGAGTTTAGGAGTCTCTTATGGTTGATTTCAAATGTGCTTTCAAACATTTGCACATATGTGAATATATACCTAAAGCAACAATATTGTTTTTTGATATTATAGAAAATATAAAAGAAACATTATCAGTAAAATTAAATTAAGAGGTTTTCTTTCATTTTGTGTAATCTATTACAATTTTTCTTAATTCATTATTTACAATCTTAAATTGGATACTAATTCTAAAGGCTTACTTTGGAGTACCGTAACGATGTTATTTTCCCTTCACCAAGTATGAAGCCAAATCTTCTGAGAATGAATATTCTATAAAGTTTTATGAATTATTGTGTGGGGATTGTGCTGAACTGCACTGGTACCTACTCAATCCATTGTACAGTGGCACACTCATGTAAGAACTCTTTATTAAACATCTGTCATGTACCAGGCACTGTGCTGAGCATACACAAAGATAAGATACTGCTCCCTAGGAACTTTCAAAGTAGTTGAGGGATAATTAGTTTAATAAAGTAGCATGAAATATACAAAGTTATGCATTAGAATTTTGAGGTATATAAGCAGGGAAATTAATCATCAATGGTAGAAACAATCTACTGTTTCATTATTTTAGTATTGTGATCCATCAGTATGTACGTGTGGATATATGTATCGAATACAAAAATAATTTTTACTTAAGAGTTATTGGCAGGAATACTTATGACTTTACTATGGAAATGATGAGTGTTTCCATCTGTGGCATATATCCTCTGCATATTTTTGACATTAAACTTCTTTATTCGATTTGATTTTTTTCCACAAGTACGAAGTACTTACCTTAGGAGAAGCTAAGGAATTATTACTGAATGGTCTCAGCCCACTTAAAAAATACAAAATAAGTGTTGCTGAGTTTCATACTAATTAGTCATTTTTCCAAAATATTTTTATTTCCGGGAAAATAGATTTCTACAAAAACAAACTATTTGAAATATCCTTGGCCAAAACAAGCTTAAGCTCAATTGAATGGCTAAAGTATATGCCATATGATACAGTCAAAATGTGTTCTAAGTTCCTTTAAATTCATAAGACTGGGAATAGTTGTATATAACAATTTTTTCCCAATTTACAAAACAAACGGAATTAGGGAAATATTTTAATTGATGGTGTACTTACTTGTTCAATATGCTTTCCTAGGATAGAAATGAGGATTCTCTACTTTCTTTGGATTATTTATTTATTTATTTTTCTTTCTTCTTTGGATTGTTTAGACATTTAATCATAAATACTTTGTGTGTATGTGATATATGTATATATCATGTATGTATCATATATACATAAAACCACACACAGATTTTGTGTGTATTTATTGCTTGATATGTGTATGTATGTGTTTGACAAATTATTAATAAATTATTACAGTTCTAACTCATGTTAAAATGCTTTATCACTAGTGTATTAAAGTATACAATTATTTAATCATCTGATCAGATAAATTAAATGCCAGAATTAAGTTAGATACAGTACAAAGATGAATGACAGACAAGCTAGGTCTTCCCTTATCCTCTTGCTTATAATAGTAAATGAGAACATTACACTGTAATGATTTTGCAGAGGCTCAAGCATTAACTGCCTGAGTTTTTTGGGGGAAAGCTTCATTGATATTTATCAAACTCATTTTTAAAAATTTGGCATATTTTAAATGTACCAAATGTACCAAAAATGCATTTAAATTTGACAAATTTGCCAGGATTGCCTCAGATCTTTTTTCTAATTCAAAGAAATAGAATTTAGCAATAGAGCTTGAAGCCCCTTAGCATCTCTACTTGATTCCCTTCCCCTATTTTCCTCCCCAGAGATAATTACCTTGCCAAAGTTACATGCGACATTTCCACACAGGATTTAATATTTTAGCTATGTACGTATGCACAAATAATGTACTCTGAAATACTCATCAGTCCTCTCATATTGCACTTCTCCTTCTGTAATACGCTTTTCATTCAACATTTTTATATAAATTCACATTAATACATGCAGACTATATTCATTCATCTTAATTGCTGAATTGAAATATGCTATATACTATATTTTCTTTACCTACTTGCCTAGTGATAACATTTAAAAAACCACACCAGTGTAAATAGTGGTTCACTGAACATTCCTTTGCATGTCTCATTAGATGCATATTCAAGCTTTTACTAAAACATATATTTAGAAGTGGCATGGCTGGATCATGTGACATGGGCATCATCAGCTATTCCAGATATTGCCAAGTTGCTTTCCAATTTCAGATCTCACTCAGCATTGCCTACACACTTGATATTCATGAAACTTCTGATTACTGGCAATCTGGTAGATTTGGAATGAAATGGCACTGTTTTAACTTGCATTTCCTCAATAGTAATGTGGCTGAGCAAATGTTCTCTGTTTATTGCCAGTCAGGTTTCCTTCCCTGTAAATGATCTGTTCATATGTTTTCAATTATTTATTTTTTCTGTTATGTTATTTCCGTCTACAATTGAAACGCTAACCTACTATGACATATACATATATATATATGCATATATATATATGATCGTACATACATATCTTTATTTTTAAACTTTGATTATGGTTTTCTTAGACATATTAAAGCTTATATATACAGCATATATATATTTAAGCTTATATTTTTAATTGCTGTCAAATATTGTCCTTTTTTTAAAGTTTTCTGAATTTCCATGATTTGGAATATTTTTCTTATCCCACTAGCATAAAAATATTTTCTTCTAAATTTGCATTTTTTTACCTTTGATCTTTAATCTATCCAGAATATATACATTTATATAACTAGGTATGTAAATGAGCATGTGTGTGTGTGTGTGTGTGTGTATGTGAATAGCAAGATGCAATGATCATTTTTGTGTTGTTTTTTTTTTCTTCCAACTGGATGGCCAGTTGTCCAAGAATAGTTTGAAAAATAATTCTTACACTCCCCTACTGATTTGAAGTGCTCATTTTATTACATGTCAAGTTCCATATGTGCATGGGTCTGATTTGGAAATTCTAATACTATTCTATCTACATTCCTTTTTCTATTTGACAGCAAACACCACAATATTTTAATTATTATGGAAATTAAATATTGATTTTCCTTTCCTCCTTTTTCTTGGAAAGATACTTTGATTCTCCTAAGATCTTTTCCTTGTTATGAATTTTCCTTATAAATCTGAGCATCATCTTGAGGTTTTATTGGCATTGACTTGTTGAGAATGGATTGAAAAGCAATTGACACTTTATAATACTGGGTCTTAAAATCCATTAATATTGCATTTTTTCTTCTATATCCTTCAGTAAAGTTTAACTGATTTTTATAGAGAAGCCTTGCCTATATATTGTTACAGTTATTCTTAGTTACATCTGATTAATGAGACAGTTTTATTTTTTAGTTATTTCTAATGAGTCATGGCTGGTTTTAATGAATAATATTGTTTTGCTATATTTTTCTCTTATTCTGTTCCTTTTTATATTTTTAAGTTTATTTTTGTTTTGATTTTGCATTTTGTTGCCTCTTTTCCAAATCTTATATATTCTACAAAATACTACCCACTATAGTCTACAGTTCAATACAGAATAGCAGCTGTAGTGACTGACATTTTCCTGTTCATAATTATGAAAAGCAAATATCAATTTTTAACTTTTTAGTTTCCTTAGCTCTGTGCTATGCACTAGAAACTATTTTCAGACAGTGATCTTGAGCAACCCTAGAACTCCATTTATTTATTTTCCTTTTCTCAAGGACCACTATCTTGCACTCTCTTGTTTAATGTTTCAAAACTATTGTTTCAAATATTTTGTTTGTCTTCTAGCTTCTAGGGTGGATGGGCAAATTTCTTCCTGTTACTACAACATGGCTTGAAGCAGATATCCAATTTTTAATTCTTAAAATAGTTTATTTACATTTCTTACTTCTTGGGTTGGCTACATCTTTTATTTCAATGTTAAATAGAATCACTTATTTGGGGTGTCCTTGTCATGTTCCTCATCCGAAAGGAAGGTGTTTAATGTTAGAAATGGATGATGTTTGCTCTTTCCTGTCTTACAAGATGGCAGGTGAAAAAGCTGAGAAGCTGGATGCTAAGGAAAAGAAACCTGAAGCCAAGAAGGCTGATCCTGGTGCCAAGGTTAAGAAGGGTAACCTCCAGGCTAAAATGCCAAAGAGGGGAAGCCCCACTAAGCTGAAACCCTGTCCTAGCTAGAGAAATTGGCAGCTATTTGTGATCAGCTCTGTATTCCAGAAAGGCCATATACAAGAGGAAGTATTCAGTAGCTAAATCCAGCTTTGAGAAGAAAAGGAGAAGGTTCTCGCTACTGTCACTAAACCAGCTGGTGGTGACAAGAGTGGTGGTACTGAGTGGTTAAACTTCGCAAAATGCCTAGGTATTACCCGACTGAAGATGCACCTTGAAAGCTGCTGAGCCACGATAATAAACCTTTCAAGCAGCATGTGAGAAAACTGTGAGCAAGTATCACTTCTGGGACCATTTTGATCATCCTCGCTGGGCGCCACAGAGGCAAGAGGGTGGTTTCCCTGAAGCAACTGAGCAGTGGCTTACTACTTGTGACTGGACCTCTGGCCCTCAATTAAGTTCCTTTGTGTAGAACACACCAGAAATTTGTCATTGCCACCTCCACCAAAATTGATATCAGCATTGTGAAAATCCCAAGACATATCACTGATGCTTGCATCAAGAAGAAGCAGCTGCGTAAACCTGGACACAAGGAAGGCAAGATCTTTGACTCCGAGAAAGAGAAATACGAGATTACAGAGCAGTGCAAGGTTGATCAGGAAGCTGTGAACTGGCAAATTCTGCCAACAGTCAAAGCTATTTCTCAGCTTCAGGGCTATCTGCATTCTGTGTTTTCTCTCACCAATTGGTGTTGTAAATGTCTTACAAAGAACTTAATTAAATAACTGATCCATCAAAAAAAAAAAAAATGGATGATGTTTGCTGGAGGTTTATGGTAGATGCCCTTTATGAAGTTAAGGTGTACCATTTTATTATGGTTTGCTAAAGTTTTATAGAGAGTTATTTATAATGACTTTTAAATTTGATCAAAAGGTTTTTTTGGCAATTAATATTTTCTCTTTTAATATGGTAATAAGCTGAATAATATTGACTTCCTTTTTTTTTTTTTTTTTTTTTGTGAGAGAGAGAGAGATGTGTGCTGGAGCAGTGAGGATTGGGGCAGATGGAGAGGGAGAGAGAGAATCTTAAGCAGGCTCCACACTCAGCACAGAGCCCAATGCAGGGCTCGATCTCATGACCCTGAGATCATAACCTGAGCCAAAACCAGGAGTGGGACCCAACTGCCTGAGCCACTCAGGCACCTCTAATTTTCTAATTTTGAATAATATACATCCCTAAGCTGGAAATAAATTTGTATACTTGAAATAATGTCCAATAAGGAATTATCTCCCTTAATCATTCCTGAGTATACTCTAATATTTTGATGAGGATATTTGTATTTATTCTTATGTGTGTGACTTGCCTGTACACTATCATTATAGTTTTGTTCAAATTTAATAGGTTTTCAAAGAATCAACTTCTGTTTTTGTTTTCTGTTGAATCCGTATTTTATAGTTGCTGAGGTATGTCCTGTCTTTAATTTTTTTTTTTTTTTTTTAGTACTGTATCTGTAGATTTATTCTGCTTTTTATTTGGGGTATAGCTATTATAAAGATTACTAATTCTTCTTAAAAATGTAAATGTTCAAAATCATACATCTCCTGTATTTCAGCTACATTGCACAAATTTAACTTGTTGTGCTACAGTGACTATCATTCAGTGACTGTCTTTCCTACCGGGCTTAATGAGTTTTTACTTTACTCACTGATAAATTAAATATTCATTTTAAATTTTGAAATACATGTTCTTTAATGTTATTTTTCTTATCAATTCTTTAAAACTTGTTGAAATGTGATTTATTGCAATTTTCTTAACAACAGAAATTTATTTTCTCACATTTCTGGCATCTAGATGTGCATTACTGCAATTTTTACAAGCATTTTATGTGTACTTAGAACAAATGTGGATTTTCAGAGGTTGTCACAGGGCCCTAAAGATGTCTATTCAAATGAGTTCAAACAATGCTGTAATTTATATTGCTCAAATATTTTCTATATTTACTTACACACATTACACATACACACATACATATTTTATGTGTGCATATATAGCATTAAATAATTGCAAGTCATATAGTGACATATTATGCAGTTTATACATACAGAGATATTTCTGTTGATCCAGTAAATAATAAGTCTTTATGTACACATAAGTGTATTCATACACATATGTACATACTCATATATATATGTACTTATGTATATATGTATGTTAAATCCTTTTAAATACTCATATAAGTACTTTTGATATTTCTGACTTTGCTTCTGAGAGGATTTTTTCTTTTGACAAGTTGGATGTTCTTTATTAGGAAAAGAGGAAAACAAGGAGGATTTTGTTTATTATGTATCTATTTATTATTTATTGTTCTAACTAACTGAAAGTCTGGGATTGCCATTGATTGATGAGGAAGACTGAAGATCAAGCAGTTTTATTGCCAAAGCGGTGCAGATTTTGATATTAATTCTATATAGATTTGGATATTTTAAATTTGAGATATGAACTAAAAATCCAAGTGGAGGGGCGCCTGAGTGGCTCAGTGGGTTAAGCCTCTGCCTTCGGCTCAGGTCATGATCTCGGGGTCCTGGGATCGAGCCCTGAATCAGGCTCTCTGCTCAGCGGGCAGCCTGCTTACCCCCTCTCTCTGCCTGCCTCTCTGCCTACTTGTGATCTCTCTCTCTCTCTCTATCGAATAAATAAATAAAATCTTAAAAAAATAAAAAAAAATCCAAGTGGAAATGCCAAGTAAGCAATTGAGTATTTATGTCTGGATTTTGATGGAAAAATGAACAGAGTTATTTTGTGTTTTCAGAATGAGATTGACTCAAGAAAGAAAAAGCCTTTCTCACTACTTTGTTTAAAATTATAATCTCCCTTCCCCAGAAAACCTTGCCATGCTTCACTGATTTACTGTTAATATATTATTTACCTTTTAATTTTGCTTAGCAATCTTTCCTACTACAATAAAAGCTCTAACTGATATTTATCTTTTTTTTTTTTTTAAACTGTCGTAAATGAGTCCTGGAATAGTTCCTGGCACATATTATGTGTCCAGTAAATACTTGTTAACTGAATAATTATACTGTATTTCTATTTCTGACCTCTTATAGTGTCTCTCACTTCACTTCATTTAAATCATACTTTAAAAAAAAGACATCCCCCAATTCCCAAACTTAAAGCTCATCTGTGTCATACAGCATTACTCTATGAATTTTTCCACATTGCTCTATCTCCCTGTTCCTTGTGTTCTATTTCATTAATTGATGGCTTTATCTTTATTATTTCTTTATTTTGATTTCTTTTAAAATTTTTATTTCTTAAAACTTTGATTTCTTTTAAAATTTTGATTTGAATTGTCGGCCTAGCAATTTTCAGTTTTTCTGGTGCTAAAATATTTTCTTTAGAAGCTATGCATTTGCCTCCAACTACTGTTACGCTGAATCTCACAAGATTTGAAGTAGAATTTATTGCTTTCATATGTTTCAATTTTGAGAATTTCATTATTTCCCTGCTTCTTTCTCCCCTTTATCCATGAACTAATTTTTTAAGATTTATTTATTTATTTTGAGAGGGAGAGGGTGCAAGCAGGGATAGGAGCACAAGGAGAGGGAGAGAATCTCAAGCAGACTCCCCAGTAAGCATGGAGCCCGATGTGGGGCTTGATCTCGTGACCTAAGATCATGACTTAAACTGAAATCAAGAGTTGCTGCTTAACCAACTGAGCCACTCAGGTGCCCCTTCCATGAAATATTTTAAAGTCGATTTCTGTAGCTTTCAAACACAGTTTGACTATATTTAAAATAAAATATATACATATTTTAAGTTTGAATGCATTATTTCAGAGAATGCAATAGATAGTAGTTGCATTTATATGGTTTTTAATATGCATTTATGTGGCTTATCTAACAAATCACAGAGGCATAATTCTATTCAATCCTTAATACAACACTATGCAATAGGTAAGGCAGGTAAAATTATTTCATTGTTTTGAAAACTAGGATTCAGAAATTTAGGAAGGTAGTAAGCAACATGACTAGAACTTGAACTCAGTTGTTGTGACCTTGAATTGGGATTCATTTTTTTTCTTCCCAATATAAAAACAACTGTTTTCTCTCACACTTGCAGAGAAAATAGTATTGGTTGATGTAACTGCTAATGTGCAGCATTGTGATGCATATACATATAAGCAGATTCATATTCCCAATCTTCTTTTCAATTTTAATGAATGCTCCCCCCTGCCACTGCCTCATGGCCTTTTAATGTTCCTAGGCAAGAAGGCATGAATTTACATTATTAGAATCCTATGCCATATTGCACTTATTATGAATTATACTTATTAAAATTAACTGAAGCATGAGAAGAGTTTTTATTTGTACAACTATAATTATTTCTAATTTTACAACTGTTAAAATATCTAAGTATCCTTCAAAGAATGTGGACATTTAAAAATGATAGACTTTTAGGTTTGTTAAGCAGAAACTCTTAGAGCAAGAACTTATTTTCAAACACTTCCAAGTAATTTCTGTATTATTATCTGAATATATCACAATAGCACTTTATTTGTTCTGTAAAGTACTGAATATATTAAAACCAAATTATCTAAGTAAGATAGAATAGTTTTGACTTGTTGGGAAGTTTTTGTTCTATGGATATTGTGGGATTTTAGAAATAAGATGGGTATGTAATAATGAAATGCACATTGATTTTATGGTCCAGGCATTGAATTTAGCATGTGATTTTACTAATCACCAGATGACCTTAAGTTTAACCTCTCCAATCTTTACTTGTAGGTAAAATTTCTAAGTCTAAATAAAATTAATATTTATAAATAATTATTAAAATGAGAGTAACACATTCGACCAACAGAATCGTTGATATCTTTTGCTTCACATAGCCATCATAATCTTGGCATTAACATATGTCAATCAAAGTATAGTGTAGGAGATGACAATGATGCAGCATCTGGAGTGCCATCACATTTGTGAGGCCGACTTGTACATTCAGCAGAGGTCACACGAGGACTAGTAGTCATTATAGTTTCATCTTTTTGCCTTTATACTTGGTTCCAAGTTAAAATGCAATTTAATAGAGAAGACTGAGCTGTTACAAGTCACTTCTGCCACTGTGTGAAGGCAGAAGAAGAGACAATCATTCCCGAGGAGAAAATAAAGAGAACTTTTGTTCCTAATGCCACCAAGTTGGAAATTTGTATAGGAAGTAGCATTGGTGACACCAAAGACCTCTTTTGGTCTTAGGTTATAAGAAACTTGCTAAGACAAAAAATTTTAACAAAAAATGGTTATAGCAAATAATTACTTTTTAAATTGAGTTTTATTCACACCAAAACTATATCATAAAGAAGAATGCAAAAAAAACATGTATGTTTTATGGCAACGCCACTGTGATGGAGGAAAGTTCCTCCCAAAGTTAGGTTCTGATGTTAAAACTGATGACAGACTCTGGGACAATCAAAGATTTATATTGGCTCAGCACCAAATTTTAAAAAAGCGGCAACAGAACGTAAATGTTTGTATGTGTTTGTGTATTTGTGTGATGTGGGTACAAGGGGACTTTATCAAAATACTGGAGAGGTGATGGGCTAGGACATAAGTCGGAAATGAATCTTAAATATTGCTAGGACTAAATAGAAAAGTCAGTGGGAATCCTAAAATTTCCTTCAGTCTCCATATGGATATTTTAATAATAATATTACTAATTTAATAATATTAATAGCAATAATACTGGTTTAATAAAAAGATAGCACACGTGGGGTGGCTGGGTGGCTCAGTCGGTTAAGGGTCTGCATTTGACTCAGGTCATGATCCCAGAACCCTGAGATTGAGCCCCGAGTGTGACTCCTTGCTCAGCAGGAGAGTCAGCTTCTCCTTCCCCCTCTGTCCCTAACTCCCTGCTCATGTTCTCTCTCTTGCTCACTCTCTCTAATAAATAAATAAAATCTTTTTTTGAAAAAGAAAGCAAATGCTAATTGTACAAACTCAGATCATAAAGCAGATTCTTGCTAACGTCTTAGAAATATTCTATGTACCCCTCTTCTCTCTCTTCCCTGTATTAATCATTGTTCTGAGTTCCATGGTGAATATTTCTTTAGTTTTCTTTATTATATTTTCAATAGGTATTGTAAATATACTGATATTCAACTCTATGGATATTCATCTCTTCACATACTTCTGTAATACTGTATAAATATTTGCTCCTTTCCCTTAACATTAAGTTCTTGAGTGTTACCAAGCTGATACTTGCAACTATAGTTTTTGTGTCCTTTGCTATATATTATTCCATTGCATGAATACACCAATGATTTCTTTACTCATTCTAAGCTTGAAGAACATTTGTGTTGCTTTCAGTCCTGAGCTATTTCTAAGAAAATTCTTTTTATCATCTTTTTCTGTGAGACATGATATGTGCTAGAGTTTCTCTATTGAACATTCCTAGGCATGGAATTACCTGACAAAATGTATTTATATATTTAACTTTATGCCAAAATATTACCTGAAGTAATCTTGTTTACTCACACACACCACCACTACCACCATCACTGCCACAATCACCACACAAATAACATATGAATGTTGTAGTTTCACAACTTCACAAAACTACCCCTGTATTGTAAAGTCTAGAGTCAAACCAACAGTCTTTGAATACATAGGAAGGGGATAATGACTAGGGGACAAGAAGAAGAAATTGAGAAAGGCAAAATTCCTTTGCCTTTCTTTTTTGCTTACTATTATTTTCTGGTGGCATTCTAATAATTACTTGTTAAAAAAAGAAAAAATGAATATTAGAGCAAGGCTCATTAACCACAAAGAAGAGGATAAAATGAATTATTTAGAAATGAATTAACTTATAAACTGATGTACAGAGGAGGCAGAAAACGTTAAAATCAATTTACAAGAAATGGTAAAAATGGATGGTCAATTTACAAAAATTGATTATAAATCAAAAAACTCATAAACTGAAAATTACACATGCAAGAAATAAGTTCACTGAATCAAACATTGTTGATTAATACTGCAAAGGACATAAGAGCATAACTGTTTATATATAATTCACAGGCAATGCCCCCTTCAAAAGACATAATCTTTATTCTACTTTTTAATCTCATTGGGAAATTAAAAACAAATATGTTTGATAACATAGGCCAGATTGGTTTTGAGTTTTTTTCACTAATTTGGATTATAACCATGTAAAATAAATAGTTGTTAGAAGACAGCGTAGCACATACTTGTGGAATATTCATTAATATCCATTACCTTTTTTCTTCATAGCATCCCATATTTCATAGCTTTTCAGTAAGAAGGGAATTCAATAGAATGTTATGGCTTTGTTTTGTTGTTGCTGTTTGGTTTTCTCATTACCATGTGCCTATTATCATATAATGGACATTTAATAATATTTACCGACTGAATTAATTGCTTCTCATACCTTAAAGCTATTTAGTGTAGACAATCTTTCTAGCTTAGTAATTGGTCAGAAATGCACACATACCCAAACTCAGACAAACCAGGAATAAACAAAAACAAAAAACAAAACAACACAGGACCAAGAGAATTCAGTTCCAGAACTCTGACAACCTACCAAGAAGAGGACATTTGACACCTCTCCTAATTCAGATTAAGAGAGCAGTAAGTTCCATGAGCTGCTGGTTTCTGGCCTTGGGAACATAAGATGTTAACATTTCTAGGAATATAACCAACATTGAGAAAGTATAGCCAGTACTTGAAACTAGAGAACCTTGGTAATGATCCCCTCCTTTAAACTCTTGGGAAAGCCTTTCTAAAGGAAAATATACCCCTGGGTCATGATTGATTGTTTGAATTGGGTGTACAACAAAAAACACCACAATGATTTAGCTACTAAGAAGTCTTCCTCATCTCAGCAAAGGATACCACTAACCCATAATCTGGGTCAATGTTGATTCCCCCCCCCCCCATTTTCTAATTCTAATCAAATATCAATTTCTCTTCCAAAGCAAATTTCAGATCTTAGTGGGGGGTTTTGGTTTTTAATTTTTAAAATTTTTTTAAAAAGTTTTATCTTCACAGTCACTGCTCTAGGTAAAACCACCATTACCTCTTATCCAGACTATGGCAATAGACATACATCTTGTTTCCATCCTTTTGTGCCACCAATCCATTCCCTACACTTTAGGAATCAAGAACTATTTAAAACCTAGCCTTCTTCCCCACCTCAACATGCTTCAAACTTTTCCCTCAGTGCCTAGCTCATTAGATTTAGGGCTAAAATTTTGATATAAACATACAAGTCTTGTACCATCTTTCTTCTCCTCACCTTTCCAGAGTCTTTTTACCTCTATCTTTGGCATTCATTCTGCTGTAGCTATTGCCTCTTTTCTGTGCAAAAACACAATTCACTTTTCTCCTCCCAGGCTTTTCACTTGCTATTGCCTTTGCCTGAGAAGCTTCTCTCTCCCATGGCTGGCTTCCTCTCATCTTTTGTGTCTCAGAATAGATGTTGATTTCTCAGAGAGGCCTCTTTTGACAAACTTCTAAAGGAAACCTAAGTTCCCAACCTAGGTTCTCTAGATCTCATTCCTTTTACAGCACTTCTTGTAATAGGTGATTATCCCATTTAATTATCTGGGTACTCCCTTACAGTCTGTTAGGTCCAATAGAATTTTAGATGATCAAATCTTGTTCATTGGTCTCTCCATAGGAGTTGGCTCATAGAAAGCATTTAACTCAAATGTGCTGAAAAAAAGAATTTTTACATGACATTATTCAAGCCGGTAATATGTACGTTTATGAGGGAAAAGAGTTGTTGGTACTTGATGGGATGGTGTTGCCAGGACCTCTTCTCTGAGAGGCTCACACACTTAATTAAGTAGGACTCTGTGGGCTATATATATTTGTCTTTCAAATGATACTTCCCTCTTGATTAGCTAAGGGTATCTAATGTGGCTTAACAGTTTCTTTATTGAAAAAAAAAAAACACAATTTCTTTATTGAGAATTCATAGTGAGAAACAGAGAAGTGGAGGTAGGACATGAGTTACATTAACGCTAAAACTTTAGAGTTAAGGATGACATCTGACATCTGTGACTAATGTTATGGCCACTACCTTAATTTTTGCAGTCTTACTGTTTACATTTCTCTTTAATTTTTTGAGCTGTCTCTAATATCTTCTAATAAAAATTTCATTTTTTTGAGTAAGTTTTATTGGAGTGGATTTGTGTTATTTTCAAATAAAAAAAAAAGTCCTATCATATACAAGTAGCAATTAGAAAATATAAAATATGTAAATATGTTTTTTGTCTTTTTTAAATTCTTTTTTAAAATTTTTTAAAAAAGATTTTATGTATTTATTTGAGATAAAGAGAGAGATTGCACATGAGCACGAGGCGGGGGAGGGGCGAGGGAGAGGGAGCCAGAGACTCCCCATCGAGCAGGGAGCCTGACCTGGGGCTTGATCCCAGGACCTGGGGTTGTGACCTGAGCTGAAAGCAGATGCTTAACTGACTGAGCCACTGAGGTGCCCCTTTTTAAAATTCTTTTTAATTTTTTTTGTTGTTATTTAAGTATAGCTGACATACAATGTATTATAGTTTCAGGTGTACAACATAGTGTTTCAACAATTCTATACTACATAATGCTCACCACAATAAG
Source organism: Potos flavus (assembly GCA_028534135.1). Classification (NCBI taxonomy): domain Eukaryota; kingdom Metazoa; phylum Chordata; class Mammalia; order Carnivora; family Procyonidae; genus Potos; species Potos flavus. The sequence continues at coordinate 28,116,383 of CM052897.1, forward strand.
TGTAGTCACCATACAGTGTTATTACAATATTATTGACCGTATTTCCTATGCTATGCTATTCATCCCTGTGACTTATTTTATAACTGGAAGTTTATACCTCTTAATCCTCTTCATCTGTTTCTCCTATCCCCCTTTCTCCGACAACCACTAGTTTGTTCTTAGTATTTATAAGTGTTTCTGAATTTGTTTATTTATTTGTTCATTTGTTTTGTTTTTAGATTTGAAATATAAGTAAAATCATATGGTATTTCTCTATTTCTGATTTATTTGACTTAATATTATACATTTTAGGTTCATCCATGTCATTGAACATGGCAAAATCTCCTTATTATGGCTGAGTCATATTCTATTAGTTCTTTATCCATTCATCTATCAATGGACACTTAGGTTGCTTCAATATCTAGGCTTTTATAAACAATGCTGCAATAAACATAGGGGTGCATATATGTTTTTGAATTACTGTTTTCATTTTCTTTGGGTAAATACTCAGTAGCAGAATTACTGGATCATAAAGTATTTCTGTTTTTAATTTTTTAAGGAACTGTCTATACTGCCTAGCTATACCAATTTACACTCCCACCAATTGTGCATGAGGCTCCATTTTCTCTTCCTCACCAATATTTGTTATTTTGTTATTTTTTGTCTTTTTGATTCTAGCCATCCTGACAGATGTGAGGTGACAGGTGTGAGAAACAGAGATATCTCACTGTAGTTTTGATTTGCATGTCCTTGATGATAAGTGACTCTAAGTATCTTTTTATATGTCTGTTGGCTATTGTATGTCTTCTTTAGAAAAATGTCAGTTCAGGTCCTCTGCCCAAGTTTTAGTTGGATGTGTGTATGTGTGTGTGTGTGTTGAGTTGTATAAGTTCTTTGAATATTTTGGATATTAATTTTTTATCAGATATATTATTTACAATAATTTCTCCCATTCAGTAGGTTGCCTTTTTATTTTGTTGGTGGTTTCCTTCTCTGTCCAAAAACTTTTTTTTTATATACTCCCAGTAGTTTATTTTTGCTTTTGTTTCCCTTACCTGAGGATACATATCCAGAAAAATGTTAAAGACCATGTCCAAAAGATTATTGCCTATTTTTTCTTTTAGGAGTTTTATCATTTCAGGTCACACATTCAGATCTTAAATCCATTTGAGTTTATTTTTTTATATATAGTGTAAGAAAGTGGTCCAGGTTAATCCTTTTGCATGCAGCTCTCCCCAACACCATTTAATGAAGAGACTTTCTTTTTCCCATTCTATATTCTTGCCTCTAAAACATAAATATGTCTTGGAGTGCCTGGGTGGCTTAGTCGATTAAGCACCTGACTCTTGATCTCAGGTCAGGTCTTGATCTCAGGGTCATGAATTTAAGCCCCATGTTAGATTCCATACTTAAAAACAAAAACAAAACATAAATATAAATCTGTTTTGTTTTTCTTATGTTCTTATATGAAGAACATATAAGAACATATAAAATTATGTTCTTATAAAGTAAAAAACATTCCAAGACAAAATAATAGCTAACCCAAAGAGAAAAAGTTTTCTTAATATTTATAAATATTTAATATAGTTTTGAATATATCAAATTATTTGGGACTAAAAGTATCAAAGGAGACAAGCTAAATGGATTAGTAGATGTATCTATACTCTATTTGAAAGTATTGTAGTTTAAGTCTTTTAGTTTGATGATTGTTAATTTTTTGAACTTTTTTATTACCCATTTAGAAATGCTGCCAATGCTATTTCATTGGGATTTCTTACTAAGGGTTCTGGGAATCTAAAAATATGGACAAACTGAACAAAATTAGATTAACTTGCACAAATACAGGTTAATATGTCTAGGGCATTATAATATGAAACAGATTACATGAGAGGGAATTGCTTGGAAAACAGCAATGCCAAAAAATTTTCCCTTACGAATGATATGCAGGATACACAAACACGTTATAATATTGTGCCAACTATAGACATTACTTGGAGGAATTGCAAGATAAATCATGGAGAGCACATCATAGAGAGCAAAGATATGTATTGCATTTATTAAAAAGAGGGCACACAATGGTAAATAATAATAATAATATCACCTATTTGAATTTATATGGCATCATCCCTCTGAGCACATAATATAACTATATAGTTACCCATATTGTTTTATTAATCTTTAGTATAAGAAAAATGTAATCAAATTTATTAACAAATAGTGAAAAAATTATAAAGTGAAAATTCAAGTGTGGTCTCTCTATGTGCTGACAAAGTTCTCCTCATTATATTATATTGCTTCCAATAACAAGGCAAAATGGAAACAAAAAGAGCATTAATAGCAACAAAATCACAGTTACCTTTTATTACTATATTATATAAGACCAAGAATGTAGTATAATAATAAGAGGAGGCTTAAAAATGTCCATCAACCCTTTCTTATTTCTAAAGAATGTTATAAATACTTATTTAAAAAGATAAAATACAAATCAAATGTTGGGATGGCTTCCATTAAAAAGATAAATAGCGAAAAGAAAGAAAAAATTTTATTAAATGTACTCAAGTCACAAGAGGAATCTTACAATAAAGAGATATTTAGTAGTTGAAACCTAAGATATGTGTAGAGGGATGAACCAAGAACCTAATCCGTAAATGGTGGTCAGGGAAAGTTTATGTTTCAAGAACTGGGAATGTCTTTTCTGTTTGAAAAGTAGCAGTTTGAATGAGCTATAAAATTTGTGTGTTAAACATGGTTCTTAGCAATGTATTTCTTTGAAACTACAGTGAGAAGCATTTCTGAAATATAGATGTAGATATAGATATATTAACTCTCTGTCTTCCTCATCACATGACATGAGACATGGCTGTTTATGGTATGACACAGGGCTGTGACTTCTGTCTTTGTTTCTCTCACCTCTAAGAGAAGATGTCTTGGTGTAGAACAGAGTCCAATAACTTCTGTTATCATGAATGAGTATTATTCTATTCCTTCTTAACTAATTTTATGTTGCCACATATCTTCATTCTTTAGCAGTATTTCTTCAACTGATTCTAAGTTTAGAGGGGTATTTCTCCACCAAAATTGTACCTTTGATTTTCTTTCTTTCATTTTTTTTTGGTCATTTTTTTTTTTAATTTGTTTCTTCATTTGTAATTTATTTTGTTGTAGGAGTAAAGTGAAGTTCTCATTTCTTTTTCATCACTGATAGTGTGAAAAGATGATATTAAACTTCCAAAATCATGTTTCTGATTATTTCCAGTTAAGTTTTATCACAGTAAAGTAAAACAAAAGATAAAGGAAGTGACAGATGAGGGGGAATGCTCAAGCTGCAGTTTTCTAAATCACATGGGCATCATTGTCCCTTTTCTTGCTTTTGACTTTCTCTGCTTCCTCAGATTTGTAGTTTATAACTTCCTGCTCACTTTAAGTTTTAGCATTAATGGTCTTTAATTAATAGGGGAAAAAATTCCTGAAATACTAAAGAGGATGAAAATAGAATAGTCATTTAAAAGAATGGAATACCACTCTGGTGGTGGAACATTTATTTGAATAAAAAGATTTATGAGCATATGTAATAGGTAAAATCATTTTTAGGACCTGAGTTTTAGGAATTGGCTTTATGTAATATGACGATGTTGCCTATCACCCAAAGAAGAACACTATTGAGAGTAAATGTGTTGTTTTTTTAAACTTGGGCAGTTTCTACTGGGGAAATTGAAATATATGGTACTCTTGCCTTAGGGGATAGCCTTGACCTTATAAGCTTAGAGGAGTCTGAGATCAATTTTAAAAGCAGTCACTTGTTCTGAGTACACAGCACAATGCCTGTAGAATAATAAGTGCTTAAATATTTGTTGAAAAGAAGTAATGAATGTTGTCATATGATCCAGAAATTTTATACATACCCAAAAGAAATGAAATCAGGGACTGAACCAGATATTTGTATCCCATGATCACAACATTATTTGTGATAGTCAAAAGATAGACACAACCCAGGTGTCATGGACTGAATGTTTGGGTTTTTCCCAAAATTTAGTGTTGAAGTTCTAAATCCTAGTGTGGCTGTATTTGGAGTAGAGACTCTAAGGAAGTAATTAAGATTAAATGAAATCATAAATGTGGGGGCCTAATCTGGTAGGATCAGTATCTTTATGAGAAGAGATACCAGAGAGCTATGCACACTCTCTGTTTCCTTCTGTATTACTAAGGAAAGGTCATGTGAGGACACAAGAAGAATATAGCCATCTACAAGCATGGAAGATAGCTTTCCCAGGCAACCAAATCAGCCAGCATCTTTGATGTTGGACTTACATCTTCTAGAGCTGTGAGAAAACAAATTTCTGTTGTTTAAGTCACCTAATTTATGGTATGTTGTTATGGCAGCCCAAGCAGACTAATCCAGATTTTGATACTGTGAAGTGGAATGCTGCTATAACAAATACCTACAAAAAGTGGAAGCAACTTTGCGCTGGGTAGAGAACAGAAGAGTTTAGAGGTAGGTGCTAGAAAAAGCCGAGATGGCCTTGAAGGAACTGTTCATAGAATTATAAACAATAAAGGCAGTTCTGTTGAGGACTCTGGAAGAGGAGAGCTACAGAGGAAGCCTCTGTCATTGTAGAGAATAGGTACATCATTGTGAAGAGAATATTGTCATTAATATAGGTGTTAAAAGCCATTCTGTTGAAGTCTCAGATGGAAATGAGGAATAGGTTATTGCAATGTGGAGGAAAGGGGATCCTTGATATAAAGTAGCAACAAACCGGGCAGAATTGTATTCTAGTGTAGTGTGGAAGGTAAAATTTGCAAGCAGTGAAATTGGATATTTAGCTGAAGATATTTCTAAGCAAAGTGTTGAGGGACCAACTCCTTACCACTTATAGTAAAATACAAGAGGAGAGAGATAAATTGAAGGAATTGTTAGGCAACAAGAACCAGAACTTGAAGATTTGGACATTTCTCAGCCTGTCCATATTGCAAAAAATGAGAAGGCTTATTCTGAAGAGGACACTAAGGGTGTGGTTGAACAACCATTTTGTGGAGAAATTAGTATGAGTATAAACTGGGAATGTAATCACTTCTGTCAGTAGGAGCCAGGAATGGAGTTGGAGTTATACCAACAGAAACACTGCTCACTGGAAATAAAGCAAACAGAGAAAATGGGACAGAATGAAGAAAGAACAAGAACAGGGAAAAGTGACCCTGAAGGTGATGCAGAGATCATCACTCCCACCACAGACCCAGAAGCAAGGTTGCTTAGTCTCAGTTTCAGAGGGCAGGGCCCTGGAAGAGAGCTGAAGTGGCAGAGCCATGGGAGGAGCACAGAGATATGCTACAGCTGCCCCAGTGGGCCCAGAGGGCAGAGCAGGGAACCGAAAAAGATTGTTACGGAACCATAACATCAAAAGAGTTTTCATCAAAAGGATCTTAATGGACAATCAAGGCATTAAGTGATCTTTTGAAAGATTCTAATCTGATTAAGTAGATGAATGAAGACTTGCTTGCTTACATGAGGGGTATACCGAATTGAGGGAAAGTGTTCTTTCTGACTCTGCAATGTACTCAGTCCCCAGATGGCTGATGGCTGAGTAAACAGAGTGCCTTCGTGGAAAAAAAGATTTTCTAAAAAAAAAAAAGATCAACAAAATTTAAGGTTTGGACTTGCATAGTTGCATGGGACCTGTTTCCCCTTTCTTCCTTGTTATATAATCAAAGATTTCCATGACCTTCTTCTCTAGTCTTGTCATAGTCGATATAAATCATGTATCCATGCTTAATTATTATGGGATGGGGAGGGGCACTGATGACTAACACAATGGGTTTGGAAGGAATGACGATAAACCCATAAAATCATCTATCATATTTCACTGATTGTTCCTGTCAAGCCATCATACTTAAATGAATTATTAATGCTTTTGACTTTACATATAAAGAAGTAAAGTCTCTACAGGGTTATATAATTGAAAAAATCACCAAGCAGGTGGCAATTTATTAAGTTGGTCAAATAACTTCTTAACTCCATCCACTTGGTTCATTATTCACTGCTCCCAACTCATTCCAAATAACTATAATCTCTTTACAGACTATCACAGTAGCCTCTAAACCATGTTCATTTCCATCACTGTAGATCCCTCCACAGCCACACAATTGTTTTCAACACACACCGGACTATATTACTTTGTGGCATAAAACCACTTAGTGGCTTACCAATGTTTTTAGGACTGAGACCAATGCATGACATGAACTTCCCTTTGACTACCTTTTAAGCTTCATGTTGTATAACTTACTTTTCCTTTCCTCGGTCTTTTTTTAGTTTCTTAAACATGTTATACTTTCTTATAACACAGAGTATTTACATGTGATGTTCATACTCCCAGGCACCTTTTCCTGCTTTTTCTTTGCTCAATTAATTTCCTCTTATCCTTCAGACTTCCTGTCAAGAGTTGCTTTCTCATGTGTCTAATTTCAGCCTCTCCCCAGGCTAGGTCAGATTCCATTACATAGCCACATAGATTTATTTTTTTTTGTTTTGTGTTTTTCTTTCCATTATGTCACTATTTGATGAATCTCTCTCACACACACTAGCTAATACACTATGGGACTAACAAATTTGACTAATTATATACTCCTAGTCTATAAGATGTTTCTTAACATATAATAGTACTCAATAATCTGTTGTTGAATGAGTAAGTGAGCTGGCAAGAGAGAGTACATTTCAATGCTTATAATTATTATGGGTCTGATGCAGAATACTACCCCAGAATAATAAAATATGAGAGTAAGTGATAATCTAAAACAATAGTTTTTATCAGTTCAGTATTAAAATTTGTAATAAAGATATCATACTTTATTCTCTTATAGTCTTATCATTTTAATCTATTATCGTACATCATTGCAATACAACCCAGAAGAACAAGGTCACTTCCAAGTTACATAACAATGACTATATAATAGCATAAGATTTCTAGAGGTATTTGAATATAATTTCTTGGACAGCAGAATCTTTACATTATCTAAAATATTTTAACTATTAACTGATTGATGTATATTTCTGGTGTACCTAAAAGGAATTATAATTGAAATGACCTTCTTTTCTAGATCAAATCATAGTACTTTCTTGAGATGTAGCATAGAATGTTTATAAATAGTTCTGATGTTCAAAGTAGCTGCCTCGGTATGACAGGAAAATAGAAAGTTTGAGAGGGGTTTATGTTGTATTACCTTTTTTTTTTTTAAATTAATTTATTTTATTTTTCGAGGGTTCCAAGATTCATTGTTCACGTACCACACCCAGTGCTCCATGCAATACATGCCCTCCTCAATACCCACCATCAGGCTCACCCAACCCCCCATCCCCCTCCCCTCCAAAACCCTCAGTTTGTTTCTCAGAGTCCACAGTCTCTCGTAGTTCATCTCCCCCTCTGATTTCCCCCAATTCACCCTTCCTTTCCTTCTCCCAATGTCCTCCATGTTTTTTCTTATGTCCCACACATAAGTGAAACCATATGATAACTGACTCTCTCTGCTTGACTTATTTCACTCAGCATAATCTCCAGTCCCGTCCATGTTGATACAAAAGTTGGGTATTCATCCATTCTGATGGAGGCATAATATTCCATTGTATATATGGGCCTTATCTTCTTTATCCATTCGTCTGTTGAAGGGCATCTTGGCTCTTTCCACAGTTTGGCAAAAATATGGAACACTTCATGAATTTGCGTGTCATCCTTGCGCAGGGGCCATGCTAATCTTCTCTGTATCGTTCCAATTTTAGTATATGTGCTGCCGAAGCGCAGACAAGTTGTAGTACCTTTTTGTCATTATAAACTATTTTAAGTACTGCTTTCTCACTTATATTTCCAATGCTTCATTAGCATAGCCATAATGAAGTTTTAGGTTTGTCTTTGATATCAGGGAAACCCTGCAGGACAAAAAGAAGAGTAATACTGGGTTTAAAAAAGAATTTTTTTCCCCGAAAGGCTAGAACATTGCAACACCATTCACTTGTTTTGTATCAAAACAGATTGTTTTGATGTAAACTGAACTGTGTGTGAAAAATATATATAGTGGTTCCTGGTAAGATAAGAGCTGTGTAATTTTCAAATCTTGTAACAAACTATGTCACCTATTTGAAAAATGTGTCATTTCTATAATGAGTTTATGTCAGTACAAGGTGTCAGATGGTAGCTCTGGGGAGTGAAATTCTGTTTGTCCACCTATTTTGCATCCTATTTTGATCTTTAAAAATAGACTGAAGTGATATGTGTGTGTTATGATTCCCTAGCTCTGCTCTCTCTGACACCTTTCCTTATATGCACTTGTCAAAAATAGAAGGAGATCAGAAAAGAAAAAATTTCATCAGCAGCATACTATACTGCCATACAAAGACTATAAAAATACTATGAGGATAATGGGAAAAAAATTAAAAAATAAAGATCTGGACTTTCACTCAAAGCCCTTATTTCCTAGACATTTACATTTTCTTCTGCTTTGCCTAGAGATAACAGATGGCTGGGTGGTGATTTGGGATGCTAATTAGGCTGCTGAGTTTTTCAGCTAACCTTAGGTAGACACAGTCCTTTGAGGGCTGATTACCACTATGCCATTTAAAAATGTTAGCAGATAACCATTAAACACTCTTCCATAATGAACTTTTTGTAAACAATAAAACTATGATTAACTCTAGTATTAAAAAAAAAAACTATACTGGCAAGACAGTAATTAAATGCACTGTAGCATTATAAGAGTGAGTTTTCAAGTTTTAACTGAGCTCCAGAACTAGTATGCACACAACAAATGAAAGCTAGTAGTATTTTTATGTGATTCATTGAACTCTCTGTAATAGAATGACACAAAGGGAGCTCCAGTTAAAGTAGACAGATTCTCCAGAGGCAGAGTTAAGAGATGGGAAAATTGAGTCTCACTCTGTCATCTTGAATAAAACACTAAACGCTGAAGGGAAGGAACATGCATATTATCTCTGGTAGGATATGTTGGGAAAGAACTATGATTAGATTCATGAATAGGTAATGATATCCTATACAAAGGGAGATTTTTATCCAATTGGAGTATGCAAGTTTTTAAAATACCACAAGAATTATAAGTGATATCTATATCAATATTTGTTTCACTTTAAGAATACCTCATGTATGTGGTGTTAAAATTATTCAGTATCTTGACTGTGGTGCTGATACAAAAACCCAACACATATGGTAAAATTATATAGAACTTAAAAAACACACATAGACACACGCCAAAATGACTACAGGTAAAACAGAACAAGTCTAAATAAGATAGAGTTTTATATTAATATCAGTATCTTGGTTGTGATAATTACCCAATTGTATTGCAAAATGATTCCTCTGGGTGAAATTGAGCAAAGTATATGAGGGATCTCTCTGTATTATTTCTTACAACTGCAGGTGAATCTAAAATTGTTACAACAACATTTCCAACTTAAAAAAAAAAAACTTCATACTATTCTTAAACAATTTTGTTCCCATTGAATATTACTAAGAAAAAATTTTGACATCATAAATATTTATTCTGCATCAATTTGAAGTTTATCTCAAGGAACTTTGTTAAACATGTTCTGTTTGCAAAAAGACTCTAGGCAAATGAATATAATAAGACATTTATATTCAATATCTGATTATTTCAAATAAGGCAGGACTATTATTTATTATATTTTGGAAAGAAACTTAAAAATGTTAATTTGCCATTAGCAAGCAAAGAATTCACTATGTTTCTAATTGGGCTTGTTTTGTGGGAAGAAAGGTAGATATTTGTGTGTGTGTGTGTATTTAGTCTCATTTCTCTTGCTTTCTTTTCCTTTACTTCCCAACTTCTACAACTCCATTCCAATCCATTCTCTACAGCACAGCCAAGGCAGACTTTTTTAAAAATGCAAACTCTGACTCCTCCATGCCAAATTCATCAGTAAGTCTTGTGGTGAGAAGCAGATTTACCCATGAAGCAAAAGAAATTTAAGCTTCAACGTCCCTGACATGCACAGAGGCCTCCCAAGGCCTTGTACTTCTTTTGGAGTTTGTAATTTTCTGTTCTTTTCTTAAAGAGAGAAAAATATGATTTTACTTCAAGAACCATGAAGGTAGAACCCAAGCTTCCTGTCATTTTAAATTTCTGGGCTTTTTCTCCCATCTTTTTTATTTTTTCTATTGCTAGTGGTGCCCTCCAAGCTCCTCATCCTCTTTTTGCCTGGATTACACTAATGGCCAAATGATCTTGTCCTTCTAGGCCAAATCAGTGAAACCTCTCTCACAGTTCTAGTTCTAAACCTCTAGGCTTACTTACACCGACAGCTATTTCCTACCCTCCTTTCTTAAAACGGGAGAAGTCGCTTCTTATCTGAAGGTAATGACCTGGATTTTCCCCTTTTCTACTCTCCTCCAGTCCACTTACTCTTTTTTCACCCACGTGTTCAAATATTCCTTCAATTGTAATTTTTCCACATGGATACTTAAACTTACCCAAGTTTGTTTCTTCTCAAACATCGCAGCAACAATACAACTGTGAAGTATATACAAAATACAAACCAAAGCCTTGGGATTCCTATTTCTGTCCAGCTTCTGCCCTTTGTTATGAACTTTTCCAAGCCAAGCTATGAACAATTTCTGTTTCTCCCAGTTCTCCTCTCCCCTATTAATTGTCTGAAAATTACTCCAAAGATGGTTAGTAAGTTTTCTGCTAAATCCAGTGTTGTTGTTGTTGTTTTTAACTCAATTTTAGTTTGTGTTTCACATCTGTCATTTAGCATGGCTGCTTCTTCCTTAAAACACACTTCCCGAAGCTCCACGGTATTTACCAGAATCCTGGTGTCCCCCTACTAGCCTGGGTGTCCCATTGGGTTCCATTGTTTATCCCTGAAATGTTCCCATATGGTGCTTACTTTTTAAAAACAGACTTTATGTTTTAGAACAGTTTTAGATTTAGTTCAATATTGAGAGGAAGATACAGAGATTTCTCATATAATCTCTTTCCTTAGACTGGCAGAGCCTCCCTTGTCATCAACATTCTCCATCCAGGGGTGCATTTATTACAACTAATGAGACCATATCTGTTAGCCATCACATCATTATTACATTATCCATAAATTACATAGAGTTCACTCTTGGTTTTGTACATTCTGTTTGGACAAATTTATGATGACCTGTATCTGTCATTATAGCATCATACAGAATTATTTTCACTGCCCTAAAAATACTCCATGTTTTGCCTGTTCATCCTTCCCTCCCCTCTAACCTTCTGAAAACCACTGATGTTTTTTACTATTCCACAGTTTTGTCTTTTCTAGAATGGCATAGAGTTGGAATCATACAGTATGTAGCCTTTTCAGATTGGCTTCCTTCGCTTACTATGATGCATTTAATTAAGTTTTTCCATCTTTTCATCACCTGACAGCCCATTTCTTTTTAACACTGAAAAAATGTTTCATTGTCTGGATATATCATAGTTTCTTTTCCATTCACTTACTGAAGGACATCTTGGTTGCTTATAAATTTTGGAAATTGTGAGTAAATGCTATACACATTTGTGTGCAGGTCTTTGTGTGGACATGTTTTCAACTCCTTTGAGTAAATATCAAAGACCATGCTTGCTGGATCATATGATCAGAGTATATTTAATTGTGTAAGAAACCTCCAAACTGTCTTTCAATGTTCCTATACCATTTTACATTTTCACCAGCAATGAATGAGTTCTTGATCCATGTCCTGGCCAGCATTTGATCGTCTAGTGTTCTGAATTTTGGCCATTCTAATAGGTGAGTAGCTCATTTTTGTTTTATTTTGTATTTCTCTGATAACATATGGCGTGAAGCATATCCCCGTATCTTCTTTGGTGAGGTGTTTGTTAAGGTCTTTGGTCTGTGTTTTTAGTGGGGTTCTTTAAGTTCTTATAAATGAGTTTTAAGTTTTTTGTATAGTTTGGGAAGTGGATATGTCTTTTGTAAGTTTCTTCTTCCAGATGTGACTCGTCTTATTCTCTTGGCATTGTCTTTTACAGAACAGAAGTTTTTTATTTTAATGAAGTCAAACTTACCAATTATTTCTTTCATGGATGGTGTTGGTGTTATATCTAAAAAGTCATCACCATACTCAAAGTCTTTTTCCTGTTATCTTCTAGTTTTATAGTTTTGCATTTTACACTAAGTCAATGATGCATTGGGAATTTATATTTTATGGATATCCAGTTGTTCTAGTACCATTTGTTGAAAAGATGATCTTTGTTTCATTGTATTGCTTTTGTTCCTTTGTCAAGACCAGTTGACTATATTTGTGCCAGTCTATATCTGGGGTTTCTATTTTATCCCACTGATTCATTTGTCTATTCTTTCACCAATCTGTGCAAAAGTGATATGCTCATTAACCTTAGTCAAATAATCATACAAAGAAATTATTAAATATAATCTGTGATCATTTGTTATTTAGGAAAAATACACTCCACTCAGTGTATGGCGGCTAGATCTGAAATGGGAAGGATTTCTTTGAGGACATATATTTGAGCTGAAATCAGAATCAGAATCAGAAGCAAGTATTAATTTACCAAAAGAAAGATAAAGTATTGCAGATAGTGGTGGCACAGAATAAAAATCCTGAGGCAAAATATAGGGCTTTTCAAATTTTGGCCATCTTTCATAAATTGCAGAGGCTTTGGTAAAAGCCCTTTAATTTACTTTTGGAGGATTATGTCTCCTCCACTGAATGTGCTGGTAGTGTTGTTGATCAAGTTGTTCTGCCTTCACCTTGCCAGAGAATGTGTACGTAATCCAAGTTAAGCCAGTCATATGTTTTCTCCTTGGAACATGACTTTTGAACAGGATTTTTTTTAAAAAAATAGAAATAGAATTGGAACTCATTCATTTCTGTAGGGGCACATTAATACTTCTCTCTGGATTCCAGAAAATCCTTTTTTTTTTTTCTTTTTCTGTACTTATTTCCCTTGCACAGCTCTGTGAAATCTCTCATGTAATTCCTGATAATAGGAATCGTGAATGTGTAGGATGACCCTTGAGTTTCTGGAAATATAAGAGATGGCTTTCAGGAATGAATTTCTTAAGTCTCTGGTTTACAGAACTAGATAATTAGAAATGCCATTTATAATGAAATAGAGAATAATTGGTGAAAATTAGATTTAGGCATATCTTGGGTTAGATATTGAATTTACTATATTATTAGCAATTTTGAGCCATACTAGTGAAGATGTCTAGTAGGTATTGACTCTTTTTGTCTGAGGCCAAGGAAATAGTTTTGGGGGTCATTTCCAGCCCAGACTTTTCTGAACTCCAGATACATATAGCCAACTTCCTATTTGGCATAATCATTTGGAGTCCTCCAATGCACCTTGTACTCCATGTGTGAAAAACCTGAAGTCTGCCTGCACTCTCTTCAAAAAGCACACACTCTTCCTCTTCCATTATCACTCATCTCCGCGAGGCTCATCACTATTCACCTAGTTGTCACAGCCAGTAACCGAGGGATTATAATTATTTGTTCTTTCTTCTACAATTCCTATTTCAAAAACAAACAAGACCTCTTTACACTGAAAATTGTTCTCAAACTAAGTTTGAGTTTATTATATCCTTATGCCATACCATAATTCTTTGCATTTATTATGCAATTGTGAACATTAAACTTTGCATTTTATCTAGAAATTAAGTATGTTCCAAAGAGTGATGTGTGTGATCCTGTTAATGTCAGACATTATTCTCTCTGGTTTTACTATTGTTATTAGGTTGCTATATTTAAATTTAATGAAGCATTTATTCTCAATCAAGAAGACCAATGAGATGATACAATTCTATAAGTCTGTGGTATGAAATCAGAGTAATAAACTTTATTTGGTGTGAGATGAGAAATGTTCAAATATCCCTTCTATTCATTGAAATTCTTTTATTCTTCCTGTACGATATTTATAAGTGAAGTAAATAACGAAAGGTGTTAGATTTTTTTTATCCCTAATCTTTGCTGTGAACTTAAGTGGTAAAGTATAAAGGTGAATCTTCCTAGAGAAGGACAACCTATTCTATTTTATGATCCTAGTCTGCAACAACATAAAACAGAATTCACTTCTGACAAGTCAATCTTTATTACAAGTCTACTCCTCCTAAACATGTAAGTCTCTTTAAAGAATAAGGTAAGGGAAAAAACTAAAACAAATTAACATACATTGCTTAATAAATACTAAGTTTTGAAATAGTTATCTCAAATGTCAACATAGGAAATTCAGAAATTTTGTACCCAAATAAAGAAGATTAGTGTATGGATTTATAATATGTGTATAAAATCCAGATGACATTTCTTCTATTGTTCCTAAATTAATTAGAAAAATAAAAGCAAACAAAAATAATTCCTTTCTTATGGAACTGTTTTTTCAATTTTCTCGGAAAAAAAAACAAAAACTACCCACATTTGAAAATTATTCATCCACTTACTTTGCCTTGCATAGTGCACCTTTACAGTGCCTTTCACATGTGAAGTATTTCTTAAATTTGATCCATGGACCACTGCACTGACTAAATAAAAAGAAAATCAGATTTCTGCTCGCTACACCAAACATTATAACAGAAAATATGGGTATGGGGTCTAAGACTGCAAATTCAAATTACACTGTTAGTGATACTTTAAATTTTAGAACTAGTGCCATTGAAAAACTCCCCCAAAGGTGATTTTACTTTGGTCATGCAGAAAGTAATACAGAGAGTAAGCATCAAGCGAGAAAAGAAGATATCAAGGTTACATTGCTAAGAAGTAAAATGATAATTATAAAAGAAACATTTTTGTGCTTGAAATCCAGTGGTCTTCCAAATGACTACAAATTTCATGGTGCATATGATCTTTCCGAAGTAAGGAAGAAAACCTAATAGAACAAATGTCATTGTCAATTTTAGAATTCTTGCCCATTTTTTTTCCTTAACTTTCTAACATGTACCTAACATTTTCATGGCCATCAATAAGTGTTTTTAAATTATTGATTATCATAAAAATTCTGTATTAATTTCAATTTCTTTATTCTTTTCTATGTGAAAATACAGAGTACATTTAAATAGATACATTTAGAAAGATAAATTCAGCTTTTGAAATACTGTAGTAAATTGATTTTTGACCAACCAAATATTTCATTTAAGAGACTAAGTTATATATAATGCAGCATTTTTGTATCTTCAAATATAGGTAAATTCCCTAATATATATTTTATATCGTTAGGATTAAAAGATAAATTGAGGGGGCGCCTGGGTGGCTCAGTGGGTTAAAGCCTCTGCCTTCAGCTCAGGTCATGATCTCAGGGTCCTGGGATCAAGCCCCGCATCGGGCTCTCTGCTCAGCAGGGAGCCTGCTTCCCCCTCTCTCTCTGCCGGCCTCTCTGCCCACTTATGATCTCTCTCTCTCTGTCAAATAAATAAATAAAATCTTAAAAAAAAAAAAAGACAAATTGAGAAATAGATGTTTATGAAAGAATTTAGTCAGCCTAACTTCCCAATTCTGACAAAAGAAAGATTTTATTAACTTTCTGTAAAAAGTGCTGAATTATTTAGTGTTACCCACCCTCCCATTTTAGTAATTAAACTACTTTAAGAAAATCATATATAAAGTGTTCCCTTATTAGTCCATGCCTGCTGCTCATATTCTGAATAGACCAAATTTCAATAAACTGTGACCAGAGAGCCAAATCCAGTCTGCTGCCTGTTTTCGCAAATCAAATTTTATTGGAAAGCAGCCAAATATATTTAGTTATGTATTGTCTATGACTGATTTCATGATACAACTTCAGAATTCAGTAGTTGTCACAAAGACAGTATGGCCTACAAAGCTTAAAATATTTACTATCTGGCTCTTCACAGAAAAATTTGTTGATCCCATTTGAGTATACCTAGCATACTGGACAAGTAGAGTGGATCAATTTTTATTTCTTCCTATTACAGCAAATTTATATTCAGTAATAATTGTGAAATGAACTGAAAATAATGGCTAGAAAATAAATGCTGGCAGGGAAAATTTTCTTTTGCTCTACTTTATTTTTATATTCTTGCCACTGAAAAATAATCCAGTAAAAATTTTTTTGAAATAATGAAAATATAATACAAAAAAAGAGAAAAGAGTACTGTTTTACTTGACTTACATTCAATTAATTTATTTTTAAATGGAAAGACATGGACTTACAATGATCCATCATGTTCATCAATAACAACTTCACCGTAATTCATAAGTACATTTTATTAAAACTGTCTGGAATGTCTGTAAAAGATATATTTTAGACAAATAGCAAATTGTAACACCGATGCAATGCTTTCTTTTCTTAGTTTTAACAAACACAAAGAGTAAAGAGAAGAAGTTTAAATTTTAAAGAAATTGCTAAAATATCCTCAGCAAAGCAAAGCATTGCACTCACGGTTTCCACTCATTGCTTTAAATTTTAAACACAAATAAAAACTCCAAGTGGAATCGGAATAAAAATGAACACAAATTTTGTTCCTTTTTCTTTGCAATCACTGTGCGAACGTTGTTTATTTCTAATCTATTATTTAAACACAGTAATATGAAGTACCACAGGAGCCAGAGACAGAAACTGTGCCCGAAGCAATACTGAATGATTTTGAACTGCTGTGAATTCATTCTTGAATAAGTGTGGGTATTCTTCCAGGTAGCACACAAAGTTTATCGAGGTATAAGTAATGTATTTACGTTCTAGTTTCAACGTTACTATATTTTGAAACTCAACAGTAACTTCAGCAATTATGTAGCAATTATTTTATAAATGATTCATTTTTAAGTCTCTGTACACTGTACTTCCTTATTCCCTACCCTGCTGTAGACATCTCCTGTTGCCAGTCCTTGTTACACACTCTTTATGCTTTACTGAATCTTTGCAGTGTCATTATTTCTTTATAATTTGCCTTTCTAGTTCTTAAATATTTATGTTTTTCTTTACCTACAAAATGAATATATCTTCCATAAATCCTAAATGTCCTTACTTTTCACTCCACTTATAAAAATTCCTTTTTCAAATGCCAAGCCCCATGTGTCACTTGATTTATTTGGGCCTATACAAACCTTCACAGACAGACTAGCAGCTTTCTTCTGTGCTCCTCCAATACTTTATTCATACCACAAATATACTACTTGTCATGTTGTTAAGACCACTCCTTTCCCCCTTCCCTCTCTCCCTCTCATGTTTGCCTTATGAAGCCACAATAATGTGCTATGATCATATGATCATCACCAGAACTAATGCAGTACTCAGATTATACAGTAGGCATTTGGACAAATTTCTTGAGATAAATAGAGGCAATCTATATTTGGATTACAAGGGGATCTTATAGTGGAATTACATCTGCGTAAGTTGGAATATTAAGTCTTTAATTGTAGCAATAAAAATTGCTACATATTTGAAAAGATAATACGCCTTTTGAATTCTGTTTCAAGTAATTAAAAATTCACATGCACACAAAGAAACAAAAAGGAATTCCCTAGTTTCTTTTTCTAGTTTAATATCCCCAAATTTTCTTTTTCACCAACTGGGAAACTAATAGAAGGTTTTTGCCAGAGACATTTGATTTTAGTCTGTTTACTGTTAAGCTAGAGTATTATTATTGTTGTTATTAAATAAGTTAATATCATTTTTTATGTATGTAATTGGCTGCATTCATTTGAAAAATAGTTTTATTCAGGCAACTTTGCCCAATGCCTACTTAAGCATTCTATGAACAGATGGGAAAAAAGTAACTACTTTGCTACAATTATATATCATTAAAATGGAATTATTTTCATTCTAACAAAAATAAAGGAGGCACGTCATTCACCTATTGTTTCAGAAGCTTATAATTTAGTTCATTTTTTTCTGAGAGGTAAAGTTAATTTTTTAAAATTCTCTGTTCTTAGCTCCTTTGACATCCTTATTTTCCTTTGAGAACAAGGTGAAATAGCTTCTTTTAGGTGGTAGAGATGAAAAGAAAAGAGAGAAGAGCCCTTCTCATTGAAATCTTAAGCTGTGGTCTAATTGTGAAAACCACTTCATAAGAATGTCTTATCATTTGGCCTACAATATATTTGTTTTTCTGTGACATGTACATCTTTCTTAATATAGACAACATAGAAATAAAGAAATAAGCAAACAAAGATCTGCCTTTGTATTATGCTGGAATATTGGGAAACTACATCATTTTGGTGCTCCAAAAATATTCTTTTCTTGAATTTCCCTTAGTATTTTTCAATAGCCTCTATTGAGGGAAAAGTACTATCTTGTTTTCAATTTAAGAATATGGTGGGAGATCCAGTAGGCAGGAAATCTGTAAGGACAGAGTTGAATTGAACAACACCAGCAATCAACTAATTGACATCTATAGACAATGTCATCAATAATAACAGAATACACTGTCTTCTCAAGCTCACGTAGAACATTCAGTAAAATATATCACATTCTGGAACATAAAAAACACCTTGAAAAACCAGAAAGAAAAGAGAAAAAAAAAGAAAAAGAAAGGAAGGAAGAAAGAAGAAAAGGAAGGAAAGGAAAGAAAGGAAAGAAAGAAATCAAATATGTATGCTCTCAGATCAAATGCAGTTAAACTAGAAATAACAGAATGGTAACAGGAAAATCCCAAAATACACAGAGATCAAACAACATACTTCTAAATGACACATGGATCAAAGGAGAGATCTCAAAGGAAATTTAAAAGTATTTTGAACAAAATAAAAGTGAAAACTTACCAAAATTTGTGGGATGCAGTCAAGTCAGTGGTTAGAGGAAGTTTTATAGCACTGAGTGCATTTACTAGAAAAAAAAGAAAAGTTCTAACATCAATAATCTAATTTTCCATCTTAGATAACTAGAAAAAGAAGAGCAAATTGAATCCAAAATAAAAAGAAAAGAAAGAACAAGAATTAGAGTAGAAATTGATGAAATTAAAAATAGAAAGTCAATAGAGAAAATCAATGAAACCAGAGGCTGTTTTTTTGTAAAGATCAATAAAGTTGATAAAACACTATCCAGCTAAGAAAAAAGGGAGACAGGAGGCAGGACACAGATTACTAACATCAGAAATAAAAGAGGGGAGATAACTATGGATTTTGTGGATATTAAAAGTATAATAGAGGAATACTATTCCTCTATGAATAGTTCTATCTCCACAAATTTGATAACTTAGACAAAAAGTACCAATTCCTTGAAAGATGTAATTTGCGCAAGAAGAAATTGACAATATTAGGTCAGTAGCCATTAGAGAAATTGAATCAATAATTAATAACCTTCTAAAAGAAAGGAACAGGCTCAGATGGGGTTCATCAAATGTTCTACCAAACATTTAAGGAAGAAATTATACCAACTCTCCACAATCTCTTTCAGAATATAGAAGCAGAGGAAATACCTCCTAACTCATTCTATGAGGCCAGTGTTAGCCTAATATCAAAACCAGACAACGATATTATAAAGACTAAAGATCAAGATTTCTCATAAACATCCATGCAAAAATCCTCAGAAAGTATTAGTAAATTGGACCTAACAATGTTTAAAAATAATTGTACATGGTGATGAAGTAGGATTTATCCTAGGTATGGAAAGCTGGTCAACATTCAAAGATCAATTAATGTAATTCATCACATCAACATACTCAACAAGGAAAAGCACACTATCACATCAATAGATGTAGAAAAGCATGTGACAAAATCCAATACCCATTCGTGGTAAAAATTCTCAGTAAACTGGGAATATAAGGGAACTTTCTCAACTTTATAAGGAATATGTATGAATAAATAAGTAAGTAAATAAATAAGTAAATAACCCCTCCAGCTAACATCATATGTAATGGTAAGAACCTTAAAGCTTTTCCACTAAGGTGAGTTAAGATGTCTCATCTCACCACTACTTTTCAGCATTGTGCTGGTGTTCTAGCTAATACAATAAGAAAAGAAAAGAAAAGAAAAGAAAAGAAAAGGTATACAGATTGGGAGGAAGAAATAAAACTGTCCTCGTTTGCAGATTGCATGACTATCTATTTAAAAAACTCAAAACAACTGACAAAAAACTCCTGGAGTTAATAAACAATTATAGTAGTAGGTTAACATACAAAAGCCAATCATTTTCCTATATATTGGCAATGAACAAGTGAAATTAAAAATTAGAACTGCAATGCCATTTACACTAATATCCCCTAAAATGAAATACTTAGGTATAAATCTAACAAAATGTGCACAAGGTCTACAGGAGGAAAATTATAAAACTGTGAAGTATGAAATCAAAGCATTATTAAATACATGGTAAGATATTCCATGTTCATGAAATGGACTCAATATTGTCAGTATGTTAGTTCTTCCCTACTTGATTTATAGATTCAGTGCAATCACAATCAAAATCCCAGCAAATTATTTTATGGATATTAACAAACTTACTCTAAAGCTTACATGGAAAGGCAAAAGACTCAGAATAGTCAAAACAATACTGAAAAAGAACAAAGTTGTACGGCTGACACTACCTGACTTCAAGACTTACTATAAAGCAACACCAAGAAGGGCAGTGTGGCACTGCTAAAATAACAGACAAGTAGATCAATTCAACAAAATATTGAGCCCAGAAATAGACTGACAAAAATACAGTCAACTGATTTTGACCAAGAACCAAAATAAATTCACTGGGGAAATCAGTTTTTCCAACAAATGGAGGTGGAACAACTGGATATCCATATGCAAATTAATTAATCTAGATCAGATCTTGGACTTTTCAAAAAATTAATTCAAAATGGATCGTAAGGGGCGCCTGGGTGGCTCAGTGGGTTAAGCCTCAGCCATCAGCTCAGGTCATGATCTCAGGGCCCTGGGATCGAGCCCTGCATCGGGCTCTCTGCTCAGCAGGGAGCCTGCTTCTCCCCCCCACCCCCCATCTGCCTCTTGCTGACTTGTGATCTCTCTCTGTCAAATAAATAAATAAAATCTTTAAAAAAGGAAATGGATCATAAAATTAAAAGTAAAATATAAAACTATAAAACATAGGATAACATAAGAAAAAACTTAGATGACTTGGGTGTGATGATAGTTTTTCAGATAAAAATATCAAAGACATGATCCATAAAAGAAATATTGATAAGCTGGACTTCATTAAAATTAAAAACTTCTGTGATACCTGGCTGGCTCATTCGGTTAAGTGTCTGTCTTAGGCTCAGGTCATGATCCTGGGGTCCTGGGATCGAGTCCCACATTGGGCTCCCTCCTCAGTGGGGAGCGTGTTTCTCCCTCTGCCTGCCCCTCCTCTTGCTAGTTTTTTTTTCTCTCTCTCTCTCTCTGAGAAATAAATAAATAAAATCTTAAAAAAAAAAAATTAAAAACTTCTGCTCTGCAAAAGACAATGTCAGGGAATGATAAGCCACAGACTGGAGCAAAATATTTGCAAAGACACATCTGTTATCCAAAATATTCAAGGAACTCTTAAAACTTAATAGTAAGAGAACAAACATGATTAAATGTGGGCCAGAGACCTTAGCAGACACCTCACCAAAGAAGATAATACAGATGGGAAATTAGCATATGAAAGTATGATCCAAATCATATGTCACCAGGGAAATGAAACTTAAAACAATAATAAAATACCATTACATAACTATTGGAATGGCCAAAACGTGGAACACTGACAACATGAAATTCTGGGAGGATGTGGAGCAACAGGAACTCTTACTCATTGATAGTGGGAGACAAAATGGTACAGCCACTTTGGAAGACGGTTTGGTGCTTTGTTAATACACTAAAATTGACTTTCAAAATGAAACATGCTCTTACTAAGAGCAAGCGATCATGTTCCTTTTTATTTACTCGAAGTTGAAAACATACATTCTTCATTTCTGTTATAATGTTTTTGATCTCTAGCATTTCCTTCTGTTTTTTCTTAGGATTTCTATTTCTTTGTTTACATTGGTCATCTGTTCTTGCATGTTGTTTATTTTATCCATTAGAATCCTTGTTATATTAAGCACATTTGTCTTAAAATCTTGGTCTGATAATTCCAACATCTCATCTCTGTCTGGTTCCAATGTCTGCTACACCACCTCAAAGTGTGTTTTTGTCTTTCGATATGCTTTGAAATGTTTTCTTAATTGGTTGGTAGGATGGGCTGGGTAAAGGAAACTGCTATAAATAGGCCATTAGTAACATCTTGGTGAGATGTTGGGGGCAGAGAAGCTTTGAATAGTCCTGTGATCAGATCTCAGTCTTAGGTGAGTCTGTGCCTCTGGACTTGGAATTTCATACATATTTTCAGGTTTTTTTCTTGCCCCCCCTCCAGCCTCCTTATGTAGAACAGGATGGCTAAAATAGGCTGGAGGTGGGTATTTCTCTTCCCCAGGGCACTTAGGCTCTGAATACTTTAGCAGGTTAAGCTCTGGTTAATTAGTTTCTCCTGAGGGCAGATCTTATTAAGAGCAGAGTGCTCTGGTATAATTCAAAATGGTTCCTTTCCCCTTCCACTGCTGGAAGCCCAAGGGTATTTTTCTCTGATATTTACTGTGGGAATCTGCCAGAGCTCCAGGGATAAATCTCACAATATTATGGGGACCATTCTGATGATTGGTTCCCCCTGGAATTTTTAACTCTCAGACTTGTTGGCACAGAGCCTCCAGCGATTCATCAATTAAATTTCAGGTTTTCCTACCCCGCCACTGAAACCCGTTTCTGCAGCAATCTCTAAGCAGGTAGGCACTGACTCCCTATATTTGCCTGTCTGTCTCTTCAGTCTTGGGGACAGCTGTTACCCTGTGTCCCCCCGCCTCTTATGGATCCAAGATGAGTTGCTTTTTCCATCTGTTCAGCTTTTGGCTTTTCGTTAGTAAGAAGTGGCAACTTTCAAGCTTCTTACATGGGATCCTAAAATGGAAATTTAATTCCTTCTTAAGATGGTAGTATGTATAATTTAGGAAAAAGGAATATGGATACGATGCATATCATTTGAAAAGCAATCATGGCAGCAGCCACTGTTTAGTTAGCACTATTTTAAGCTTCCAGGGAAATGGTAGGTACTTTCACGTAGTTTCCTATTAATGGAAATATTAATATATGAACTCTGAGAGTTCGCATTTGAGGCTAAAGGGCACAAACTTACTTTTAATACATTTTTGTAGCATTGCAATATAAAATAATAAAATCATAATTTTAGCTTCACTAATAAGGGAGTAACCATCTTATAAGAATTGCACGTAGTTTTCCTGAAAGTGTCAAGCTTGTTCCAGATCATTTCGCTTAAAGTAGATTGTTCAACAGGAAAACCTTGATATCTAGCTCGTGGCAATGCATTTATCATACTATGTTCTTATTAAAAATATTTTCCTAGCAAGACAAACATATCACTAAGGTGATAAATATCAGAATCAATCTTTGCCCTCAAACATAATACACTTCTCCATAATATACTATGTAACTGGAGAACACCACTACGGCAAAAATATGATAGCAAGAGAACAACAAAAACAAATCCCCAAAACACTTGCTCTTGATCTGTTTTGTTAAATGCTGTTTAACAAGCTTTATAAATATTCTATGCTGTGGTAGTAATTTTTAAATAAAGTGATTTTTCATTTCAGTATCAAACTGAAATTATATATTTTACTCAAATCATAGGCATTTTGTTGATATATCTACATCCATAAAAGTTGTGAATCATAGTGGAAGGAAATTCATTGAAATATTTCTATATTTGCCTTCTTTATGACTTAATGTTTAAATAAGTTATGGCACTTATATAAATGATTCCAAGAGTTGGTAACAGTATAAGGTGTTCAATATACTTAATTGGGTACTATATGCCTATGGAAATAATTTTCTGAAGTCTAAAATGATATGGTTCATTGGTTTCCAAAAGTAAATGTTTCTTTGTCTTCTACTCCTTTGTTCATATAAATAAAACATGTTTAACATACAAATAATTGACATTTCACTGTAATGATATTTTAAATTTATAAATATTTATCTTGCTCTGTGCCATGTTATTGACCCCATCACCCAATATTAATCCAAAACCCTGCTCAAAATATGATGGGGTGAAAAAAAAAAAAAAAAAAGGATAGAAATAGCTGATAATTCTCCCCTCAAAAAAAGAAAAATCAATGAACAAAAAAAATAGTGATGATGTGACTTACCTTCTTTATAACTATTCTTAATCAAGCAGCTAGCTAAGTTTATGTGCTTTGCAGATGGATCAATAGTGGCTCACTTACAGAACAGATATCTATTACTAGGACACAGGTCTATACACTGATCCTTGTTTGCCTACAGTCTTCAAGCATTTGGGAAATAGCTATCTTAGAATTAAATTTTTAGATGCAAACAAACATACATTCAATTTTTATTATCCCATATTTTACCTAAAATAAATATAAATAATACAAATATAAATAAATATATAAAATAAAATAAATTGCTAAAATCATAAAGAACACTTCTTTGAAATAGTTTTTAAAACAAAATCACTTATACAGTGTGTATACATGTGTACACATGTGTGCATTTATTTGTATTTTTGTCCATCTTTGTGGATGTAATTTTCAGGCCTTAAATCTCATTTCTACAGTGGAATTTGCAAAATGGGCAAACCATGTCTTTGTGCCTGAAAGCTTGATGCTGATCTTCTAGCTTCATGTCTTTTTCATTCCTCACCCTAATCACAATCAAATCCTTCACTTGGTTCCATGATTGGCTTGAGAACAATTTGGATTGAAATCACACGAGCAACACAGATGGTATCTAATATTGCATCTCAGTTTTTGGCTTGATTCTGTAATCTGCTTACTCAGTGGTGGAGGAGAAGGAGAGAGCTGCTGACAGATGACACTATTAGGACAATCATAGCCAAGATAGACTGGCACCATTAGAGTGTTCAACAATCTGTTTTATATCTCCATGTTTCTAAGTCCATATTATTAAACAAACGTGTCCTCTTTTACAAGGAACATAACACCTGAAACAGAGGCCACTTTTTACTCTTTAAATGTCCCATTAAGCAGAATGATTTTATTTTAAGGGTATCTGTATTGAGTATCAGGCTATATGTCATAGAGGTTAACTCTATGTAGTAATAATATATTAACTTCTAGTAACTCTTTTAGATACATAATATACATTTATTTTATATTTTTGAAGGCAAAACTGTTATATTTCATTGTAACCTCAAGCAAGTTAAGAATGTGCATATAATATTAATTCAGTAGTTGACTATTGATTTTTAATAGTTAAGCATTTTAATTCACCATGGGTATCATTTTGAAAAAATTATAGGCATTTCAAAAGGATAAGTATTCCTTTCAAGTAAATTATGTAGAGTCTACTTATTTTCTAAGATGAGTGTATATGCAATGCAGAGGTTTTTTCTTAAATTACAAAGAAGAAAATGCAAATCAAATATATTTCAATCACACAGAGATGATTGTTAACTTACTGATAACAGTTTTTTGTCCCATTTCTATGCCTATTTCTCAATATTTATGACATACCATATATGCTGTTTTTAGGAATATTATCTCTATTTTTATTTGTAAGGTAAGTTGGATGATGAGAGAAATTGGTTGTGAAAATGTAGCAATTTATACATAATATAATGATTGTTGCAACCAAAGTTATGAGAGTCTGGAAATAAAAGAGTAAAAAGTCAACACTTGCATTTGTCGTTTCCTGAGCATTTTCTCATGTTCATCTAATTTGATTTTAACAGCAGCCCTCTGAGATAGGCATCTTATTTCTCATTTTTCATTTGAGAAAACTATTTTCTGTGAAGATGGAGAATTTATCCAAGTTGATGTAACCTGCAAATAGTGAAATAGAACATGATGCTGGTCTTTCCAAATCCAAATCTTGTGTTCTTTCTCTACACTTTTGTCTAAGAGGGATATTAGTAAAACCATGTGTATTCTGAAGAATATATCAGCAAAGTGAGCTCATGGGTTAAATGTTTTAGGGAGTAAATTAAAGAAAAAACGAACCATTCCAATGGTTGGAATGACCAAAAGTAATGAGCTTCCTTCATTTTTGTGGACACAGCCCAGATTTGATTACTTTCTATTCCTCAAAAATGATTCTACTAATCTTCCTACAGCTAGATTATTATAATGGTTGGTAATATTTTTCTGTCTTAGCCAATGAGCTAGCAGTATAAGTTGCTTTGATGAGCCAAATGGAAATGATGAAAACTTAGATTGACCGGTTTGCCACAGAAAATTCAATCTACTTAAATCCTGAGTTTAAGTGGTTTTGTTGGATGTAGAA
The DNA here is from genome assembly GCA_028534135.1 of Potos flavus. NCBI lineage: Eukaryota > Metazoa > Chordata > Mammalia > Carnivora > Procyonidae > Potos > Potos flavus. The sequence goes on from CM052897.1 coordinate 28,142,602, forward strand.
AATTATATGGGAACTTGGTGACACCTAATGTCCCTTATCATAAGATCCAGCAGTTTTGCTCCTTGCATTTAGCAAAAGAAGTTGAGCACTGATGTCCACACAAAAACCTGAGCACATATGTTTATGTTTATTCATAATTGCCAAAACTTGGAAGCGATCAAGTTGTCCTTCAATAAGTGAGTGGATAAATAAACTGAAGTACATCCAGACAGTGGAATATTATTCAGTGAATAAGAGAAATAAGTTGTGAAGCCACAAAAATACATGGAAGAACTTTAAATGCCCAGTGAAAGAAGCCAATCTGAAATGGCTACACACAGTATGATTCCAATTATATGATGTCCTGGGAAAAGCAAGGTGGGGAGATAATTTAAAGATCAGTGGTTGGCAAAGGTATAGGAGAAGAAACAGAGAGATGAATAGGTGGAGCACAGGGGATTTTTAGGGCAGTGAACCTATTCTGTATATTTATTTGTATATGCTAAACATATCATTACACATTTCTCAAAACTCCTAGAATGTACTACACCAAGAGAGAACCCTAATCAACTATGAGAGAACCATATCAACTATGGACTTTAGTTAATAGTAAGGTAAAAAGACTGGCTCATCAGTGGTAACAAATGTCTAATGCAAGATGTTAATAATGTGGAAAGCTGTATTAAGGAGGTTGGTGGTAGGAGGGTATATGAAAATTTTTTGTAGTTTTGAATAATTTCTTTGTAAACCTAAAAATGTTATAAAAATAAGAAAAATTAGGAGAAACCTAAAACTTTAGTAAGCTTGGTTATAAATTCAGTGATATACACATTCTACAAAGTCTCTTAATTCTCCACATCATGTTTTAACTACCATTAAACGCCCCTGTTTTTCTTAATAGCAAAACTGGAGATAGTTATCAATAATTACTATCTCCATTCTTCTTTTGTTTCTCCTTTTAACTCATTCCATTTTTAACACTCAATCAAGGCTGTTCTTAGCAAAATCTTGGATGATCTATACATTGCAAAATCCACTGATCAGTTTTCAGACCGCTTGTGAAATATTTGACATAGACTATCACTTCCAATTCCTTACTTGCATCCACACGATTCTGTTTTTCATCCTTCTAGGATGATATTCTCAGTCCTGTTTGCTGATGTTTCATTTCTTTGACTTCTCAATGTTAAGAGTGCCCTAGAGCTTTGCCTTTGGATTGCTTTTCTCCTCTCTCCTCATTCATTCATTCATTCTATGAGCTTTAAAATCCACTTATAAGCTGAGTCACAAAGTATAATGCCCTGCCTGGATCTCACTTTCGAAATGCAGATTATTTATCCAAAGTTTTAGGCAATATTTTTAGCCTTACCATATAGCATATCAAATCCTTCTTATACCAAACCTGCTCCTCTTCATGTCCTTTTCATCTCAGTAAATGACTTATATTCTTTCAGTTGCCTACACCCAAGCCATAGATCCATAAATCCATCTTTTTCCCCTCAACCTACTTTCAATATATCAGCAAATATCATTGATTCCACTTTCAAAATATATGCAAAATATGAATACTTTTCACTTTTTCTATTTGTAATCATCCTTCTCTTCCTAGTCCCCATCATTTTTTCCTGACCAGAAACATCCCCCGAAACATTTACCTGCTTCTGCAATGGCCTCATCACAGGCTGTTCTTAATGATGACCTATCTCACTTGGAGTAAAAGCTGACATTGGACTATGAAGCCATATACCAGAGCAATCTGATGGAAACATTCTGTGAGCCATAAATGTAATTTTACATGTTCCAGTAACTGCAAATTAAAAAAAAAAAAAAAGAAAAAGGTGAAGATTTTCATACTTTTATTTTTTTACATTTTAATATCATTACAACATGTAATTGGTATAAAAGTTATTATGACATTGACACTTTTTTTCATTCTAAGTCTTCAAAATATGGTGTGTATTTTACATTTACCTAACATCTCACATTGAACCAGCTACATAGAGCTCAGTAGTATATAATCTATTGGTCAGCACAGCCTTACACAGTCTGTCACAGCAGCCCTCACACCAACTCATTATCTCTCTGCTCTCGGCATCTACTATACTTCTTAACTCACTTTGGCCTTTGTCTTTTTCCTGTGGTTCGAACAGATCAGCCTCAACCTGCTTCAAGACCACTGCATTGCCATTCCTTCTCTTTAGGAATGTCTTCTTGACAGTTACAGAGCTCACTACATTATCTGAATTATTGTTTGCTCAAATAATAGCAATTCCACTACTTTCCTAGTTCCCCTTATGCCATTTCAATTTCCCTATCTAGATAATTCTACTTATCACCTTGTGAAATTTTTAACATTTCATCATTTTTCTGGCATATGTGTGTATGTGTGTATAATATATGTATGTGTGTTCAATTTGTCTCTATGCCATCAAATGTAAGTTGTACGAAGGCAAAGATTTTTGTCTGTATGCATTGCTCTCTTGCCTGCAGCCTGTGCAGAGATGGCTTATATCGGATACTCAATAATTATTGTTTAACAAATAGTTGTAAAACTGGGAAGGTCTAGAACTCACTATAAATTAGAATAATATGGTGTGAGACTATATTTAATGAAAACAAGCACTTCTGGAAATATTTTGCTAAATGTATATATTTACCTATTCTTGGGTAAAAATCCACCTCAAAACATAGTGGCTTAAAATAGGAATCAGCAAACCTTTTATGTAAATGATTATGTAATTATCTTAGGTTTTGTAGTCCATAAGTTCTCTACTGCAACTAGCTGACTCTACTGTTGTAGCATGAAAACAGCTGTAGATAAAACATAAAGTGGGTGTAACTGTGTTCTAATAAAACTTCATTTACGAAACAGTGAGCCAATATATGTGCCCTAGTTTTCCAAGTCTTAAAACAACCACCATTAATATCACTTTTGAGTCTGTGGGTCAGGTGGGTGGCTCTGCCAATGTAGACCAGGCTTGGCTGATCTTACTAAGTTAGGCTTTCTAATGTGTCTGGATCAGGTAGCAGGTTGCCTGAGTTGACTATCTAATCTGGCTTCACTCACATGCCTGGTGTCTAACTGGCTGTTCGCTGAGGCAGTGTGAATAACTGGGCCAAGTGTCTTCCATCTTCCAACAGGCTAGGCTGCAAATGTTCATGTGGAGGCTTGGCAACGTTCCAGGGAAGAAAATGGAAGCAAGTAAGGCTTCTTGAGAACATATTCTGTTGGCCAAAGAAGACCCACAAGGCATCTCAGATTTAGTGATAGCCTATCAGATTTACTTCTATTGGAGATGCTGCAGAGTCAAAAGGCAAAGAAGTATGTATATAGAGAAGTGAAAAATGGCATCTGTTTTTGCAAGCTATCTACCATTATATAATTTTCACATATTAAGTCAAGCAAACTATTTCTATGAAATAGTCCATTATTAAAACACTCTGTGTCAGTGTTAAGTAAATACGTACGAGCCCAAGATCATTTCCTACTTAAGACAGTCCCCACTGAACCCTCCAAACTGTTGGTGGGAATGCAAGCTGGTGCAGCCACTCTGGAAAAAAGTATGGAGTTTCCTCAAAAAGTTGAAAATAGAGCTACCCTACAACCCAGCAACTGCACTACTGGGTAATTACCTTAAAGATACAAATGTAGTGATCCGAAGGGGCACATGCACTTGAATGTTTATAGCAGCAATGTCCACAATAGCCAAACTATGGAAAGAGCCTAGATGTCCATCAACAGATGAATGGATAAAGAAGATGTGGTATATGGGAATACTATACAGCCATCAAAATAGGGAATCTTGCCATTTGCAACAACGTGGATGGAACTAGAGGGTATTATGCTAAGAGAAATAAGTCAATCAGAGAAAGACAATTATCATATGATCTCTCTGATATGAGGAATTTGAGAGGCAGGGCAGGGGGTTGTAGGGGGCAGGGAGGGAAAAAATGAAACAAGATGAGACCAGGGAGGGAGACAAACCGTAAGAGACTCTTAATCTCAGGAACAAGCTGAGCGTTGCTGCCGGGGGAGGTGGGATAAGGTGGCTGGGCGATTGACATTGGGGAGGGTATGTGCTATGGTGAGTGCTGTGAATTGTGTAAGACTGATGATTCACAGACCTGTACCCCTGAAGCAAATAATATATTATATGTTAATAAAAAAAAAGAAAAAAGAAAACACAGTCCCCATTGTCCTAGCTTAGAGCATTGTCTGAATTTGGTAATTAATCTTTGCCAATATCTGTAGGTATCTGTATACTGCTTTAATCATATGTGTCCTATTTTGCCTATGACCTAACTTATCAGAACCATCTAGACATGTACCATGACTTTTAATTTGTAGTTTTAGCTAATGAGTCTTAGGATTTCTGTTTTATTATTTATATTATGATGTCTGAAACACATCTCTAGTCAAGTTATGTTAATTATCTTAATTTGCTAGACAATACTGAAACTTTATCTCCTGAAAACAAAAAAATTCTAGATTTTAATCTCTAGTGTTAAATATCTCCATGATGCTTTTTTATTTTGGTAGTGCCCTAGAGGTAGTGATTCAGTCAAATATTTTATTACCTGCTTATCTCTGTTTGCTTCATCAAGCTGTTTAGAAAATGAAAGCAGATGGTGCTGGTCAAAAATGTAGTTCATAAAGACAGTTACTTACTCATTAAAGTTTGTAATAGATCTAAGCAGGCAGTGAAGAAAGGATTTTATTTATTTATTTATTTTTGATAGTAGTAATTGATTTTTTTTTCCATATACTGTCTTATCCACATAAGGAAGAAAATATTCTCTAAAATTATTTTCAGAGTAATTTACTCTTCAGAAATATGTATAAAACTAATAAAAAGTAGGATATGTTCTAATAAATTTACATTTTAATCATAGGGAAAATTGCTAAATATTTTTAAATGAAATATATTAAACTAATTAAAAGAAAGGTTTCTATCCTATTTCAACTAAAGCCACATCTATATTAGAAGAGATGGAATTATAAATTAATTATACAAATAATTTCAACTTAGGGCAATTTTTTTTCAATTATCTAAATCTTTTGAGTAACTTATCTTGAAAACTGTCACATTTATCCTTATTATTTTGGAGTTAAATTGATATTTCTTTACACTCGATGGATTGATATGAATATTGAGATGCACTTTGGTATATTGTCTGAGTATCTTCAATTTGAATGATTAATGATGAATGTTATAGCTATTTATGGAAACATGAAATTAATTTTCTCTGCAAACATTTCTGGCTAAAGTAAGCTATTGTAAGGAAAGATATTGATTAGAACTGAATGTACCATGAAACTGCTTACATTACGTAAGTGTTTCACAGTTTAAAAAGTTTGTGAATTTTATTATGGAAGTATATATGGCTTAGAGTATTCCCTAATGTTTCTTTACATAAGATACATCATTAGTAAAAGGCGAAAGTTTGTATTAAGAAATTTTCTCTCAGAATGAGTGTTTCAAAACTCTTGAAAACATAACCCCCCCCAATTATTCTTTACTCAGAAACAGTGGCTTTAGCTTCAAAAAGCCTCAAGCACTCCTAAGTTCACACATATATAGACGTGCACACACACACACACTACTCATAACACAAAGACAGTAAAACCTGGAATATATTGTATTAACTTCTCATAAATTAATTTCACAGTTTTGAGTTTGAAAGAATAGTGTTCCTGAGGCTGCAGTTTTAATTCTGGTATTTCTATTTTCTCACCTTATGCAAAATAAAAATATGTCCTTATTGAAAGGGTTAATTGGCATATTTTAAGTTGATGCATAATATTACAGTAAAGTGAAAAGGAATTTAATCATAAAATATTCATTCTTCCATGACAATATTTACTCTCAAGTTTGCTTTCTTTCTTATTCTTTCATAGACTTAAAGCAAAATTACTTTAATTCCTCTTATCTAGTTACTATTTTGATGTTAAAAATCCCTCTTGGCTTTGAATCTATGAACTCCACTCAACACCTTTTTATCTTCTTTTGCTTGGGATAACTAGCTACTCCCTGACTTAACAAAGGCAAAACAAAACAAAACAAATTTTAAAACCTCAGATTAAAAGAAAGAAACAAAAAGAGAAACTTTCCTTCCAAGATCTCATTTTTTTTTTTCCCTTCAATGTATCCTGGTAGCAGTAAGTCAGAAGAGAAGATTATAGTTACTTATTATTTCTGCTTACCAATTATTAGAATCCTGAAATAGTCTTTTCCACAGAAAGTCCCACATTTTATATCACATGAAGAAAACTTTGAGTTCTCATTAGATATATTTCTATTTCACTCTGTTAAGTGTTACTAATTAAACTATAAAAACTGTAGGTTTTCTGAAATTTCTGGATTAGGACCTCTGTAATTTAAAGTGTTCAAAACTCTTTCAATAAATATAATTTATATTTTAAAATATAATTTTTATATTATAAAAAATGAAACAAAGTAGCATGCTAAAATCAAATAATCATTCCATAGTTAATTAGCCTTTCTATGTTACAGAAGTATGCATGATCTCTTAAGTAATGACAAAAGCAACGTTTTACATATAGTTTGAACCTTCAGAAGCTAAAAATTTCTAAATCCCATTATTCTTGTCCTGTCTCACCATGATTTCTATTCGTTTGCATATCTTTTAATGTGTGTGAAACATGAAAGCCAGTGGCTGTGTGTTACTGCATAGTCATTTAAACTGCAGAGGTATTGTTCAAGCATTTAAGTCAAGATACAGGAAAATATACTTTTTTACACTAGTTAGGCAAGGGTAGTCACCAAAGAGACCAAGACATCACCAAAGAGAGCACGAGAAAGAGTTACAGACAAAGATCATAGCAGAAGTCTCGACTTTAGTTACTGCATTCCTAGAGTAGCCTGCTAATAGCTAACAGACATCCTATCACCATTTATAACTTGCTCAGCAGGAAGCCATGATGCTTGGTGTGTGTTCAGTGTGTTAGAAGACTGCTGTGCCCTGAAGTAGCTGTATCCTCTTACTAGAATAGGAAAACAAAAGAGTACACGATATGGGGGAGAGATGAGAGATGACATGAATACTAGTGAATGTTGCTACATGTGATTCATGGATGCTGTTGTTATTTTAAATACGTGGATTATTTTACATACATATATTATTTTATATACATGTACATTATTTATAATACATTTATGTGATAGAGATACATTGCCTTTTGTTATTTCATACTGTTATGTTAGTTTATAATGAGTTACGAAGGATATTTAGGACTAGAATATTCCACTTAAAAAGATAGACAATAGCATTTCGGGTTAAGATATTGTAAACTATAAGCATTATTCTTTCCAGTAAGGTGAAATCAAATTAACCTGACAAAATGGAGCTTGAAAAAATCTAGAATGAGAGGAGGGCAGTAGAATAGAAGACAGGAAGAGTGCAAAGGGATTTGTGATTAACTCTCCTAACTGAAGTGAACCAAACGACTACTTTTGTAACATTATTTTACCTACGGAAAACACAGACAAATTAATCCAGACATTTGATGAACAAATAAGACAGAAGAGGGGGACCCAAGAGCATCAGGGAAGTCTGCCTGCCAGAGCGAGTCTGTGATGTCCGTGGTCCCCTGCATCACAAGGGCACTGAGGATTTATATAGCTGTTATTTTCCTGCTTGCTTTATTTTCGTCCTCAAAATTGATAATTTCTCCCTTTTAAGTTTTCTTTTCAAATCACCTGTTGTGGGCCTTTCTCCATTCACATCTACCAATTGTTGTTTCGTTTGCCCCCTCTCCCCCTTTTATATATACTTGACCTGTTTTCCTTCCCTACCATTAAATGTTGTCTGTTCCTTTTTTCATTTCTCTTTCAAAATGCAATACAAAATAATAAAATTTGTTGTTTTGCAAAGAATGTTTTTCCCAAGCACATGAAACTAATTTAATTTAGAAGAGCTCGTAATTCAGGTGCATAATTTCGTATTATGAAACATATTATGAGATGCAATCTATGCTATTTGAAACTCTAAATCAGTAAGGACTGCTTAAAAAAGACATACTTCTTACATATTGAATTTTATTTTTGTGTGTGTAGGCGTGACACATTATTTATAAATAGAGTAACGCCGGATAAATTATCTCTGCAATTTATTCTTTTTCTCCTAAGCTGTTAATTTTCATAGTAACAACAATATAGGAAAACTTAAATAAATGTTTAATGAAGAAAATATACCATCTATATCAGTTTTTTTGGCCCAAATAATTAGTCACTGTCTCGACTGATGTTATATAAAAATAATGTTAATTTAATTGAATGCTACATTTTTTCCTTCATGTGTCTTTAAATATCGTATGCAACGTAAAATTTTTCAGTTTCTATTTTATATGATATTGCCTTGGATAATTTATAAAATACGATTTAAAGTACAATAAACACAACAAAAGTGACAGTCAAAAAATAGGGACATGATTCAACATAAAATTAAGCTCATCAGTCAATGAATAGGACCAACGAGTAAATACAAAAACATACTTAGCACATAGTAGGCACTGCATAGTAGACACTGTTGACTGGTAATAATAGTTATCAAGATGATGATGATTAATGTTCAAATTAATCGCCCTTAATCATGATGAGAAGTCTGTAATTGAAGCGGGTCCTATTAGGTGGAGGATATAATCTAGATATCTAAATAAATGACATAACTTGTAAAATGGAGTAATATCAAGAGGTTTGAGAATTTCACATGGTCCTGAGCTATATTTTGTGGTTGTTTTATTTTATAAGTGCCACGATTCACTTTTACAATTTATGTATATACATCTACATATAGCCATGTGTTTTTCGGCTTCATATATCTTTAGTTAGAGATTTTTTTCTCATTGATTTGGTAAAGTTGTATTACAAAAATGAGAGTGTGGATCTATTTTATCTTCTTTTTAGTTTATTTATTTATTAGATTTATTTTATTGTAAAACAAAACATGAAGACATAAAAATCATATAAAACAAAGGTATAACCCAAGAAATTATCATAAGGCAAATGTCCATCAACCAGTTACCCATCCCCCCACCAACCTTCTCTCCAGCAACCCTCAGTTTGTTTCTTATGATTAAGAGTCTCTTGTGGTTTGTCTCCCTCACTGATTTCGTCTTGTTTTATTTTTTCCTCTCTTCCCCTATAATCCTGTTTTGTTTCTTAAATTCCACATATGAATGAGATCATATGATAATTGTCTTTCTCTGATAGACTTATTTCACTTAGCATAAAATCCTCTAGTTCCATCCATGTCGTTGCAAATGGCAAGTTTTTATTTTTTTTGATGGCTAAGTAGTATTCCATTGTGTGTGTGTATATATATATATATATATATATATATACCACATCTTCTTTATCCATTCATCTGTCAATGGGCATCTGGGCTTATAGTTTGGCTACTGTGGACATTGCTGCTATAAACATTGGGGTGCAGGTGTTCCTTTGGATCACTACATTTGTATCTAGGGTAAATCCCTAGTAGTACAATTCCTGGGTTGTAGGGTGTAGCTCTATTTTCAACTTTCTGAGTAACCTTCATTTTGTTTTCCAGAGTGGCTGTACCAGCTTGCATTCCCATCAACATATTTCTTTTTCAACGATATGACAATAATATAAATTTCATTATTAAGATGATAGACCAGACACTTTCAAAATTCATATAGCTTCATAGTTTAATTGTTAATAAGGGACAAGGAAATATTACTAATCATCATTTTATTATACATGCTTAGAACTCTAATACTCATAAGTCATTTCAGATAGAGAATTCTCTACTGTTTCTTCTTCCAAATAAAGGATATCCAATTTAATTCTCTTTCATAAGCTAGCATCTTGTTGATTTTTCTTTAATAAGGAAACCAAGAGTTGTCTATAGTTGCTTCATATTTAAAACTTTAATGTGGTTTCTATTGACCAATCTTCATCATTTATTATTGAGTAAATTGGTGTTATCTATCTTTTTCTAATTAGCTTTAACACTAATAGCCAGGGAAAAAGATTTGTGTGGATTTTTGAAGTCAAATTTATAGAGTGGCTTGATAAACATTTAATTAAAACTATATAGTGCCTTAGAGTTAAGATTATATTCTGGTATGTAGAGTTCAAAATCATGCCATTCCATGAAGCAATTACTTCTTATGGAATAAAATGTCTGACTGATAATGACCACTATAATGATGTGATAAATTTTAAATGATGCTAAGAATATTCGTGTTTATTTTATTGTGACAATATCTTTCTAATTTACTTTCCAAATTTAAATGTGCTACTTAAAGCCTGGAGCATAAAATGAAAACCAGACTGCTAAAATTTCTGGCATATTCTGATTATAACAATGAAAAATAAAAAGACCACTTTAGATTCAGGTTGTACCTTTTTAAATCTCAAAGGTATTTCCGAATTAATTGTGACAAATATCAACATTAAGTATACATTTACAAATGACTAGATGATAGCTAGTACCAAATGATACTTAAATATCTTCAGGTCTTCAAATATGCCCCACATACTTTCCCACCTTGGTACCTGTTCATTATTCTTGTTTTCCAGTGTTCTCTCCCAGGTAAACTTACCCTTCAAGGCCCACATAATCACCAATGTTTCTAGTAGTCTTTCTGTGATTTTCTTCCCTGGGATGAATTGCTTCTATGTCTCTGCTTCTGTAAAACTTTGTGCTTAACCTCTCTTATAACACATTCTACATGGTATTATAATTACTTCCTTAGGTATTTGCCTCTCCATAAGATTTCATATTTCTAGAAGAGAAGGTCTAATTCTGACAGATTTTGTATCCCCAGCTCCAAGCACACAACCTGATACATCTTGATTATCTAATACATACTTGCTGAATGAGTGAATACACAATTAGTCAAGAGAATCGAACAATCCCAGATTTGAGACCAGAATGAATGAGCATGCTGTGACCTCAAAAGGTTGTTGAGCGAGGCACTGACAAGCCTCATGGGACTGTTTTGCTGGACGGTGGTTCTTAATCTGGCTGTTTTGTGAATGTTGTTTATGTGAACCGACTGGCCTGGCCTGTAGATGAAGTAAACACTCCTTCTCTGGCTTCTTACATGAATCAAGGTTATGTGCTGCCTAACGAGCATTCTGAAATATCAGGCCTGACACTTTCTCCAAGTTAATGAAGATAACTCAGTGTATGGGATCATGTATTTTATGGTTCTAAATTCATTGATTTAAAACCCAGAATAAAACTGTAACTTCTACAACACATAACCATCTTTGTGAGACCCATTGGAATAAACTTATCAGAGGAGGCTGTCAAATGCATAAGTTACTTTCTGAGTGTAAGTCTTTCTCTAAGGTGTTCTAACTCCTGTAGGTCTCTAGAAGAGCACTTACTAAATTACTATTATAACCCTTCTAGTCTAATGTACCTCTGAATGAATTTGCTATATTCTGACACTCTGCCTTCTTTCTCCACCATATATGGGTCCAAAATATTCCTTCCGTGAAGGCTTCATTTTATCTGGATAGAGCTGTATTTAGTCAAGAATATCCTTGAAAAGACACTTGGATTTAGAACTCCTAAGGTTTTATGTTTTTCACAGTTTCTGAGTCTTCACATCGACCCAGGTCAGTCACATAACTTCTCCATACCTAGATTTATTCTATGTTGGATGAATAGTGTAGTATAAAAATATCTTTAGATTCACATATTAAAAGTTTTTTCAGAGTAAAACCCTCTTAGCTTCCTTACATGCAAGGGGAAGGAATAGCCCCACTAATATTCCTTAAGTCAGCTCTGTATGCTTGCCAGCAACCTCAAGCCAGGCCTCTATAGGCAGTGGGCCTCTGGCTAGCTTTGCTTGTTCTATTTCAATTCATGATTTCTGCCTCTGTCTCTGGCATGAGCATACAGTGGATACTCAATAAAGATTTTTCTGAATGAAGTAATTAATTCATCACTCATTCATTCGTTCATTCAAAAGACACTTGTCAGAGTAAAATCAGCCCACTGGGACCAGAATCATACATTCCGTTCATTCTGAGGGTTGTTTTTTTCCCCAGTGTTTTAAAAAGTAAATTAGTAATTTGATTTTTCTGCTAATATTGAATACTATTGACGAATAGTATTTGTCAGAGGAAAGACTACAAGATTTCCAAAAAGATAAGCAAAATAATGATAGGAAAATAATACTAGCATATGTCTTGGTCATTTGTTATATACAAAACCCCATGCTGAATAAATGTATTGATAATATTTTTTACCCTAGATGCCTTTATGAGATATTTACAGATAATGAAACTAAGAACAGAAGTAACAAAGTTCATACAGTATGTGACGGTGTTAAGACTGGTAAACATAGTCTAAATATAGGTTCTAAGATCTTAATAATACTGTTGGGAGAGTACTAGTACTTATGTTTCCAGAAATTTTGTTGGTATCGTGTGTGTGTTTAAGTATCATAGTCACTCTCCAACTACTAAAAAATTGTTAGACAATTAATAGAATATACTTCAACCTGGGCGGTTAATAGACCAGAGCTCTTCTATTAGACAATCTCTTCCAGCTTTACCCTTTAGAAAGAAAACTGTAGTTATGATTAATTGGAGGCAAAAATTTTCAAGATTGGGAAAGAAAAATTTAATAAAGCATTACCGAGTTAAAGTTGAATAAAGAAATGAGACTTTATTAAAGGTCAAATTAACCAAAGCATTTTTGGGGAATGGAATAGAATGTTTTTATTTCTTAGTAAAATTTTATATTGAAGGTCTCTAAATTTATATCAGATGAAACAGAAAGAGAAATTGTGTTTTCCTTCTAGTTGATTAATATAGCAATGAAGTTAAAACAAATGACTGCTATAGTCCTAATAATTAATAGTATGTATCAGAATAGATAGTTCATTCTAAGTTAAAATTCCTCAGGTCTAATAGTTTATAACAACAGTAATAATAATAATAATAATAATAATAATAATATAGATTTATTTCTGGTTCATTCTGTGTGTCCATTGATGGTTAGCCATGGATTCTGCTGTACCTCATTCTGACTCAGGAATGCAGGCTGGGGGAGGCTCTACCTCACTGCTTCCGTGATTGCTAAGACAGGTGGCAAAAGATGAATAAGCCATAAATTCTAGCTTTTAGAGTCTTTTCTGGGAAGTACCATAATATCATTTCCAATTACATTTTTTTTTGTCCAAAGCAAGAAATAGTGCCATTGCAAATTTTAAGAGACATGGATAAGAGAAATCTTACTATATACTTATAAAACAGAAAGCTGGGACTGTTCGGGGAATAGCAGAGATGACTCCCTCATGGTGCCACTTCCAAAGAGCACGAGGGAACAAAGAAATCAAGTAAAGAATTTTCTCAGGGCCAATTGAGGAGAGATGTTCCCTCAGCTAAGCATCTAGACTGCCACTATAGCTGCATTTTATAGTTACTAGAGGATTTGGGGTGTCAGTTTCTAAAGCTTCCTTTCCATTCAGAAGTAAACTTTTATAATAAAAAGCTAGTAAAAAAAAAAAGCTAGTATACTTCAATTTCACAAAATTATCAAAATAACCACCTGCCATTTTCCCCTGTGGTTCAAAAATGTTTTCCCAATACACTGTCCCCCTACCTCAGGAGCACGCTCCTTCTCACACATGCAGATTTTCATTGTAGAGAAGTGGATGATTTAAGGTAGCCTTCAAATTACATACGATATTCAGGCACTAGTTATCATTACCACCTGTATTTTACAACTGATGAATATGCATTAGTGTTTTTATTTATTGAGATATAATTGACATATAACTTTAGTGTCAAGTGTACAACATAATGATTCAACATTTATGTATATTGCAAAGTGATCACCACAATAAGTCTAGTTAATATCCATCACTATATATAATGACAAATTGTTTTTCTTTCTTTCTTTTTTTCTCTTTTTTTTAAAGATTTTATTTTATTTATTTGACAGAGAGAGAGATCACAAGTAGGCAGAGAGGCAGGCAGAGAGAGGGAACCAGGCTCCCTGCTGACCAGAGAGCCTGAGTGGGGCTCAACCCCAGGACCCTGAGACCGTGACCTGAGCAGAAGGCAGAGGCTTAACCTACTGAGCCACCCAGGTGCCCTGACAAATTGTTTTACTTAAGAGGATAAATTTTAGGGGCACCTTGATGGTGCACTTGGTTAAGTGCCCAACCCTTGATTTTGGCTCAGGCTGTGATCTCCTTGTGAGGTAGCACTCTGTGTTCAGTGTGGGCTCTGCTTGGATTCTCTCTCCCCCCTACCACTCTCCCCACAAATAAATAAATCTTTAAAAAAAAAAAAAAAAAGGTGAAATTTTAAGATTTATTCTCTTAGCAACTTTCTTTTTTAAATATGTATGTATGTATGTATGTATGTATTTATTTATTTATTTTAGAGCAAGAGTTAATGAGCCTGGGGCAGAGAGGGGCAGAGGAAAAGCGAGAGAGAGAATCTCAAGCACACTTCCTGCTGAGCACAGAGCCTGATGCAGGGCTCGATCTCATGACCTTGAGGTCATGACCTCAGCTGAAATCAAGGGTCGAATGCTCAACCAACTGAGCCACCCAGGCACCGCTCTCTTAGCAACTTTCAAACACATAATACAGTATTAGTAACTATAGTCACCATGCTGTGCATTACATTCCTATGACTCATTTATTTTATAACTGCAAATTTGTTCCTTTTGACCCACTTCACCCATTTTGCCCACCCCCACCGTGACTGGCAACCATCAATCTGTTCCGTGAATCTATGATCCCATTTTTGTTGTTTGTTTGTTTTAGATTCCACATATAATTAATATCATAGAGTATTTGTCTTTCACTTTCTGACTTACTGCACTTAGCATAAGGCCCTCAACGTCCATCTGTTTTGTTGCAAATGGCAAAATCTCCTTTTTTATGACTGAATAGTAGTCCATTATGTATATATATATATATATATTACACTTTCTTTGTCCAGTCATCCATGATGGACACCTAGATCTTTTGCATATTTTGGCTATTGTAAATAATTCTGTAATAAACATAGAGGTGCAGATTTTTTTTTCTAACTAGTATTTTTGTTTTCTTAGGCAAATAACCAGTGGTAGAATTGCTAGATCATATGATATTCCTATTTTTAATTTTTGAGTAGCCACGATACTATTTTCCATAGTAACTACACCAATTTGCATTCCCACTAACAGTACACGAGGATTCCTTTTTTCACATCCTCACTAATACTTGTTATTTCTTGTCTTTTTGATAATAGCCACTCTAACAGTTGTGAGGTGATAGCTCACTGAGGTTTTGATTTGCATTTTCCCGATGATTAGTGATGTTGAGTTTCATGTACCTGTTAGCCATCCACTTGTCTTCTTTGGAAAAATGTCTATTCAGATCTGCCTTTTATTTTTCTTTCTTTTTTTTTTTTTTTGGAGGGAGAAAGCTGGGGGAAGAACAGAGGCAGAGGGAGAGAGAAAAAAATTTTTTTTTAAGATTTTATTTATTTTGGGGTGCCTGGGTGGCTCAGTGGGTTAAGCCTCTGCCTTTGGCTCGGGTCATGATCTCAGGGTCCTGGGATCGAGCCCCGCATCGGGCTCTCTGCTCAGCAGGGAGCCTGCTTCCTCCTCTCTCTGTGCCTGCCTCTCTGCCTACTTGTGATCTCTCTCTGTCAAATAAATAAATAAAATCTTAAAAAAAAAAAAAA
>CM052897.1:28158781-28166281 GCA_028534135.1 Potos flavus
TTTTATTTATTTGACAGAGAGATAGAGCCAGAGAGCACAAGTAGGGGGAGATGGGGAATGGCAGAGGGAGATGGAGAAGCAGGCTCCCCTCTGAGCAGGGAGCCCAATGCCGGGCTCAATCCCAGGACTCCGGGATCATGACCTGAGCCGAAGACAGATGCTTAACCAACTGAGCCACCCAAGCTCCCTGAGAGAGAGAGAATCTTAAGCAGGTTGACACCCAGCATAGAGCCCAACAAGGGGCTTGATCTCATGACCCTGAGATCACAACCTGAGCTGAAATCAAGAGTTGGTTTCTTGACTGACTGACCCACCCAGATGCCCCCAGATCTGCCAATTTTTAAATTGGAGTATTTGGTTTTTTTATTGAGTTGTATGAGTTCTTCATATATTTTGGATATTAACCCCTTATCAAATATAGGATTTACAAATATCTTCTCCCATTCAGTAGGTTGCCTTTTTGTTTTGCTGACAGTTTCCTTCATTATGTAGAAGTTTTTTAGTTTTCTTTTGTTGCTTTTCACAACTGATGTATGTATCTTGGTATTTTCTTGCCTAAGAACTGCTGGTCATGTAATTCCCACAAATACAGGTTTTTTTATATTTTAATAGTAACATCATTCTTGAATTATTTAATCAATATCATGTTTTTGTTTGTTTTGTCTTTTTTTTTGGTCTGTGTTTGTGTTATTCTTATCCAAATGTAAAAAAGTGCTAAACTGGAATTTTGCTGTCAGCTACTTGGTGAATTATGTGGAAAAATTACAAAAAAATCTATTGATTTTTTTTTAGTCTTTTTTTTTTTAAAGCAGTTTTAGGTTTACAGAAAAATTGAATGGAAAGTACAGAGAGTTCCTAGATTTGCTCTGTCCTGACAAATTAGTTTTTACTATTATATCTTGCATTGGTATGGTACATTTGTTACAGTTAAGAATCCAATAATACATTATTATTAATTAAAAAGCATAGTTTATATTACAGTTCATTTGTACAGTTCTGTGGGTTCTGATAGTTGTATAATGTCATATATCAATCATTACAGTATTGGTACAAACAGAATATTTGTGTCTCTTCAAAATTTGTATATTGAAATTCTAACCCCCAGTCTAATGGTATTTAGAAATGGGGCCTTTCAGAGGTAAGAAAGGTTGGACTAGGTCATACAGCTGGAAACCTCATGTTGGAACTAATGCCCTTGTAAGAAGAGGGGGAGGCACTCAGATTTCTTTGCTTATATGCACTAAGGAAGGGCATGTGAGAACATCACCAGTATGAGGCTTCCAGCCTCCAGAACTGTGATGATTAAATGTTTGTTGTTAAAGCTATCCAGTCTATGCTAATTTGTTATGGCAGCCAGAGTAAACCAAGGCAAGTATCATATACCTATAGTGCTCCACCAGTTCATCCTGCCCTCTCTTCCCCAAACTCCTAGCAATCACTGATCTTTTCACTATCTCCATAGTTTGGCTTTTTTCAGAATGTCATGTAGTTGAAATCATCTAGTATGTAGGCTTTTTGGATTGGTTCCTTTTATTTAGTAATATACATTTAAAGTTCACCAATACCTTTATATGGCTTGATAGCTCATTCCTTTATATCGCTTATTAGCATTCTATTGCATGAATGTACCACTATATAGATCTATCTATCTATTTATCTATCTGTTTATCTATCTATAGTTTATATTGGTTATGAATAATACTGCCATAAGCATTTATATGCAGTTTTTTTCTTTTTTAATGTGGAGATAAATTTTTAAATCAGTTGGATTATACCCAGAAGCATGAATGCTGGATCGTATAGTAAGAATGGGGGAAGAGGGATGAGCAAAATAGGTGAAAGGGAGTGGGAGATGTAGGTTTCCAGTTCTGGGATGAATAAATCACAGGATTAAAAGGCAAATCATAGGCAATATAGTCAATGGCATTATAATAATAGTGTTGTGTGGTGACAGGTGGTAGCATAGCAGAATGGATAGAGAAGTTGAATCACTATGCTATACACCCACAACTCATGCAACATTGTACATCAACTATACTCAAAGAAAATGCTTAGGTTTTGTTAGAAGGTGGAGGAAGGACAGTAAAGTATCCTCCAGATGGAGAAGCTCCCCCCACCTTTTTTTGAGTATAACTGACACAGAATGTTACATTGGTTTCAGGTGTACAGCTTAGTGATTTGACAAGTTTATACATTATGCTCCAAGTTTATACATTATGCCCCGTTCACCACAAGTATAGCTACTATCTACTAATATCTGCAATATTGTTATTGCAATATCATTGACTGTATTCCTTATGCTGTGAGAAGGCAGTTTGAGACTGAAAAATGAAGCAGGCCACTTGATACTGTTTACACAGTTTTATTCAGGGTAACTTACTGACAGGATGAGGCAGATGGAAGATCTAGGCACTACACAGCAATTCTCCGTTAAGTCTGGACCTTAATCCATAGCTTTTACAGAGTTAGGGACTTGTGGTGAGGTCGAAGCATAGTTATCTAAAGTGGAACAACCTTCTCACATTCCAATCAGGGCATATATTAACCTCCAAGAGGCCTGGCACTTATAGCCCTGGGGGAGGTCATTGAATGAGCATGAACAGGATGGAGGGCCAAACATGGAGTCAGTGTTAGCAGCATTCCTACAGGTTTGTAGGAAACCGATAAACCATTCTCCAAAGCAACTATGACATTTTGCATTCTCACCAAGAATGAATGAGTCACTATTGTTCTACATTCTTCAAAACTGCTATTGTCACTCTTTAGGGGGTTAGGGGAGATGGGATTTGGCCATTCAAATAGGTGTGTAGTTGTATGTCTTTTTATTTTCATTTACATTTACGCAAAGACAAATGGTGCTGACCTTTTTTAATACGCTTATATGCCACATACAAATATTCTTTGATATGTTGTTTGTTTAGAACTTTTGCCCACTTCTTAACTGTTTATTTGCTTTTGTTTTGTTGACTTTTAAGAGTTCTTCATATTCTTAGGATAAAAGCAACTATTTTCGGGGCGCCTGGGTGGCTCAGTGGGTTAAAGCCTCTGCCTTCGGCTCGGGTCATGATCCCAGGGTCCTGGGATCGAGCCCCACATGGGGCTCTCTGCTCAGTGAGGAGCCTGCTTCCCTCTCTCTCTGCCTGCCTACTCGTGATTGCTCTCCTCTCTGTCAAATAAATAAATAAAATCTTTAAAAAAAAAAAAGCAACTATTTTCTCTCAATATGTGGTATGTCTTTCATTCTTTTAACTATATCTTTCACAGAATAGAGAGTTTTAATTTTAATTAAGTCCAACTTTAAGGCAAGCAGAAAAAAATCTCTCTGTTGCTTCTTGTCTCTTTTAAAAATTCACCTGTTTAAGTCAGGCCCATGATGATAATGTCCATTACAAATACTGTAAAATCAAGTGATTGGGAACTTCAATTATATCTGCAAAATTTCTTTGCTTTAACACATAACCTAATCATAGGATTAATATACCATTGTCTTCACAAGTCCTGTTCATGCTTAAGGAGTGGTATTACACAGGGTGTATACACAGAGGGAAGGAATTGTGAGTACTATCTTAGAAATCTGCCTACTACAGTGCACTTTTTGGCCCTTAACAACTCGCAAACTTTCCAAATGCAAACTACATTCACCCTATCTCAAGGTTCCCAAAAGTCTCATCCCATTATGATATCAGCTCACATTCCAAAGTTTGCATCCAATTCTAAATCTCATTAACTCAAAACCTCAAAGTTCAAAATTTTATCTTCTCAATAAGATATAGATAGATTTTTGGAGTATAATCTGTTAAATGCAGCAATTTAGGGCACAATTCATTTCTCTCCTCATCCTAAGCTATGTATATCATTGAACTAAAGGCACATGGGTTTTCATTTGTTTGGTTTCTCAAAACATTAGCCCAGAAACTCAATAATAAAATGAAGTCAGAAAGTTTCTGAAGTAGAATATCTACCTTAATGGAAACTTCTTTGAAAAATGTTGACAATCTGTTGAAATAGAAAGTCTACCTTAATAAAGACCTTTGAAAAATATTTGCAGAAGAAATATTTCACAAATATTAGTGTAGTTTTCATATCCCTTTTTAAAAAAGGAAAGTTCCATTTCCATATATCATTTAATATTATTAAAAATTATCGATCCATTGATATTAGAATGAAAAAGTAGGCCATTTAGTTAAATGTGTAATCTGTATGAGGTTTTGTAACAAAGCCCGGATATGCTTTTGATCTTACAGCTTTATGAGGATGTATTTTGATTTTGATGGTATAGTTTTAAGGATAGGGTTTATCCCCTTTCCTTCTGAGGAGTCTTAAGAATTTATCTATTTTTCTACATTGTTTTGAAGTCAAAGAATACTATAAGATATGCCAATAAAAAACCCCAGGAAACTTGCCCTTTCACTCCCTAAGGACAATCATTTTCAGTGCCTATACTTCTTACATTGGCATTTGCTTTGATATTTCTGTAGTTTAACATTTCTATATTAGTTTATTCATTTCAGATAACTATTGATTTCTTCTTAATCTACTAAGCAATAATAGTCTGTGTTGTTTTTATTCTATCTTTTATATGTTCATATTGTAGATATATGATTAGTTTCATAAGATGGTGTAACTGGATTTTTAGTAAATGTTTTGAATTTTTTTTCCATGTCAGTAAGTAATATTCTGGTAAAATGATTTTAACTGCTGCATTGTACCAGCATACGAATGCTTCAGTATTTATTTAAAGAATATCCTAGTGTTTGAAATTCACATTTCAATCTAATAAATTCTTTCATTCAGTTAGTGACACCTGTCTTATCTGTGGATCATTAGTCTGAAAAATTTAATTATTTAGACAATAGCTTAGAAACTGAGCCTTCTCAAAAATGCAGTCCCCCCGCCCACACACATACATACATACATACATCATAGAATCTGTTAGGATACTTTTTTTTTTCTTTTTAAAGAAGGTAGAGCTCAGCAGAAACCCACTCAAGTTAATTACTCATGAATTAGAAGAGTTTTGAGATTGTTGTGTTCAAACTATACCCCCAGAGGTAGACAGAAAACAGTAAGAACTAAGAGACTGACATCAAGGAAGAAGAAAGAAAATCTTGCAAAGCAGAACTCAAAACCAGAGAGCCAGAGATTCTTTAACTTAAAAGTAAATATCTCTGCAGTCCTGAATACCCCATCAATGCATCGTTATGTTCCAATATGCAACACAGAATCTTTTTTTCTTTTCTAATTAGGACCAATAAACTGTAAGTAAAGGTAGAATTGATTCTGATAGCCACTATTAAAGAATGAGATTTTTTAAAAAATGAATGAAAGGAATTATATAATGAATCTTAGAATTTCATATTTAAAAATCCAGTCTTTGTGACATTTTTGATACTTAGAAGATAATATTAGTTAGCTGAATGTTTGGTAGTCAACATGTTCATGAAATAATAAGAAATAGAAATATATTGGTCTCTGCCTCTGGTTCCTGATATTTGCTCTTTGACCCTAGTTCCTGACACAGTGTTCTGTGAAAGTGACCTTGTAACTTCCTGTGTGATAGGAGTATCTGACACTGAGCTCCTAAATCGCTTGGAATTTCCTAGGTGATAGGAGTGTCTTTTGTTGTGATGAGGTGACTCTTGGTGGACCTGCTCGTCGATGGGAGCTGGTCACCAGAAAAACCAACAGATGATTAGAAGCTTGGAACTTTCACCCCTACCTCCTGTTCTCTGGAGAGGGGAGAGATACTGGAAATTAAGGTTATGATTGATCATGCCTATCTGACAAAGCCTCCACAAAAATCCCCAAGCCACAGGGTTTAGCGATCTTCTGTGTTGTTGAACACGTCCATGTGCCAGGAGGGGGCACACTCCCAATTCGAGGAGGACAGAAGCTCCTGCAAAAAAGGCTCTTCCAGACATTGCCCTATGTATCTCTTCATCAGGCTATTTATTTGTATCCTTTCAAATATCTTTTGTAACAAATGGGCATTAGTAAGTAAACTGTTTTCTTGAGTTCTGAGAGAGCCTAGGAAATGAACAAACCCAAAGAGGGAGGCTTGGGAACTTCTAGTTTGTAGCCAAGTGGAACAGAAGTTGTGGGTCAGCTGGGAACACCCACTACTTGTGATTGGCATCTGGGGTAGAGGCCAAACTTGTGGGACTGAGATCTTAACCTGTTGGTTAACTAACTCTGGTTAGTGTCAGAATTGAATTGTAGGATACCTAGCTGATGTCAGAGAATTGGTCAGTGTGGGGAAAACCTTCCCACCACCTGGCTACAGATGTGTTCTGTGAATAGTAGAGGAGAAACGCAAGATTATTTCTTTAGAGTGTAAAACGAAAAGAGTAGAGGTTGTCAGTAAATAAGTCTGTGTTTGGATCAAAGTCAGCTCTATAACATTGTGGACATAAATGAATGTCCCTAAATTTCATTCTTTTCAAAATTAGAATGAATATATTGAGGAATATGGCTATTATACAAAATGTTCTGGCATATAGTAAACAGCCAGTAAATGAATCCTATCATAATTGCTTGCTGACATTAAATTCTTCACACTCTTATGACAATAGAATAAATGTGAAGCTAGGACAGAAAATAATTGTTAAAACTTTCTATTCACCTCAAAGTTTGCAAGAGTTTTAGAGTATGTGTTCACAAATGATTCTTATCAATCTATACTTCAAACTACTTTTAAAAAATCATGTATACATGAAATATACCATCTTTTTCTCCAAGGCTGAAGTAAATGACTATATTTAATTATATTTAAGCAATTCAAAATTTTGAAAGTCCCATTTCTGCTTAGCATTTTGTCCTCCACCTCAGACAAGCTTCTGTTTGATTCTGTAATGTAGCAATGAAGTCACAGACCAATTTACAGTGCTTTCAGGTTGGATAGTTCACTTCAGTGAATGCTCACATGGGTATTCTGTCCAAACAGCATGAGTGCAAATGTAGCTGGCATGTCCACAAGAATGTGGGATCATGAAGCTTGTGGTTTAATTATATCAAGCATAGAATTTGAGTCATTCTCTAATTTATTCTAAAGACACATCACTTTAATGGGGTTTCAATGAACTGTGTGCCAAAGGCATGGTGTTAAAAGCAAAATGTACTGTTTTTGTTTTTGGTTTTTTTCTTTCCTCTGCAGAACCAAAGGCATTGATCAAGCCTATGATTAAGTGCTAAGGGAAGAATATCTTCCATAAGCATAAGCCCTCATTATATTTTCCTTTGATTACAAAGAAACTATGTGCCAAACTACTATTTTTGGCTAAGCACTGACATACAATAAATATAAACATGGTCAGGGAGTCTCTGCAGGTAAATTGATAAATACAGATAGTATACGTGTGTGTGTGTGTGTGTGTGTGTGTGTGTGTGTGTGTGTGTGTATCAGCTGTTTTCATCCAGTAATTATACATTGCCTGACATCAATTGTATCTGTATCAAGCGAGTAATCTGGGTAGCTTTATGAATATGTGTAGTGGATGGAGA
>CM052897.1:28171281-28174801 GCA_028534135.1 Potos flavus
ACAATTTTTCAGCCTTTTAGCATACCTATTTCACTGAAAATTACTTGTCCTCTATTCTATGTTATTGCTCTTACAGCTTGATTATATTTTATTACAAACTATTAGGAATGCTGACATATTTATTAGACTTATGGAGCTTTAAAAAAAAGCATTTTGAAATTCATGATGAATGTAAATGCATGTGAAAAAAACCCTGAGTTTTAACCATTTTTATTCAATATATACATATATGTGTATGTAAATGTGTGTGGTAACATCTCATTGATTACTGGCTGTTATAAAGAAAGCAGGCATGATATTTTTCACATAATTCCAGATTTAGTAACTAGCTGTGTATTTTTTTGTGCCATATTAGAAAATATAGTTACAGACTTTTGGGTGTTACATTATGTGCCAAAGGTCATTTGAAAATTCCCCCCCCAAAAAAAAAGAAAAAGAAAAATGAAAATAAATTCAGTCTTTAATGTCACTAGATTATGTCATACAAAAATTACAATGCTTAGAATGATTTCTGCCACTGCAGGAAAGACAAGTTCAAATATAATCAGATAACCCTAATTTTATTGGTTTCTGGTTAGTGCTACAATGATCTGTTCATGAGAGATGAAATAATAAAAAACAGACAAACAGGCACAAAAAGTTGATTCTGACTTTTCAGGGAAAATCAACATTCCTGAATTCCCTACTATCCTTGCAGCATGTGGAAGCCTCAAGTCAGAGATAACTGAATTGTTTTTGGACTGTTTCCCTTTGGATTGGGTGGAACAGCCTTAGCTAAGGCACCACAGGTGGCAGAGGAGCACGGCAGAGGTCTAGCAATGAACTTGGGACCCAGGCATGCCTCCTGTTGCTCTTGTCAGTTAACAGGAATCTAGGTCTAAGTGCTGTAGAGAACACATAATTAGGCATGGTTTCTGACCAGGGTATTAACAACCCTTGTTAAAGGAAAAATTTGTGGACACTAAAACAATTTATTCTCCTCATCTTTGGTAACCTTAAGGCATATCAAATTAGGTTTTCTATGAGAGATACATCTTGTGGAAAGGTTTTAAAGAGTCCAGAGGGCTTCAGAATCAGACTTCTTAGGATGACCTTAGTCTCCCCTGTCAAATGTCATTAAGACTAAATTATTGCATTCCCTGGATAAAAGTTGATTTTCTTTTAATTACAGAGTGTAAGTTTCTTCATTTGTTAGCCTCCCTAAAACGTTCAAGCTGTTCCTTGGGCATTTTCAGTAGATATATCTGCCTTTGCCTTAATATATTAGGAAATAACTAATATATATCAGTTAATGACTGTGGACCATCTTATCATATTTTTCTAGTATAGCCAAATGTAACAGAAGATAGAGTGGACAAAGGAGTAGTCTGGTGAAAACGGGGAAAGGGGTTTTTTGTTTTATTTTGTTTCCCCATAAAAAGAGTGACTATTTGGGCATGGTGAAGAAAATAATGCAAAAGTATATAAATAATTTTTGAATGAAAGCTATATATCTGCATAGTTAATATTATATTCCTATCTATATTGAAGATAAAAATTTATGAAATAAAAATTGTTTCATAGAGGATTTTAATAACAATTTCTTCTTTATCCATTAAGACCAGAGTGTGTGTGTGTGTGTGTGTGTGTGTGTGTGTGTACACATATATACACATATAGACATATATTATTTTATATATTATTGTAGTATATATATGTTATATATTTTTTTCTGGGAAGAAATACATACATATATGTCTACCTATATTTATCTATCTTATTTCTTGGAATAAGCTTTAGTTAATCACACCTTCATCAACGTGCCTATAGGAGGCTGAATGGCCAGTATAGAAGCTATTGCAGATGATAACTGAGTTGACTATGATATTAAAACATGCACATCGAATAGTTGGGTCTCTTGGAATTGGCTGCTCATACTCCCTTGGTACAGCTAATCCATCTTAAAGACATATCAAACTTCTTGCCTTTGTTGTTCTTACTTGAAATTTTACCTAATACATTTTGCATTCTTTAACACAGGACATGATGTACTGATGCCAGATAACAATTTTAATTACTTTTAATTTAGAAATAGGAACAATAGAAATAAAGTAGTAGAAATAATTTAAAGTCAATTAAATGAAAGCATGTTTTGGACACTTCAGTGATAATACTGATTTCCTACTATAATAAGACTTTATTTGGTTCTTCTACTAAATCAAAATTTACTTAAAGATTCTTAAAGAGAATTCATATATATATATTTTTTGACTAAACTCACTTTTGATAAACCTGAACAATTATCTGCAATGAAAATAATCAAATAGCGTTTTAAGTTTAAGTGCTAGTAACATGATATATACTTAATTTAAGAACTATGGTTGAAGTTGAAATACATTTAGAAAACCCATATCAGGAAGACATACTTATTGCTAGAAAGGGCAAAACATGAGTAAAACAATTAAACAGCAGGTCATTCCAGTAAAGTGGATTTTTACAAAATTTAAATAAACATACCACAAAAAGAACTTCACCAAAATAAACATCCCACAAAAAGAACTTCACCACAAAGGGGAAAATATCTTATTTTAGCAAAACATTTCTCACATATCAATACGGAATAGGTGGGAAAATCTGAGATAAAGTGAGAATATGTGGAAGACTAGATTATCAGTATGACGTACAAATTCATCCACAAATGCACTATTTGTCTTAGTTTTTAGAGTTTAAGAGGAGAATTAATGTTCATTGAGAACTTACTATTTTCTGGATGATGTGCTATACAATTTCCTTGGGGTTACCATGGTGGTCCTCTTTTTAAAAATGTAAAGTGTACCTGGTAATGATAAGATATCTAAGTAATTATCAGATCTCTTTTCCTTAGACAGGAGGCTGGGGGTGGGGGAGCGGAGTCCCTAGGGAGGAAAAAAAATGGGACAACAAAATAAAGAAATAAAAGACATACTCAGATACATTTTGAGCTTGAATCTCATAGATTATGTGGATAAGAATCTAGATTCTCCATCAACGAAGAAAATTTCATGACTATATGAGTGTGATTTTCAACATATTACTAAAAGATGAAGGAAGCTTATGAACAATGTTAACTTATTATTGCATGATAAATATTTTACTCAGCATTTTCTTTAATTAATAATCATAATATTAATTATTATTTTTCATTTTTGCCATCTTAGAAATTGTTAAAATAGGCAAGAATTTTGTGTGGGTTTTTTTGTTTTTTTTTTTAAGATTTTATTTATTTATTTGTCAGAGAGAGAGTGAGAGAGAGAGCACAAGCAGGCAGAGTGGCAGGCAGAGGCAGAGGGAGAAGCAGGCTCCCTGTCGAGCAAGGAGCCCGATGTGGGACTCGATCCCAGGACCCTGGGATCATGACCCGAGCCGAAGGCAGCCGCTTAACCAACTGAGCCTCCCAGGCGTCCCAAGAATTTTGTTTTAAGTGCTGGAATCTTTCCCAGCAATATGGGACCTGGTAGATGGGATTCCAGGAATAGGCAAACTGCAAAGTACAGCCCACTTG
>CM052897.1:28175301-28202203 GCA_028534135.1 Potos flavus
AAGTACAAAATTATGTTTGCTCAGCCTGGTAGCTTCTAAAACGTAGAAAAAAAACATACAAAATTAAGGTACAAAGGAAAGGTAATGTGAAAAAAAATAACAGGTTTGTAAATAAGTAAACCTTTGTAAACTTAGGATATCTATTTCGAGACACTGTATTTTTTAAGTCTGTGACGTGCCTTCCTTGAATAAGCTGCCTCTTCACCTAGATGTCTGTCACCTTGTTATTGAAAGCCAAGACTTTAAAACATGTCTTTAAAAAACAAATTCGATCCCCTGAAGAACTCAATTCTGAGCACTCATTTTAGTGTTCTTTTTAATCTATGTGATATATATTTTTCTTTTCTCCCATTTGTATAGAAATTTCATTAGCAATGTTACGTGTGCTTTACCTCAATAATCTGTTTCCTTTTTATTTTAGTCAATTTTAAAATGGAAGTTTTTCCAAGAGAATTGTAAGTTCATTTTTCATTGCATTTTTTTTTTTTTAAAACACAAAAAGTTTAAAAGTTAAAGTGGTCTGCAAGACTACCATAGTATATACTGTTTTACTTCCAGCATTTCAGAAAATGACAGTGATCTAGAGCAGAGGCTGGCTAACTTGTTTAAATGTTGAATGGAAGTATTTTAGGTTTTGTGTGCCTTGTGATCTGTCACAAGGGCTTGACTCTCCTGCAGAAGTGTGAAAGGAGTCATAGACGATATATACATAATACATGTGGCTCTGTTACAATGAACTCTGTAAGGTTTCAGCGGCAGGAAAAGGATAAAGGAGAGACTCAGAGGCGGCAAGTGGTTGGAGTAGGCTTTAACAGAGGCGTTCTCGGGCGAGGTTCCCTGGTCCGCCAGCAAATGGAGGGCCTAGGAAGTCACAGGCGGGGATAGGGGAGTGGGGTTTTTATTTGGGATGGGGTGGGTAGAACAGGGTTATTTCCTTATATGGCAGCGTTTCAGTGCAGCTTTAGGATTCCGGGGTAATTTCCTTATATGGCAGGATTTCAGTGCAGCTCAAGTGGAGAGACCTGGGGAGGAAGGTCCTGAGGCGCCATGTTGTCTAGCGTGGCAGCCATTTTGTGGAGTCTCCCGCACCCCTGGGTCCGCCAACCCGACAAACACTTATTACAAAAACAGACCATAATTTTTTAAAAAGATTTTATTTATTTGAGAGAGTGAGCAAGAGAGCAAGAGAGAAAGGGAGGGAGAGAAAGAGAGAGCATGCAGGAGCAGGGGGAGGGGCATTGAGCAGGGAGCCAGATGTGGGGCTTCATGGCCACTGGATGGGATGCAGGCTTCATGCAGAGCTGGATCTCAGGATTCCGGGATCATGACCTGAGCTGAAAGCAGACGCTTAACTGACTGAGGTGCCCCCAAAACAGGCCATTATTTTGTCTGATGTATAGAATAAAGGATATCTATAGGTATCCCACGTATCAGAACTTGCCTCATTAATATTTTGAGTATCTTCTTCTAATCAGTTTTTTATGAATAGGAGTTAAGTAGATATAGATAATGGATAACTGTGTGTGTGTGTGTGTGTGTGTGTGTGTGTGTATGTGTGTGGCATGTAAACTAAACCTTCTTTCTGTTTGTATTATCTTCCACTTTATGAGTATTGGTGGGATTTGCATCCTACTCTAGGAAAGTGAGTTCCTCACTGTCCCAGACTCTCTTGCAGCAAAGACACTAACATTTTAAATTAGGTACCTGACAATATAATAATTGAATACTAAATTATGTAAAAAATTAAGTTTCAAGAAGACTTCATTCTGGCTGAGGGTGATAGCAGAGACTGCAGGTAGGACACTAAGTTTCCAGGTACAGAAGTTACTGCAATGCAGCAGTTGCTTACAGAGACCAGAATTGTCATAGTGGGCAGTGATATCTGGGCTGTGCACTGTGCATTGTTAAGCTGAAGAAGTATTAATGTATTCATAAGACTAGAGTTATGCTAAAGACTTGCTTATTTCTGCCTGTTTTCCAAATCTCATGCTACTGGTTTTCTTCCAAGTGTGCTCTCTTACCAAATATCCTTTTAATGAATTACTTTTTTAAAAAAGATTTATTCGTTTGAGAGAGAGAGAGAGAAAGCATGTGCAGAGGGAAGAGGGAGAGAGAATCTGAAGCAGACTCCCCACTGAGCATGGAGCCTAACGTGGGTCTAGATCTCACGACCCTGAGATCATGACCAGAGTCGAAACCAAGAGTCTGATTTTTAACTGACTGTACCACTCAGGCACCCCAATGAATTACTCTTTGAGGTAATTATTCAGTGTGAAGTCTTATTGTTTGAAACTAACATCTCCAATACAGAAATTTGTACTAGAAAAGATTGTGCTGAATCGGGGGAATGTTAGATTGATAAGCTGGAACCAAGGGTAATAAAAGATCATGCTAATAAACTGAGAAATGGTCCCTGGAATCCCAGAGCTTTCAAAATTATAATTGGTTAAATTGTTACTGAATGGGATCTAAAATGAAGTGACCATCAAAGATAAAGCTTATCAAGAATTGTAGCTGCTGCTATAGAACAAAATAAACTTAAAAATAACAGCATCTGTGTGATACGGTAGCCATCACTAACTCCTTTGTACAATCTGAGAAAGAGAATGACAACTTTGAATTTCTAATATCAATTTTTTTATCCCCTGGAGCAGGCTTTCTCTTATGATACTAAGTAATCTCTTGTAAATAAAGTTGAAACACCATAATAGCACCCTTCCCCCCCCCAAAAAAAAATACCAAAGTTTAATTCTGTAGGCTTCCTAAATGCAATCTTAGTTAAAATCACAGTCTTATTAAGCACCTTCTATGACACTTAGGGCATTGAGGGAGAAAAGGTAAGACCCAAGGAATAGGAACGTGACGATACGGGAAGATCAGAGGACTCAGGTTTATCTGAATTCCCAAACCCAATGAGCTTTCCTGGTCAACTGAGTAAATTGTCACATTTTTGTCTATTGTGGCAGTCCCTCCTTAAAATGCTGAATGTCCTTGTCTAAGGAATTTGTTTTACATGAGGAAGCCAATGTGCCTAATCCACCCACCTCAGCAGACATTGTTTTAACCCAGTCTCTGAATTCAGTTAGTTCCCAGCAAGTGCTTGGGGCCAATTTCAATGTCAAATCTGTAATCCAAACATTTGCAAGATTTGGTATTTTACTTTTGAATATTATATTATTTTATTTTATTTTATTGTGTTTTTTGAATATTACTTCATTTTAAAAAAATTATTCTTCATTGAGAGGATTATACATCAACATCCTAGCTGTGCCTCTTCAACTTATTATTAGGCATGGACACTTGACTTATTTTGGTCAGTAGAAAGTGGGAAAACCTAAATTATGCTATATAGAAATAGAAGCATTTAATGTGATTCTATGTTGAACTTCACACTTTGCACTCTGTCTCCTCCCGTAAGAACAGATGGTCCCAGATAATAACTCCTCCTTCGGCTTTGGCCCTGGAATGAGACTACACAGAGATTAGAGTCATAGATGACCCAAAGTCCATGAGGAATATGAATAATGTTTTTGATTATGAAGAAGGGAGTAAATGTTTTTGTTGTAAGCCATTGAGACTTGAAGATTTTTTGCTACTGCAGTAGCAAAATATGAGGAATAGATTTTGGTAACAGATTCTAGAGCTGATTCCAATGACAAAAGTATGTAATGTTAATTTGGATGAGAACTACCAATATGTGTTTATTTTCTACTTATTCTATATTCAGTCTTTTCTAGAGGAGCAAATAATTTGAATTATTAAACTCGTAGGTTGAAAGGAGTTAAGATGGTATACATGTTTTTGTTTAATAAAGCTGTTCAAGTAAATTGATCATGTGTAACCTGTTAACATACTTCTAAATATGTCTCTTGAGAGAACCCAGAAGACAGTACTTTCCCTAAGAATACACTAGTGAGGTGGTCATTAGCATTCACGACATCCATATCCATATCTTTAATATATAATATATATTATCTTTAGGGAATAAGGTACACAAAGGTGAAATATGCTACCTGATTTCAACAGATGCCAGGATCTCAAGGTGACAAAAGGCAAGTGGTGATTTAACTTTGGTGCCAGGGTGGGAGGGTTACCATGACAAGTA
The DNA here is from genome assembly GCA_028534135.1 of Potos flavus. NCBI lineage: Eukaryota > Metazoa > Chordata > Mammalia > Carnivora > Procyonidae > Potos > Potos flavus. The sequence goes on from CM052897.1 coordinate 28,179,407, forward strand.
ACTTACCCAAAATTTAGCCAGTGGTCCACAGATGAACATTTCTTTAATGTCTTAATGCTTTCTGTAAACAAAAACACTACACCTAATCTCAGCCCTTTTCTAGAGAGGCAAAGAACCTTATTTACTTTCCAGTCCTGAGTTTGTCAAAAATTCAGAGTTCCTTGAAAGAATGGATGTACCAAATATACAACAAAGCACACAGGAAGCAACTGATAAGATACAGAATATAAGATGATTAGGTATTTCACATTTTCAGAATTTCTTGAGATGAGAAAAGATGGAAAAATAGAAATGAATTGTGCTGAGTATTCAAGGAAGAGAGTACAAGCAATAGTTTGCAATCATTAAGCTATAAGCTTCTAGAACAATAAAAAATATTTAAAAGAAAGTAAACTGTTATTTATATTAAGGGTTTTGTCCATTTGTCTCCTAGGTTTTTGGTAAATCGAAATAATTACTCTAATGAGAACAAATTTAATTAATAGTACATGGTACTAATTTGCCTCAAACTACATAGATAAATTTAAAATTCTAAATGTTGGTGTGAATATTGAATGGTTCATATTATGACATTGATTTAATTACTTTTTAATTATTTAAATCCATAAGCCAATCACATTTTAATCTTCTTAAATTAATAAATTCCCATTTAATATTGAGAAATAATTTTGAAGATATATTTTTCTGGTTGTGACTGATTTATGAATTGCTGCTTTTTACCTTAAGAACTACTAGAGAAAGTACTCTTTTTTTCTGGTATCAGCATAAAAAAAATCATTGTGTGTGTTTGTATGTTGTCATAAGTATTTTAATCTTAAGTCCAGTGAATGATTTCAGCTTTGCTAAAGTTTCAGGGAGACCTTTGGTTGGGTAGAAATAAAATCATGTCATGGTAAGAACATTAAATCTGGAGACAGACTGTCTAGGTTTGCACCCCAGCTCCAAACTTACTATTCCCTAATATATTTATATTTAATTCCCTCTTAGTGTTGCTGTTATAATTAAATTAGTAATGCATCTAAAACATTCGTAGAAGTGCCCAGTACATATTAAAGAGTGCATATGTGCTAGCTAAATCTTAATCTTGACAAGAACGATGTGTGGAATTCAGATATACTTGAAAGATTCAGTTATTAACGTTTATATTTATGTAAAAGAATACTTGATTGGCATCAAAATACCCAGATGAGGGATACCTGGGTGGCTCAGTTGGTTAACTGTCTACCTTAAGCTCAGGTCATGATTCCAGGGTCCTGGGATGGAGCCCCACATCGGGCTCCTTACTTGGCAGAGAGCCTGCCACTCCCCCTGTTTGTGCGCTTGCACACGCACTCTCCCTCTCTGACAAATAAATCTTTAAAAAAAATACTCAGATGATTCCTATAGTGTATCGAAAGGTCTAGATTAGTGTTAGAGTACCTGAATTGTCATGACCCAATTGTTTACATGCTTTGTGATTTCAAGGAATCAAAAGCTATTCTTCAAAGCAAAAGCAGTTATATTGAGCCTAAAGGATTGAGATAATTTAATGAAATAACTTCAATGATGTGTTTTATGAACTTCTGGTCATCCACCCTCAAAATGGGAGCCCAAAGGTCAGTTTCTGTAATGGGATTCTAATAATTAGGTTTGGATATGATAATGAATGGGCCTGGCCCATGCTCTTAGGACAAAAAGCCCATGCGGGATGTCAAGGTCAGTTCTCAAGCCACAAGTGCAGGACAGGCAAGTGCAGGGAAAGAACACAGTCAAAATAGATGGCTCTGCAAAGGGCAGGCGAGGTGAAAGGTACAGGTTCAATAAATAGTCTGGAGAGACTGAGAAAGGGAAGGCTTTTTAAAGCCCATGAATGGAAAGATGGAATGCTTTAGTGTACTAAGCTAGATTAGCCAGCACACTGGAAAGTACCATCTAAGTATATAAGTCGTAAGTATTAAACAACCAGTGCTGACCTGGTAGACATTATTGTTCTCTTTATGGAGTTTTAATTAAAGCAACCACTGTGGGGACGCCTGGGTGGCTCAGTCCGTTAAGCGGCTGCCTTCGGCTTGGGTCATGATCCCAGAGTTCTGGGATCAAGTCCCGTATCGGGTTCCTTGCTTGGTGGGGAGCCTGCTTCTCCCTCTGCCTCTGCCTGCTGCTCTGCCTGCTTGTGCTCTCTCTCTGACAAATAAATTAAAAAAAAAAAATCTTTAAAAAAAATAAAGCAACCACTGTGGCCCCCCATTAATTCACTCTTATGAAAGACTCAATATTTTTAAGACAGGGAGTTTTCCTTAGCTCTGTGTTTGTAGATGCCTTGTTCTTTGGTGCTGATTCTTCTTCCAGGCACTTAGGTTGCAAAAGAAGCAGAAGTTGAAGTATTGCACAATTGGTATTGTGTTTCTCAGCTGATTCTGGGTAATTTCTCATCATAGTACAACTAGTAAAATCTTCCTAGATCCACCATACTTTCAGTTAGTGGCTTCCCTCACCGACCTGTTCTGTTGTTGATCCTGATCCTCTAATTTCTCCCTTAGCCTAGGTTGTATTCACATTATTATTATTATTATTATTATTATTATTATTATTATTTCCTTTCAGCATCTGTCTTTTCTACTTTAGAGCTTAAGGCAAATATAATTTTATGTTCTTGTAATTTTACGTTGGGACTCTTCTTTTGAGAGATGGAGGTCTATATTTTCTATCCTTGAAATGGGTAGATTTTGTAACTGCCTTGACCAATCTGTTATGATGGAAGTGATGCTTTTTGACTTCTGAGGCTTCTGTCTGCGTCTCTTCTGAGCAAGTTTTTAAGAAGGCTGAGTTGGCATGTAAGAAATCTGGGTACACTGCAATCACTATACTGGAGAGATCACAGGAAGAAGCCACAGAGAGATAGAGAGAGCTGCCTGAGGAAATCCAGGTGTTCCACCCCCCAGGTGTTCTCACATGTTCTCAGCATGCCTTCAAATGCTTCTAGCCCCATTCTCCAAGCCACCTTAGGTGATGCTCAATACAACAGAGATAAGCTGTCATAAGCAAAGGAAATGTTTTTCTTTTAAGCTACTAAGTTATTGAGTTATTTTTTTATAGACCCCTAATAACTGAGACAGGGCTCTTCAGAAATTGTAAGCTAATCTAATTAGAGAAAATCTACATATCTGACAAAATAATACTGTATTCTGTATTCCAATTTGGCTCCCTGCTATAGTTCATTGAAAAAGGACCTTAGTATTAAAGCTTCTTTAGCTTAAGGTCAGATTTGGATGTTCCAATTCTCATCTTACATCTAAACTTTATTCTCACCATTCTACGACCATTGCATGGAGACGTGTCAACCATCCATCCATGTTTAAATTTTTCATGTGTTTTTCACAAATCTAGTAGAAAATTTCTAGGTTATTGAATGTTGTGAGCAACAGCATTGAGGCATAAAATACTTTTGTTCAAATAATTTTAACCTGAACATGAGGACATTTTGTCCAACTGTTAAAGAAAACAGTACCGTAGCTAAAATAATAGCATGCATCTAAGGAAATAATATATTTAAATGACTTGGATTTTTAAAAATCTGGATTAGGTCCAGTTTTCAGTTTATCAGTTGCCTTCTGACTTGCTTTGTATAGTGCAAGTGAACAATTTTGACAACATTCCAAAAGCAAAACCTGAAATTAATATAACATAATTCAGTCAGCAGTATGCCATTTTTATTAAAGAATAAGCTATTAAAATAAATTCAAAATTACATGCTAAATATTACCTTTAAGCTCTCTATATTTTCATGGTTATATTAAAACATCATCATGTAAATCTCTAAGACAGCTTTATATATTTTATTAGATAAAATGTTATATTAGTAACCTCTCAAATAATAATGAGGTTGTTTATGCTTTGATAAATTAGACAAATCAAATAAAGAGAGAAAGGGGATCAGGACTATTTGTGAAAATAAAATTATGTGTGATTGGTCCAGGGTGAACTTACCTTCGGTCTGTCATGTGTTATTAGTTGCAATTCAGCAAAAGGACTTAGGATGTACTCACCTTCATATCTGGACATAGGTATCTTTCTTTGGAGGAAAAGGCAGCAGAAGTTGGATGAGGTCATACTGCAAACAGAAGAGAAAGTTAATTCTTATCCTTATTTAATCTGTGTTAAATCTTGAATATTGTGTTGGACTCTCAAAATGCTACTTCAAAAAGATATAAATTACGTGTAAATATGTAACTGTTTTTGTGGTTAAAAATTTTAAAACATATACTTTCCTAAGAAATATTATTTGGTTTCTATGTCAGAAAAAATCATTTGTTCTATGGTTGAGTGGTAGAATGGTAGAAATATTATAGTATAGGACTTCTTTTATTCTTAAAATATCTATCTATACCTGTATCTATCTGACTATCATCTATCATTTGATTCAGCTATGTATATATGTATGTGTATATATATATACGTATATATATATATGTATGCATGTATCTATCTGTTATTTCATATTAATAAGAGAAATAATATTCTTAAGAGAAATAATTCACTGGTATAAAATGCTTTTCAATTTCTTCACAATCTCATTTTATCATTAAATTAGTGAAATCAAAACTGATACAGTGGTATTATAAGTATTTAACATGGAAAATTAAAATACAGAGGAATTAAATAACTTTGGCAAATTTACATAGCTGCTGAATTCAAAACCCAGTATTTGAAGAAGTGTTTTAATTCAATATTCATTCATTTATTCAATAAATACTTATTGTGATCCTGGGGAATATATTTGCAAGACACATAATCAAAATAGATTAGTATCAAAAATATATCAGAAAATTATACAAATCACTAAGAAAGTATAAAGAGTCAAAGGGAGAAAAAATGGCATAAATAGATATCTCAAAAAACCCCTAAAGATATACATATGGACAAGAATATATGAAGAGATGTTCAACTTCATTAGTGTTCAAGGAAATAAAAATCAGAGCCATGCTGGGATAATATTGTATATCCATTTTATTGGCAAAAATACAATATTATATTGAAAAATAAACCTGGCAATAAAAGTTGAGAAGGATATAGATCACTGGGATCCATTCATAGTGGGAGTGAAATGATAGATCCACTTTAAAAAAGTTTGGTGCTATGTTTAGCATGATCTCACAATTATAACTTTATATGTGTACTTGTCTCTAGCAATTTAACTGAAAGGTATCTGCTCAAGAGAAATAATTTCCCTTGTGCTCCCCGAGACATGTGCAAGGATGTTTATAGCTCAGAACTCTAAAAAGCAAACTCCCAGAAAAAGAATCGAGCCTTCATAAACAAGAAAATAATTTAAAACAATAAAAAATAGGTGTGCATTTATACAGTCGACTATTATTTATCATTCAAAATGAACAAAAATAGGGGCACCTGGGTGGCTCAGTCAGTTAAGTGTCTGCCTTTGGCTCAGATCACGATCTCAGGATTCTGGGATCAAGCCCCATGTTGGGCTCTGTGCTCAGTGGGGAGTCTGCTTCTCCCTCTGCACCTGTACTCACCCCTGCTCATGCTGGCCTGGACTTTCTTTTTCTCAAACAAAAAAATAAAATATTAAAAAAAAAGGAATGGAACAAAATATAGACAATTCTCAGCAAATAAAATAATTCTCCAACAAATACATAGAAAATTATACTTTGTGGCATTTTCATACTTTTTCATTTTTAATTAGTTATTATAGAACCATAAGGTCTCTTGACTAAATCCTAAAACAGATTCAAGATATAATTAAAGGAAATGGAGATTGTATTTATGTGCATGCATATATGTCAAAATCTTAAAAATATAGTCACAAGAAACTGATACTCTTGCTAGCCATTCTAACTGTTTTAAACACATTCCAAAAAATTTCCACATATTCCAAAGAAAATTAAAGGGTCCACATACACCCATTGCCTAAAAATAACTCTCAAGCATTTTTTCCCAGTTCTTTTTCCCTTTTTTATAGTGTCAGGGTTTTTATACAGAAGCAGTTTAAAACAAATTCTAGTTATCATGTCATTTCACCTCTAAGTAGCTCACATATATATATTTAGAAGCCATAAATACCTTCTTATGTAATACAGTGCATTAGAATAATATATAAAACTAGTAATTTTTGGTATAAATTAATAACTAGTCTATTTTCAAATTTTCCCACTTTTTCCAAAATTAAATGTTAGACTTTAAAAAAAAAAAAGATTTTATTTATTTATTTATTTGACAGAGAGAGCGAGCGAGCACAGGTAGGCAGAGCAGCTGGCAAAGGAAAAAGTATGGTCCCCACTGAGCAGGGAGCCTGATGTGGGACTCGTTCCCAGGACCCTGAGATCATGACCTGAGCCAAAGGCAGACACTAAACTGACTGAGCCACCCACACACCCTTAATGTTAGACTCTTATTTTTCTTTCCATATCAGGATCCAAATGAATTTTACACATTACATTTGGCTTTTATGTCATTTAAGAGTCCTCCTTTTTCTTATGCGTAGGTATAGATACGACAGAATAGAAGAAAAAAATGTAGGATCATTTCAGTAGAGGCAGAACAACTTATGTAATATAGTTCAACCAAACTTCATAATAAAAACTGTTGGCAAACTAATAATAGAAGGAAAATTCTTCACAGTAATAAGATAGCTATGAAAATCCTACTGCTAACATCAGAAATAATATAGGGTTATAAAATCATGAAAAAGGAAAAAAATCTACTGCCACTACTTCTGTTTTGTTTTTGTTTTTTTTTGAAGATTCCAGCTAATACAATAGACAAGTTTAAGAAACTAAACAAACTTTGAAAAAGAAGTAAAACCCACTTTATTCATGCAGAGTATAATGGACATGATGCCTAGTTTGAAAATCTGGTAAGTCTAGAAAGGTTTATTAGATATAATAAGTAAGCTTAGCAAGTTGTGGAATGGAAGATCAATGCAAACATATTGTCTCTGTATGTGCCAGGAATAAACAATTGGAAAAAATAACTGAAAAAAAAAACCCTGACAACTACAAAACACTGCTGAGGAAAAACAAAAATATGCCTTAAAAAATGGAGAGAAGTACCATGCTTTTGAATTGGATAACTCAATATTATTAAAATATCATGAGTTTGGATATGGATATCTGTTATCCCCATGATGAACTACAGATTCAGTGCAATTCCAAATAAAAATATCAGCAAGTGATTCTCCTTCTGGTAATGACCATGTAGCCGACACTATCCACCACTGAAATCAGTTGTAGCACTGGACAAGATATGAGGTGCTAGTTTCCAGGCATTACACAGGATGTATCAGAGGACTTTTACCTTTAAAAGAAGGGAAACACACAAGATAAGGCCAAGGTAGCCTTTTGATCACTATTTCTCTTCCTTGATACATTTTCATACAATAGAATAGAGAATGGAAAGTGAGAGATTCTACTTTCTGATATACATGCCCTAGTGAGATCCCCTCCCCCTTAAGATAATTGCTTTTATTGAACAGAAAACAGCAAATGTGATGATATCACATGATATGATTAGGTTAAAAATGACTCTACCTTCCTAGCCAACTCTCTCTATAGTTTTTTTGATTTGTACAGTTTGATGAAGCAAGCTGCCATGTTGGAGATACCCAGGTGGCAAGAAATGGATGGCAAACTCTGGCCAAAAACCAGCACAGAACTCTGGCCCTGAGTTTACTGCCAACAACCACATGAACTTGGATGTGCATTCTTCCCCAGTTGAGACTTTAGATGACTATAGCCAAATGACATCTTGATTGTAGTCTGTGAGAGACCATGAAACAGAAGATGTTTCAAAGCTTCGCCTGGATACCTGACCCGTAGAAACTATGACAAAACATATATGTTAAGTTTCTTGATAATCTGTTATGCAGCAATTTATAACCAATACACTTCTCAAGTATACATGAGACACTTGCTAAGACACATTCAGGGCCATAAAACAAACCTCATAATATTTAAAAGAAGAGAAATCATACCAAGTATGTTTATAGAACATAATGGAAGTAAATTAAAAATCATTAACACAAAATATATGATATATGCTCAAATATTTGGAAATTAAGCAACACATAGAACAAAGGAAATATGTAGGGAAATTAAACATATTTTGAATTAAATGAAAATGAAAATTTTTGTATAAAATTTTTTAGGATACAGTTAAAGCCATGTTAAAAGAAAATCGGTGGTATTAAATATATGTGTATATATTCAGAAACATAAAGAACTTGTTGAATTCAAGTTCAACAATGAATAAATGAATGAATGGATGCAATAAATATGGTCAAAAGCCCTGAAATCATTCTTCACAAGGAAAACAAATCACCAACGAACACTTGTAAAAGTGATCAACTTTATTAGTGATAAGAATAAAGCCAAATAAAACACACATAATAGGATCCCACTAGACCACCATTTGAATGGTTAATACAAGAGTGACTTTCTCAGATGATACAATTACTTTGGGAAAAGGTTGTCAATTCCTTATAAAATCGTACATATCTACTTCTGTTTTTCACATCTGTAATGAAAACATATACCCATAAAAAACTTTTACAAAAATAATTGCAACAACTTTATTTAATACTCAGAAGTTGAAAACAATCCTAATGGCCATTAACAGAATAAGAGATAAACAATGCATTTTAATATTCATTCACTGGATTACTCAGCAATACAGTGAAACTCACTACTGAGACACCTACATCATGGTTTTGCCTCACAGATACTATGCAGAGTGAAAAAGGGCAGACACAAAAGAGTATTGCTTTATTTAAAAAAAATGTATTATTCCATATATGTGAAGTTTTAGAACACTGAGAAATCAGCTGTAGTGAAAAAAGTAATAAAAGTGGTTATCTTTAGGGAGGCTCAACTAAGTGGGGCCGTGTGGGAACTTCCTGGGGTGATTAAATATTCTTTATTCTAGACAGGGCTTCACGTATGTATGGATTTTTCAAATGTCAGTGCATTGTATATCTAAGATATATGCTTTTTAGGGGCGCCTGGGTGGCTCAATTGGTTAAGCAACTGCCTTCGGCTCAGGTCGTGATTCAGGATTGAGTCCCGCATCGGGTTCCCAGCTCCATGGGGAGTCTGCTACTTCCTCTGACCTTCTCCCTTCTCATGCTCTCTCTCACTCTCTCTCTCTCTCTCTCAAATAAATAAATAAAACCTTTTTAAAAAAGGATTACTTATTAAAAAAGATATATGCTTTTTATTTATGCAAATTTTACCTAAGCAAAAGAGAAGGATAAACAAATATTGTACCCTCATTAGTTATGAATGCTTTTAAAGTGATGCAGTGATGCAGTTTAGAAATTCTGAAATTACCTTCTCAGTATTTTAGGTTTGATAACAGGAGCTAGGTTTGTAACTTTTGGAGCGGGGAGTTGCAAACATGGAATAAGATTAGAATATACCCTGAGCTACTATACTGATATCAGCATGAACTCAAAGTATTTAACATATATGACAGAGCAATGATAGATGACAGAGATAGAAATAGTAGTAGAGAAGTACAGAAGGAGATGAGATGGATGTTCCTAAACTTTAGGAAGAGGTTTCTTTTTAGGGGATATGGGTACATTAGTAGAAAGTTCTCTTTTATGTTGTTATCATGAATATTTTAACATATGGCTAGTCTGAATAGCTATCCCACAGTTCTCTGATCTGCTTTCTCTGAAATCTTGTACCACCAAATAACTGAATCTTTGCCTCTATTTTATCTGCCCTATTTGATTCGATTATGTATCATAGTTTTTCTTTCCAAAGCATCTCTGCCCCATGACCCATTAGTGGTCCCGTTTTCCCCTTCCTTCCTTTATTCCTCTATCTCTGCCTCCTTCCTTTCCTTCCTTTCCTTCCTCCCTTCTTTCCTTTCCTTCCTTTCTCAATTTCACTGTTAAACTTTGCTCAACTTGCTAAGGATTTTCTTAGTGTAAGTATTTGTGGTTGATTTTTCTCATCCTGGGCTTTTAGGATCCTCAGAACTTTTCTTTATTTTCTCTCTGCTACCTCTGCACAGCTTTTAATTTTGTATAGAACTTGACTTTTTTTTTCCTCAAGCACTTTTTTCTAACACTTACAGGATAACTTGCCACCTCCTGTTGTTGAAGATGTTGCTACTGAATTTTTTTCTTTAGCTAGCTGTATTCTGTTTTTAAGATGAGTTTGAGGGGTGTACTGAAAACTGCCCCAGTCATAAGATTTCACTGACTAGAAGTTATACGTAGCTAAGTTATTATCTAGATTTGGGCTTTTATTTTGACACCTAATGTGTTTGTGTGTTCTTATTACATTACTAAAAACAAGAAAAATACAATCATAAATGGATCAATCATAAAATTATGCTTTGATCCGATATTTGTGACAAATCTTATGTACTCCAAGTTTTTAAAAAATAATCCTTAAAAATGAGGACAACTCTGTTTATTTTTGTAGGATTTATTAGATGGCCAGTATTGGCCTGTTCTAGGCTTTGGGGATAGAGTAGTGGACAAATGTTTCTATCTTTTTGTCACTTAAATTTTAGTGGGAGAGAGACATACAGCAAATAATTCAATAAAGTATTATATATCCTTCTATATATATTATGGATAAATATTGAGGAAAATTAAAGTTGGGTATGGAAGCAAGCATGTATTCTTGGTGGTTGGAGAGTCTTACTAAATGGACTCTTTTTTAAGTTGGCCAGGCTCTGAGGAAATGAAATTTAAGCAGAGATTTTTCTGAAGTCAGGTAATTACCATGCAAAGATCTTGGAGAAAGAGTATTTCGAGAGCAGGGACACCAAGTACGAAGAACATGAGGCAGAAAGGAATTTGATATTTTAGAGGCGTAGAGAAAAATGCAAGATTTCCTGAGCATAGTAAGTGGGAGAACAGTTGGAAAATTAACAGGATTAGGCTTCTTCCTAATGACAAATTGATCATGTAAGGCCCTATAATTCATTTGGATTTTAACTTGGAGATAAATATCTGGATTTTATTATGAGATGGAGACAAACCTTTAAGCAGGAGAGTGACAGGTGTGATTGTCATTTACAAAAGATCACACAGGTTGCCTTTTAGACTTATAGAATCAAGAAAATGGTTAGAAGATTATTGCCATACGGTGGCTTGTGCAGGAGAGGTAGTGATGAATGGTATTTGATAAGTCTTTTTAAGGTAGCATCCATAGATCTTGCTGACTGAATGTGGTAATGAAAGAATGAATGGAGAGACCAACAACTTTTAAGTTTTAAGCGAATGAGTTAGTGGGAATGACAGTTACTGATCCAGGAAAAATAGGGCAGGAAAGGTTAAAGAGAGGGATAAAAATTACTCATTTCACTTGGATAATGTTAAATCTGAGTTATTTATTAAGCAACCAAGTAACCTCCATACCAATGTAGATTCTACCATTTAGGGGAGAGGTCCCTGGTAGAGATGTTTATTTCAAAGATACCAGTGGATGGTATTTCAAGCCAGAAATAGCCTAGGGAGAAGGGAAGGGAAGGGAGGGGAAGGGAAGGAGGGAGGGAGGGAGGGAAGGAGGGAGGAAGGAAGGAACGAAGGAAGGAAGGAAGGAAGGAAGAAAGGAAGGAAGGAAGGAAGGGAGGGAAGAATGGAGATCTGAGAAATGTGTTTTGAGACACTCCAGCATTTAAAAATTGGAAGAGGAGACAGGGATGGAGAAGGAGAAGGAACAGCAATGAAATAGAGAAAAAATTGAGGGATTTTGCTGTTCCTGCAGCCAAAAGATAAAAGTATTTAAAGAAGAATGGAGAGAACAACTATTTCAAAATTCAAATTCTCTGTACTTTACAATTATATTCTTTAAAAAAGATAAATGTGTTTACAGGTGTTCCACAGCTGCTCCTTTCACTTATTTGTGTTGTTTTTGTGTTTCTTTCTTATTGTTAATGGACAATAATTTTCTTCTCTGCTTTGGTTATCATTTAATTAGATAATTATAACACTTTAGTTGGACATCGTGCTGTGGAATAGCCAAAAAAAGACTTTTTTTTTTTTTTTTGGAATTAGGGATTTGAAAAATTATTGTTTATATGCATGGATGAATTCCACAAATGCATTTGAATGTGGGGACTTCTGAGGAAGAAACATTACATAAAGATATCATTTGAAATAATGCCATCCACGCAAAGGCATCCATAGGATCTCAGCTTAGAATAAATGCACAAATTGGGAGCAGGGATCACAGCATTTGAAATAAGCAATACATTCATCTTTATTTACTCTTTCTGTGCAGAAAAACCAATTTATACTTTGATATATTTCCAGGTATGATGGTAGTATGTAAAAAGAGATTAACGAACCTCAGTTCTGGTCCTGAAATAGTTGTAAATTTTATATTCGATACATCTGAAAAAATTGGAATTATGACTTGATTACCAGGAGAAAGCTTTTATCATTATAATTACAGATTTTTTTCTTCTATTAATGTGAATTTATTAGGTGCCTAATTAATGCTTCATGTTAAGTGACTCATTAATAAAATATACTTAGTATAATTTGTCTACTTCTAAACATAAATGAGAGACACTATGTATCTAGAAATAGCTAAATTACTGCAGAAGTTACACATTAAAATTGTCAAATATATTTAAAATATTTTCTGTGATTATCTGGCACAAACTAGGAAATCTGGGCACACTTCAGACTGATAACTAAAACGCTTTGAGAGATACTGCTGAACAAGTTCTAACTGCAGTGACACTAATTGAGACATCTAAGTATGGACTTATAGACCAGTTCTAGTGTCCAGGACATCAAAACATTTAAGGTTTTTGTTATCACATTATTATTTTGAGATTATTTATTTATTTGACAGAGAGACAGAGAGATAGGGAGAGCAGGAACACAAGCAGGGCGCGTGGGAGAGGGAGAAACAGACTCCCCGCTGAGCAGAGAGCCCGAAGTGAGGCTCGATCCCAAACCCTGGGATCATGACCTGAGCTGAAGGCAGACACCCAACAACTGAACCACCCAGGCACCCCCACATAATTATTTTGAGTTCTCAGGTTCAGCACATTGGAGGTTTCATATCATTTCAGGAAATAGATTCACAATGCATGTATATTTATATTTATTTTTTTTTCTTACTAAACTCTTCATGAATAAAGAGAGAAGAATAAAATAAGTGAGGTTTTGATCCAAACAATAAAGACCAGCTTAATGTCATGCAGTGTTTGGTTTCTACTGTATAATTAACCCCATTTTTCTATTAAATATTATTTTATTTTCAATTTTAACCAATTTATAAGTTTTATTATTGTGTGAATTAGGGTACACACTGATATGCTATGAGAGAGTCCCCAGGGTGATTGGAACAAGTGAGTTGAACAAGTAGACTCGGTGCCTTTCATGAGCCAAGATGAGGGAATAAATGGGCTCTGTACCGCAATGTTTGCAGTTTTCCAAAGTGATTTTACCAATATTATACTTTTACCAGAAAGTTATGAAGTTCTAGATCCTTCAATTTTTTTTTCCTATTATCTCGTAACAAATGGGGTGTTAACCTCAATCTCACATTAACATTTTCGCACATTGGAATAGAAAAAACGTGAAATGGAGAAAAGGCTAGTTTTGGTTTTTTTAAGATTTTTTGATTTTTTTTATTTGAGAGAGAGAGAAGAGAGCCTGAGAGAGAGCAAGCACTAGGGATCAAGGGCAGAGAAAGAGGGAGAAGCAACCTCCCTGCTTAGCTGGGAACCTGCCCACAGCTCAATCCAAGGACCCCAAGATCCATGACCTGAGCTGAGGGCTAGCCAGCCTGATGATAATTTGGTAACTTTTCAGCTCCCAACACACTACCCCTTAAACTCAGGACTGTGTATACCATTGTTAAAAAAAGCATAATTAACTTGGTTTATTCAAGATTTGAGGACATTAAATTTCAATAGACATAGCATGTAGAGTTATAGATTATAGAAATTTTTTGGTTAAATTTAAATTTTTATTTAGTAAATATATGACAGTTGCAAATTTCGATTTAAAAATTCTTACTCCAAATTGTTCAATTTTTCATAGCATCTTGTCACTTTAGCAGTTTAAATCCCATTTCTTCCCATTCCCAGGTATTGATGAAGATAACTAAAATGTGATAAGAGCTCTTAAACTCTTACCTATGTGTAAAAATTGTGTATCTTTGTATGTATTTTTGGATGTATAATAAAATATTTACTGAACATGGCATATGAAGGTAGCAAAATTCCATTTATCCACACCTTATCACAAAAAATTCTTTGAGGGATGGGGGTGTGGGAACAATAAAAAAAATCTTGATCTTACATATTTCAGATCCATTTTATGTGGACTGAATATATGAGCACTTTCCATTTGTGTTCCCTTGCTATTATTCTTTGGTTCTCATGGTTGCTCCTCTGTGATCTATAGTCAGCATTATAGTAGGTGATCACCTCTGTTGTGTACGGACCTAATACGAGTATTCTAAATTCCAGGTTCACACAGCACCACTCGATTTAGAAGCTTTTTTTAAAAAAAGTTGAGATCACCATCTCTTAATTTTCCTTGAACTTACTTTTGTTTTCTTTCCAGACTGTCTTTTTTTTTTTCCCCTTTATCCCTTACAAACATCTCCCCCAATAAAATTCTTTAAAAGTATCTATAATGTGTACCTGGCTTCTTTTCATTTCTACAACCATGTCACACTATTTAATAGTAGTGTGGCATTTAATCAAATTATAAAACATAAAGATTAATTTAAATTTAAAAATATTAATCTGAAAGTAAAATCTGCTACTATTCTTCTTATGCCATTTAACTCCATTGCATTGTAAATGATACTTACCCACACATACTGATTATTTCCATGACAAATATTATCACCACTGTTATCACTAATTATTATTTAATATATTTCAATTCACCCCCTTCACAATAATACAGAACTATCTAATCTGATGACTTTTTAGTTAGCTTTAAGCCTATCTATGTCAGTGGTCTCTATCTACCTAGATTTCTCCAAACTAAAAGCTTTTCATCTGCTATAGGAGTTAGAAGTCTTTTGATGTGATGGCCTTTCTCGGTCTACTAGATGTTATGCAAATTCTCTTATCTAATTACTTATATTCACTATTTGTTTGCATAAGAGATATATTAGCTCACGATTTTTTTTCAGTCTTGCTCTTGATGCATATCTCATACATCAAAACACAATATCCCAATGAGGTCTTTCCCCAGAGAATCCACTTTGAAGAGTCCTTTTCTCTGTAGAATGGACTAACAGTCTTATACAAGCACATCCTCTCAACCCCTTATACTACCACTTCAATCCTCTACCCTTTGAACATAAGAGATTATGTTCTTATGTTACATGTTAATCTTAGAGATTATATAAAAGTTAATTTGAAAATAGAATACTGCATTAGTTTACTAATCCTGCTGTAACAAAGTACCACAAACTGAGTTGATTAACAATAGCAATGGATTGTCTCACGGTTCTAGCGTCTTGAAATCCAAGATCAAGGTGTCAGCAGCATCATGCTCCCTCTGAAGGTGCTAAGGAAGGATCTGTTCCAGGTCTTTTTTCTAACTTCTGACCATTTCTTGGCTTATGCCAATGTAATTTGAATCTTCACATAGAGTTTTCCATTTTGTACATAACATCTATGTGTCCAAATGTCTCCTTTTTATAAGGATACCAGTCATATGGGATTAGGAACCATCTTAATGACCTCATTTTAACATAATGAATTACAACTGAAACAACTCTATTTCCAAATAAGGTCACATTCTGAGGTACTGATGTTACTCTTCAACATAGGAATTTGGCAGGGTGGGGCGCAGGGGAAGGCAGAAACGGGGGTGGGGGATGACACAGTACAGCCCAATAACAAATACTGCTTTGTTTTCTTTACTAAAGTTTTATAAGTAATTTCTAATACATAAATTCTGACATAAACTTTCTACTGAAGGCCATCTTAATCTTTGGATTCAGGATAGGTCATTGATTATATTATATACTTTTTAGTGTGCTGAAGATTTCTTCGATCACTAACCAAAGTAAATATTTTCACCTTCATACTATTACCTTGCTAATTAAAGAATTAATACATTGCAAAATGCAAACACTCCTGGAAAGGGATTAATCCTCTAAATATTTTATCTGAATATGAAGTAAAATCTTATTGTATGGATGGCATTGCTGAGAGCATGAGAATATTGACATCGACAGGAGACAGATTGCTCAGAGAAAAATGGGCCACCAAGGAGAAATGGTCCAGATATGGAGAACCTTGGGACCCTGAAGACAAGTTTCTCTCCACCATTTTTTTTCTTTTTTTTTTTTTTTTTTTTTGAGGCCATAGTCTTTCTACTATATTCTGCAGGGCTTTTCACTACCTGTGAGGTCTATCCTTAGTGGTCTCCATTCTTCATGTCTTGCTTACATCTAAAGTAAAACTCATATAATCCTATGCTCTCCTTCATTTTGTTGTTTCTGTGCAGGAATTTTTTTTAAATGAATCAAAATTCCTGGTCATTTCATAGGAAGTTGATATGGCTACTTCTGGGTAACTGACAGACAGGGTTCTGTCTTTTCCAAATCCAATCAGATCCTTGCTATCCTTTAAAACTCTATTTAAACCACAGAAATTGCATTATATAATCTTAGAAACCCTTCATTTTGAATTGCTCATACCTAAGTATAATGAAGTTTTCATAACTGAATCAGCAGTATGTTAGGAACAAGGAGAGTAGTAAAGTACTAGATACTTACCCACTTACCCACTTAAAATATAAAGGAAAATTAAAATATGAACAGAGTGGCCATGGGGAACTCAGTAAAGTAAGAATTCAGAAATCCTGGCTATATATAAGATGATATTCAAGCCAATTCTCATTAAATTAAAGGGCACAATGAAATGAACAAGCTGGAGTATTTGGGGAACATCCAGGGAGCTGACATCAAAGCTTTGTGATGGCTTCCAAGGATGTTTAATTAATTGTGGTAATGTTAAAACTGTCTATGTATCATGTATTTACAGGTTACACAGATGACTGCAGACCTTCTTAAGTTGGGAAGAAAATGAAATAAATTCTAATGGGCAGAGACTATTTCATGTGTTTAAGACATTGGATTAAGGGATTTATATATGATTTTTTTATGTAGTCATTACAAAAATTATTATTCAATTTCATATAGAAAGTGAGATTTATATTAGAGACTTAGAGGATATGCAATCAGAATTGTGGTAACTGTAATGTGAACTCAGTTTACTGAGAAAATTCTGAAATTAGCAGATGTTTTTAAAACTACTTTGTATTTTCCTTCTATTTGTTTGCCTAGGCCAGGTGACCAACTGGCTGAATCCACTCTGAAGACATAGGCCAATTTTTTAGCTGTTTATTGATGTGCAACTTAGAACAGAGAAGTTACCATAGGTGTACAACTCACTGCAAATTTATAAAATAAACATTGTGTCTCGTATCTAGATGAGGAAACACAGGAATACAGAAGTCCCTTTCATGTTTCCTTTCCAGGTATAAACCTCTTTATAATACTCAGGATTACTTGATATATAAATGGGTGAATATAACATAACTCTTTTCTGTCTGTCTGCCTACATTTGATACTATGTTTGTGAGACTCAGCCCTGTATTTATGTTCTAACTTGTGGATCATTCTTTCCCATTTTATGCTATTCTGTTGTGAGAATCTACTTTATATAATTTATCCATTCTATAGTTAGATGGACATTGAACTATTTAAATAGTTTGCATTTGGCATCAATTATAAATAGTGTTGTTTTGAAAATTCATGTCTTTGGGTGAACACATGTATGCCTTTCTGTAACATAGAAGTGAGAAATAGAATTGCTGTGTCACACATATATTGATATTTAGCTTTAGTCCACACAAAGAACTCTCCAAGTGGTGTTGCCAATATTTCTCCCCTAATATATAACAGTTCCAATTACTCTTTATCCTCACTAGGTATCTTTCTCTTTCATTTTAACCATTCTGGTGGGTATATACTGGTATTTCATGTGTTTGTTGACCTATCAGATATCCCCTCTGTGAAATATCCTGTTCCAGTGTGTTTTCATATATTCTCTTGAGTTTTCCATTTATTTGTTTCTTCATAGAAGATTCTTTTATATATATATGCATTATATATATAACATATATTATGAATAATAATCACTTTCAGATTTATGTAATGTGATATATTATCTTTTTATATATTATAGGATTTAATTTATGTCTTCTTAAGAATTTTTGCATTTATATCCACAGGGTCTATTGTTCTATAATTTTATGTTCTTAGAAGATCCTTCGCTGGTATTATAATCAAGGTTATACTTTCTTCATTAAAAAAAAAAAAAGGAAAGGGGACCCTGGGTGGCAGAGTCAGTTAAGTGTCTAACTCTTGGTTTCTGACCCTGTGTGGAGCCTGGTTAAGATTTTCTCTGTCTCTCTCTCTACCCTTGACCCTGCACACTCTCTTTCTCTCTCTCTAAAATAAATAAATAAATCTTTTTAAAAAAAAGAACAAAAAGAAATATTTCTAGGGTGCCTGGGTGGCTCAGCAGGTTAAGCATCTGACTCTTGGTTTTGGCTCAGGTCATAATCTCAGGGTGTTGAGATTGAGTCCTTCCTTGGGCTCCCATGCTCTGCAGGGAGTCTACTTGAGATTCTCTCCCTCTGCTCTTCTCCCCTGCTCATGCTTTCCCTCTCGCTAAAATAAATAAATACATCTTTTTTGGAAAAAGGAAATATTTCCTCTATTTCTAAAAATTGTAAGGGTTGGGCACCTGGGTGGTTCATTTGGTTAAGTATCTGCCTTGGGCTTAGATCATGATCCCAGAGTCCTGGGATCTAGCCCTGCATCGGGCTCCCTGCTCAGCTGAGGGTCTGCTTCTCTGCCCTGCTCGTGCTCTCTCTCTCTCTCTCTCTCAAATAAATAAATAAAATCTTAAAAAAAAAAAAACCCAAAAACCTTTAAGGGTGTAAAATTTGTAGTGGGATCTCCTTTACATTGCTGCTATTAACAATTTGTATATTTTCTTAATTTGTTTTTCTAAATCTTCCTAGGAGTATTTGTGATTTATATGCAACTAATGAATCATTGAACACTACATCAAAAACTAATGATGTACTATATGCTGTCTAATTGAACATAATAATAAAAAACTTCAAAAAATATAAAAACTATTAAAAAAATATT
Source organism: Potos flavus (assembly GCA_028534135.1). Classification (NCBI taxonomy): domain Eukaryota; kingdom Metazoa; phylum Chordata; class Mammalia; order Carnivora; family Procyonidae; genus Potos; species Potos flavus. The sequence continues at coordinate 28,198,591 of CM052897.1, forward strand.
CTGTTTACTATTTTATTTAATTTCACTCTTTTATTATTAATTTTATGTCTACATTTATTAAGTTTAAATTTCTATTCTGAAGTGTAAACTTTAAATAATTGATTTTCCTTCCTCATTTTCTAATATATGTATCTAGGCTCTAAATTTCTCTGTAAGCATATCTCTTGCTGTCTCTCACAAGTTCTAATACACTGTATTTTTCTTTTATTTCACCTAAAATTCACCTAAAATTTTCTGATTTTCAGTTTTAGTCCTTTGATGCATGAATTTTGAAGCCCTTGGGTTAATTTCAAATTAAATAAGGATTCTCTAGTTTCTTGTTATTGTGTTTTAGTTTAATTCAATTTTGTCATAAATTGTACTCTGAATAATTTAAATAGAGTCTCCCAATCTAATTGTGGGTTTTTAGATTTCTTCTTTTACTTTTGTCAATTGTTGCTTTATGTAGTTTGAAGTTATGTTTACTAGGTATACATGCTGAGGATTATGATGTATCTCTTTTGAATTTTTCCCTTTGGGTTATGATACATACCTTTTCTGTACTCATTTCTTTCTCAAAGTCTTGAATCTCTTCGATTCTATTCATTTTTAAAAATTTTATTTTTTTCACAATTTGCTTTTTTGGGCAGCAACTATTGTGTTTACCAATTTTCTTAATAGTTTTGCCTCCACTCTAAAATATATATATATTTTTTTACTATTTTATATCTTCTTTCTTGAGTTTATCACATATTTGTTAGTTTATTTAATTAAATAATGCAGTGTTCTTTTTTCATATATTTTATTATTTTCTAATTACTTTTAGGTAATTTTGAAATATTAGTTTATACTTTTCATTTGTTTCATGGGTATATTTTTCAATAATTAAAAAATTTCCTCTATGGATATTATTCAGCTTCTTATGGTCTTTTGTCTTATAAGATACTGGAGTGAATTTTGACCATGATACTTTTCTTGCTCCTTTTTATATGAAATTAACTTGTCTGAATTGTTAGATAGAGAAACGGCTACAAACCTGCTTTTCTGTCTCATCATAATTAAAAAGGTCTGACTTTATATTCTCTGAGATCTCCTGACTCTTTTTCCTTTCCCTACCCTTTGCAATTTTTTTCTTCTTTCATTGTTATTTACCTCAAATTTGAAATCCATATCTCTCAGGTTGTTGTTTTTTTTGTTTCGTTTTGTTTTGTTTTCCAGTATGGGGCTTTGTTCTGTAAGAAAGTTTCAGTGGCTGTTTTTCTTTTGCCCTGACATGGACAGAGAGGGCATGTGGTCTGCCATAATCCCTGTCTCATAGTATTCATAACTGTGTAATCCTTTCTCTGTGAGTGTGGGTAGGAACTCTGACTTTTTTCTAACCAATAGACTATAGTAAAAAGAATGATATGCCATTCCTGTGATTATGTTACATTTAGAACCACATTGTACTAGCAGACTTGCTTTGGAGACTTCCTCCTTTACCTGGCTTTTTTTTTTTTTTTTTTTTTTAATTTTATTTATTTATTTGACAGAGAGAGAGAGAGAGAGAGAGAGAGAGAGAGATCACAAGTAGGCAGAGAGGCAGGCAGAAAGAGAGGGGGAAACAGGCTCCCCGCTGAGCAGAGAGCCAGATGTGGGGCTCAATGTGGGGCAGTGCGGGGCTGGATGTGGGGCTGGATGCGGGGCTCGATCCCAGGACCCTGAGATCATGACCTGGGCCAAAGGCAGAGGCTTTAACCCACTGAGCCACCCAGGCACCCCTCTCCTTCACCTGGCTTTAAGGAAGAGATCATTCCTAGAGATACACATTGCAAGCAAGTTAGGATATCCTGCAGGAGACAGCCAGCAAGAAACCAGGGTACTCACTTTTAAAACTGCAAGAAAATTGATTTTGCCAACAACTTGAATAAGCTTAGAAGTGACTTTTCCCCAGTAGGGGCTTCAGATGGGAATGCAGATCGATTGACGTTTTGATAGCAGTCCTCTGAGACCCTTAAGTGGAGGACCCATGTAAGTCATGCTCCCAGACTCTGACACACAGGAGCTGTGAAATAATAATTGTGTGTTATTTTAAGCCACTAAGGTCATGGTAATTTGTTATGAAGCAGTAGATAACTAATACAGATCCCTTCAGATCTTGCTTCAAAACTCTTTTAGTTACTTAAAATGTGGATGCACTAAACTCTTCCAATTTCAGCTTCAGTTACAATTCCCCATTAGTTGACTTTCTGCACTCTTTAGTGAGTACCTTTGACTATATTCGTGTTCTTTTGTTCTCAGCTCTGGTAGACACACTTCTCTTCCCCCTGCTGATGCAGTGTTTGTCTTGAAGCTATAGGTGATTTTTCTCCACCCATTGTATTTTGGGGTTTATGGGGATACATTTTCAGTTAGTTTTATTTTTGATGTTGCCCATGGATATGTATATATATACATTTGGTTATGTTTTCCTTTCTGCTGTCCCTTTTGCAAAGGGAATCATATTGCTATCTTCCAAGCATTTCTTTATGCATGCTGTTAAAATTTACTAGCTCTTGCCAAATTGCTTTCCAGACTGGTATACTCTCTAGATCTGTGGAAAACATTTTCTATTACCCAACATTCTTGGCAGCAGCAGGAATTGTCAGCTTTTAATATGTATATATATTTTTGGTCAATTTGTTAGATGTAAAATAATATCTAGCTATGGTTAGATTTTCATTTCTTTACTATATTTATGACTTCAAAAAATTTTATGAACTTTATTGAATTTATGCTTTGCTCTTTTTTTTGGCCATTTGCCTTTTATTGATCTTAATCATTATTCTGTATATTTTGGAGACTAATATTCTGTTATTGTATTCATTGTAAATATCTTTGCTAAGTCTTCAGTTTCTATTTGGTGTTTAATTATGCATTTCCTGCATTAAGGTTTTTACTATAATGTAGTTGAATTTATTTATATTTTTCTTTTTAGATTTGTCCTGATTGTACCTTTTTCAAGATTTCTTCTCTTGTCTGTACTTTCAAAAATTTTAAACTTTTGCTTTTCAAATTCAGATTATTGAATCAAGTGGAATTGATCCATGCACATGGTATGAGATAAGAATTCATTTTGTAGGGGTGCCTGGGTGGCTCAGTGGGTTAATCCTCTGCCTTTGGCTCAGGTCATGATCTCAGGGTCCTGGGATCGAGCCCTGCATCGGGCTCTCTGCTCAGCAGGGAGCCTGCTTCCCCCCTCCCTGCCTGCATCTCGCCTACTTGTGATCTCTCTCTGTGTCAAATAAATAAATAAAACCGTGTGGAGGTTCCTCAAAAAGTTGAAAATAAAGTTACCCTTCGACCTAGCAATTGCACTACTGGGTATTTACCCTAAAGATACAAATGTAGTGATCCGAAGGGGCACGTGTACCCAAATGTTTATAGCAGCAATGTCCACAATAGCCAAACTATGGAAAGAACCTAGATGTCCATCAACAGATGAATGGATAAAGAAGACATGGTATATATATACAATGGAATACTATGCAGCCATCAAGAGAAATGAAATCTTGCCATTTGCAACGACGTGGATGGAACTGGAGGGTATTATGCTAAGTGAAGTAAGTCAATCAGAGAAAGACAATTATCATATGATCTCTCTGATATGAAGAAT
>CM052897.1:28202703-28222405 GCA_028534135.1 Potos flavus
CTATACAAAATCATGGGTAAAAGGGAGATGCGGAAAGAAAGTTAAACTAAGCAAAAAAAAAAAAAAAAAGCAGGTTGGTTATTGAAGTTACTTTCCTTTAGGGAGTGGCGGGGTCTATCAGGCAGATGGACCCCGAGCAAATACTGATCACGTAATTCCTGATTGGCTTAGATCCCATTTCTGGGAAAGCTGAGACTGTGTAAGTCTGTGTTTGGTGACATGGGGCTTAGCATATGGCCCATTTAGGGACTGTTGTCTTGTTTTTAACATTATCAATATGTATTCAAGCCTTTTTAACTAGCTGTAGCTATACGTTTTCTGTATTATCTTGGTCTGGGATCTATAATCAAAAGTATCTCATTTATTTTCATACCAGTGAAGTAAAATGATTATTAATATTCCTGCTTGTGGAAATTGTTATGAATACAGTTCCAATCAATTACATTTTGTCAATAAATATCTAGTCTAGATCTATCATCTGATTCTTTTTTTTTTTTTTTCCTGGTCCATCATCTGGTTCTAAGCCCAGGGCTCCTTTCATACCTCAGCAGCGACAATCATGGCAACAGGGGTATCAGCTATCTCCAGATTTAAGCATATTCTAAGTGCTTACATGCTTACATAAGGGAAGTAAAATCTGCTGTGTTTTTTTTTTCTACCACTGTTTTTATATCTTTCATTCCTTTTTTTCTGTAATATACTTTATGCCAGTTTGCCTGATTCTTTGGAATATAAGATAAAGAGGAAATAACCCCCGACCTCTAAAGTGTTTATATACAGTTGTATGACATGAATAAGTCAATGATTATTTTAAAACAAAATGCGAGGACAGGATCATGTACAGAGTGAAGAGAGGAAAGATTCCTGACTTAGACATTGTTGTCTGTAGAAGATGTTAGAGATGACCTTTCAGGAACTTGTATAGGAGCTGAATCTTCAAGTAACAATGGATTAGGCCAAGTGAAGAGAGAGGGTTGTGGTGAGTACAGTGCTCAGTGCACTACTTCAAGAGAAACTACAGAATGTGGAATATAGTTGATAGCTCCAGCTGACAACTACAGGTCCCTGTGGATCTACCAAGTTCCTACCAAAGTCACATTTCCCTGTGGGCTCTTCCTAGTCGGTGATTGAGCACAGCAGGTTCTTAGTATTGTCCCCTTTCTGCCAGATGTGGAATTCCTGATATGAGCAAAATATGCACAAAGACTCCACATTGATTTGGCTGAGACGTTCTTACAACTTTGTGGTAGTCTAAATTACTTCCTGCCCAATCCTTCCTTTTTCTCCCTCCTTTCACAAGTACCCTATTTATGCTGTGGTCTGGAGGCTCTTCACTTTCCTCATTTTCTTCTAGTTTACTCTTTATAGGCTTTCCCACCAAAACTATCCAGCTTTTTTATTCCTGTCGTGGTGTTGGCTTGCAGACAACCCAAAATGACACAGCTGATTCTGAGAATGTTTAGGAAAGGAGTGTTAAGAATGGCTGGGTTATGTACGATGCAGTTGGCCATAACCCAGATGAATGTGGGACATGGATAATCTCTGCCACAGGTGGCAGCCCAATTGTTAACGGTTTCACCTGGTAACTGTGAAAACATCTCGGTTGGAGGACGCCTCTGGCATTGGAAACGTGGGGGATCATGTCTACCAGAAAAATGAATGCCTAATAGAGGGAAATTGAAAAAAAAAAAAAGATTAGCAAACATTTAAAGACTATGTATGAAATCCAGATGGTCTCTTTTTGTAGCTATTATATTAATGTGTATCTGTCTCTCAGATACCAGCTATTGTTAGTCAGCTGTGAGTACAGAGTACACAAATTTATTATGTCCAGTCAATAGAAAATATCCTTGAGCATAAATAATTTGTTGAAAGAATAAGAGTCAGCGTACTTAATTGCCTCATGAAAACCCTTTGTGGAATTTTGTTACAATCTTTATTTTCTTTCTTAGTTGTGGACTAATCTGTATGTAGGTGGTATGTGTCTCTGTGTATGCTTGTATGTGCATGAACATACATTCTCACATGCATACACATGTATATAATTTTTTTTCTTAAAATAACTTAGAATAAGCTCCCAAAATCTTATGTAATCGTTTGGTTACAAATCCAGCGTTCTGTGTTACACATTATCAGAAAAGTTTGCTAGATCCAGAAACAAAATCAATTTAAACTACCCATGCCCAATGCAGCTCTTTTTTAGAACTTTCATCAGAGCATCCAGAGCATATGAGTCTTTACAGCTCAAGCTTAAAACCTCAGTTGTTTCTCTACTTCTCTCTTAGATTGAGAGAGCAACCAAATTCTGTTGTTTTTCCCTGAGAAGTCTTTTGGCTCTGCCTTCAACTTCGTGGTTCCTCAAGTGTCAAGATTACCCATAATGTATTAAAGGCTCAGTATAGTATGACCTGTAACTTTCCTGTCAGAATTTGTTTGGGCAAATGTCTCAACTTCTATGATAATGCTATATATTTAATGTTAGCTGCATTATCAGTTGTCGTCTGTGTAACAAACTAAGATTTAATGAATTACCAATTGCATTTGGACAATTTGGGCTCAGCTTAAGTGAGGGCTCTTTTGTTCTTGATGGACTAGGTTGGTAGGTTAGATGGGGTTGCCAGTTCACAACTGGCATGAGTGGGGCCTCTCTATATACCATCTGTCATCTTCTAGCTGACTAACCTAGACTCATTCACATAAATGTCATAAAGCTCCAACTAAACATGTGCAAGTTTTCTTGATATATAGGCTCAGAACTAACCCATAGTCTCCTATATCACATTCTATTTGCAAGATTTAAGGAATGCAAAAGGCAAGATTCCCTTCTTTCTTGTAGCTGAATAACATTCCACTCACTGTATATATACACTACGTCTTCTTTCCATTCAACCATTTATCTGTTGATGAACACTTAAGTGTTTTCATATCTTGGCTATCATGAATATTATCAATGAATTTGGGAGTACAGAGATCTCTTTGAGATTCCATTTTTCATTTCCTTTCAGTAAATACCTTAAAAGTGGGATTGCTGGATCATATGGTAGTTCTATTTTTAATTTTTGAGGAACCTCCTTACTGTTTTTCATAGTGGCTGCACCAATTTACATTTCCAACAGTGCATGAGGGTTCCCTTATCTCCGCATACTTGCCAGCACTTGTTATCTATTGTCTTTTTGATAATAACCATTTCAATGGGTGTGAAGTAATAGCTTGTTTGTTTGTTTTTTTCTTTTTGTGGCTCTGATATGCGTTTCCCTGATAATTAGTGATGTTGAACCCCTTTTCACATCTCAATTGGCTGTTTGTAGGTCTTCTTTGGAAAAATGTCTATTCAGCTCTTCTACCCATTTTTTAATTGGATTTTTGTTTTTGTTTTTGTTTTTTTGCTATTGAGTTGTATGAGTTCTTTATATATTTTGGATATTAACCCCTTATGTGATATATAATTTGTAAATCTTTTCCTCCATTCGGTACATTACCTTTTCATTTTGTTGATTGTTTTAATGGTTTAAGTCATATGAGGATTAGCAGAAGAAGTGAAAGTATGTCCAAATGAGTCAAAGATAGCACTGTTGAGGGATTGACACCTAAACTGGGACTTGAAGGAGTAGAAGATGCCCCTGAAAATGGGAGGGGATGTTGGCATAATAATAAACATTAATAAATAATGAGAAGGCTTTTTTTTTCAAATGAGGCACTATACCATCTTTATATTTGTATTCTGTCTAATGTTTAGCCAATATTTAGTCATGATACTTTTCCTATAATTTAACATTTAAATTAAATCTGGTAAAGTAATACGAAGAAGTTTGTTTTGAAAAAGCAACGTCTTGTATCCCTGAGGTAGACAGGGATAAAGAACAAAATTGTATAGGGGTGGCTGGGTGGCTCGGTTGGTTGAGCGTCTGACTCTTGGTCTCAGCATAGGTCTTGATCTCAGGATTGTGAGTTCAGGCCCCACATTAGGCTCCACACTGGGCATGGAGCCTACTTAAAAAAAAAAGAGAACAAAATCATACAGAGTCATTTATGTAACAAATGCATGGGTATGGCAATGATTTCAGATGCTTTGAGATAAAAAGAGAGAAATACAGGAAAGTCATACAAATTTTTTTACTTTACCTGTAAAATATTAAAGACATATTATCTACTTGAGATGAGGGAAGAGTGGAAAAAATGAGGTTTTGTGTGAGATTAACAGCCTGTGACTATACCATATTTGATGATCAAGTTGGCACTCAACAAGATAAGAAAAATAGTTGATATACCAGACTAGAGAAATCACTGCCTCGGGAGTCAGGGAACTATATTTTAATTTACACAGTAACACTTTACCTGTCAAAGTTAGATGTAAAATTTATTTTATTTATAAAATGTGTTAATTAGATTAGAGTAAAATATCTCCAATGCAATAAAAACATACTTGGATATTTGAGGAATCTAATGTGTTGTTTCTTTAAGTATGAGGTACCAAAATCCTCTATCATGTTAGTGGAATCACAACAGCCCTAGTGATTTTTTGCACATGCTTGATAAAACCTGGTGGAGTGGACTTTGGGTTTGATTTCAGTGAGTGTCTCAAAAAATACTTTCAACAATGGGAATGTGTATAGTTACTAATAGACTATTCTCTTTGGAATTTATTTAGAGAAATCATTTCAGTAGTCAAGATGATTATGTGATGACTTCAAACTTTTTCAAATTATTTTTGATGTAGTTAAAATCTAATTTAATAATTAATGTAGCTACTCTGGCCTCAACGAGGTGGAGGATAACTATTATTCAATTGTGGGCTGCACATGGGGACTTCATTAAAAGGTATAGTACGCAAAAGGGAGAAAAGAGTACCTTTGCAGTGGAGAGATCTGACAAACACTATTTCAGTCAACTGCGAAAACAGTTATATAAAAATACAATGTGAAGAAAATGGTTCCTTATCTCCGTGGTGTTTCCCTCCTTCCCCACCAAAAAGACAAAAACAAAAGCAAAACTCCAGCTCTAATCATGCAAAACATCAAAGAAATCCCAATACGGGGATATTCCACTGACCAGGAGTCTCCAAAACTGTTGAGGTCATTCACCACAAATTCTGAGATACTATCACAGCCTAAAGAGCCTGAAGACATAATGAGTAAACATGATATCTTGAATGGATTCAGGTACAGAAAAAAACATAAAAACTAAGGAAATATGAATATAGTCTTGGCTATAGTTAATTGTAATGTATCAGTGTCAAGTCATTAATTATAACAAGTGGACCATACTATTATGAGAAGTTAACAGGAGAAATAGTGCAGGTAATATAGTCATTCTCTGTACTATCTTCACAACTTTTCTGTGAATCTGAAACTATTCTAAATAATATTTATTTTAAAAACATTATTTATTAAGTTAATTAAATATATATTTCTATAGGTATAGCAGAAATAGAGCCATGATCTGGCTAGGATATAAAATGGAATAAAGGCATTGGGATTAATTTGTTAATTTTAAATGAAGCCTAGTTATAAAGCTATAGAATGCAAAGATCTTTATATTCAGCAGATTTTCCCAATGAATTGAAAAACATCACATTCCATAGATAAGAATTAGGAAAGGCTGTCTTTATTGGCTTTATACATATTTATGACCTAATTCAGACACATCCTAGGCACCAGCATTTATACCATAAAGTAAAATATATTCATATAAAAAGTCCTATTTTACTTATTACATTTTAAAATAAGGTGTAAATTGGTGATAAAAACATATTTAGCCTCTGGCACCTGGGTGGCTCAGTCGCTAAGCATCTGCCTTTGGCTCAGGTCATGATCCCATGGTTCTGGGATCGAGTTCTGCATTGCGCTCCCTGCTTCTCCCTCTGTGCCTCCCCCTGCTTGTGCTCCCTCTCACTTGCTCTCTTTCTCTCTCTCTTTCTCTCGAAAAAATAAATAAAATCTTAAACAAACATATTTATCTTTGGCAAGACAAGGAAACATATATTTATATAATTTATTTTTTATTTATATGAATATAAGTATATTTCAATTCATTATGTCTTTTTATAAATTCATAATAGCGGTAACATCAAAACTCTTTAGCAATATTTAGGCTTTACCTTTTCTAAGATTTCACTGGAAGATTAATTCTTGAGTTAGTGAGAAAATCAGGTTAGAAAATAGGAACCATTGAAATATCCAGCTCTTACTTTTGGTCAATGAACTATTTGTAAAGACAGAGATATCTACACTCCAATTGGAAACCTCCATGAAGAGAGGTAAAGTCAGCTTGTGCCTGCCTATATGTTTCCTCTGAAAGAAAGCATATTCTGGGGACATTTAAACATTTCTTTAAGGGCAAATTTCTTGGACATGTTTATTTCTGTGAATAAATGATATTAGGTTGGGTTATCCAGCTGCATCCAATTCAGTTTTGTGCTGACACTTCTACTACTTAGCTTGGCTAATGACCCATGCCCTGTAGCATGTAATCAACACACAGTTCAATGTTAATAAAAAATGGTTAGGGAAAAAAACATCCTTTCATGCCATTAAAACCAGTCATCATTTCATTAAGGGACTGTTAATGTCTGCCTACCCCTAATTTTGAAAGCTTTCTCAAATGATGAATATTGCAAATATTATCAACTGTTAGAAAACTTTATGACTATATTCTTATAAATTATAGTATATTTAAATATATGTAGATTCTTTGTAATAAGTATTCCAAGCTTTTAATACCATTTATAACAAAATGACAAAAGCATGCAGTAGAGGATAATTTGTTCTAATAAAATAAACTATAGCCATTAAAATTTTAAGTATGAGTGACAGGCAGTGCAATTTTCCATGTATGACAAATGTTTATTCATATTAATCTGTGATATAAATACCCTTCATACTATGTAACCTTATTTTCAACATAGCAAATATCTACTTAGTATCAGTCAAAATTTTCTTGTTTATCTATAATAATAACATAAAACTCTAAAATTTCAGTGGCTAAAAAAATCAAAGTCCGTTTCTTACAATGCAAATTCTGTCTTGGGTCAGCTGAGTGCTTTGCTCCATGTCATCTTCATTCTCAGCCTTAGCTTTATAGAATCTTCACTCTCTGGAATATTGTTGCTTGGCATCTCAGAGAGAAAGAAACAATGGAATGCCCCAGCCAACAATTTAATGCTTTAGCCCAGAATGGCACATATCACTTCTACCAACAACATAGGAGCCAGGCTAGTTACATGGTCCCACCCAAATGCAGAGGAGAATGCATTGCATTCCTCAAGATCCCTCCTCGCTTTGGTGATTCCCTAGAAGAATGCATAGAACTCAACATATAGTTGTATTTCATGACTAACATTTATTATAGAGAAAGGAAACAAAACAAAATCAACAAACAGAGAAAAAAAAGTGCAGAGTGAAGCCCAGAAACCAGGGACAAGTTCTAAGGGCCCTTTCCCAATGGATTTACATGAGGCATGCTTAATTCTTTAATAATGAGTTGTGACAACACAGGTGAAGTGTTGTCTACCAGGGAAGTTAGACACTCAGTGCTCAGAGTTTTCACTGGGGTTGATCCACATGAGTACTCTCTGCCTAGAAGGTATCAAATTTCCAGACTCATAAAAGAAAAGTAGGTGTTCATCATTAAGTGGTATTGTTTACTTAAAAGTCCAGGCACAGCAAATTATCCTTATCAGTTAACTGTTGATTAGGAACACCCTGAAAGCCAAATTCCCAGATGCCAGCCAAGGTTCAACCTTGCAAGCAAGTTGTTCTAAGGATAGTGGTCCCAGGCTTGTTGTGTTAATTCTTTTCTGTACAGGTGGTGAGACAGTTTAATCTCCGCTGTACCCAGAATAATGAGAGAACTGAATTCAGATAAGCATTAAAAATCTCTTCTTCACTGTTACTAATTGTAACACAAGGGAGAGTTCAAGTATGACTATGTGAATTTTTAGTATTAAGATTTCTCTGAATAGTGTTTTAGCAAAATATAGTAGTATTTCCAAGAAAAAGTTAAAATATTTGACAGAAAAGCCTTTTAAAGAAAAAGATTTAGCTATATTCCCCAAACTATAAGTTCACAAAAGAAATTTACTTTAATATTTTGTGCAGTACAAGTAAACAAGAAGGTAGAAAAAAATCTCATGTGTTAAAAAATCTGTATTGATACTTGTGTTTACATGTGCATATACATCTAAATACACATATAAAATTACTTGTATATATAATATTTTATGAAGGACGCATACGAGAATAGAAACATTTAATCTTATCAAGGAGAGAAAGAATTGGGGTATATAATGTTAAATTACTTGTCAATGTATGGTTTATTGATTTTTTTATCCTCTTGATGTATTACTTTTTTTTTTTTTTTAAGATTTTACTTATTTATTTGACAAAGAGACAGCGAGAGAGGGAACACAAGCAGGGGGAATGGGAGAGGGAGAAGCAGGCCTCCCACTGAGCTGGGAGCCTGATGAGGGGCTCCATCCCAGGACCCTGGGATCATGACCTGAGCCAAAGGCATATGCTTAATGACTGAGCTACCCAGGCACCCCACTGATATATTACTTTCAAAAACAAAATCAGTTTGCTCTTTTAAAGTTTATTTAGAAGGATAAATGTGTGAAAATGTCTTCGCTATTTTAAAAAAAACAACAAAACTTTTTAAATAATAGGTGATATCACTTTAAGAATAGATGGATAAAAAGAACTGATCAGCAAACCAAAAAACAATCAATACTAAATATATAACTCAGAAAGATACAAGATACACTATATACGTGATATATGCATTTAAATTGTGGGGTATGACCATGTAGTAATGGAAGTTTCCATATGCTTAGAATGGTTAGAAGAATATCTCTCTGTATCAGTTTACCATTTTTCAAATTTTCATGGGCCCCAAAGAGTGTTTCCTTGCACTCTGACAAAGATTTATGGGGCAAAGCCTAGATCAATATTAGAGAAGGCATGTACTTTACCTCTCATCACCATTTTCAAGCATTCTTCTTGTCCAAGCAGAACCATCTCAGCATGCATGTTGCTCTGCAGATAGACTCTTAAGAACTGGTGTGCCCAAACATTTCATTGAATTTGTACATGTATGTGTAAATCTCAGAGGTGAAAATAATGCCGAGTAACACAAGATGGTAATCCATATTAAAATATACTCCCATCCTATAAAATAAGCAGAGGTTTTTTTTTTTTTTAAATAATACTTTTCAATGCTAGCAGATTGAATTGAAACAGAAATACCTAACACATAATTAGTGAGGATAAATCAGTTAATATTTCTAGAGATTAATTTGGTAGTCTACATTTGAAAACATTCATCTCAGGATTAATAGTAAAAATAAGAAACAGATATAAATTAGGAAAAATATTTATTTTCAAGTACTTAGGGGGTATTTTTTTGGTAAACAATCTAACAGAAAAATAGGAGAATGGAGGGGCGCCTGAGTGGTTCAGTCCTTAAGCGTCTGCCTTCCGCTCAGGTCATGATATCAGGGTCCTGGGATCGAGCCCCGCATCAGGCTCCCTGCTCCGTGGAGAGCCTTCTTCTCCTTCTCCCTCTGCTTACTTGTGCTCTCTTTCTGTCAAATAAATAAATAAAATCTTTAAAAAAAATTATAAAAAATAGAATGGATAAGCAAATGAATGAAGGTATCACCATATATTATATTATGTGGCAAATAAAAATTGTGTTCTCCAGGCTCCTTACTGCCTTAGCAAAATGACCAATATAATGCTAATTTTAAAAAGCAAATACTAATTTTATATACAATGTATTCTCATTTAATTGCAAAAGATAAGTATACTTATATTTGTATAATAAATACTGGAAAAACAGTTATCCTGTGGAAAGTGATTTCTTTTAGGCTTTGGGATTATGAGTATTTTTTTCTCCTATGTACCTTCCTATATTTTTAAAACTGCAGTGATGGCATATTGCTTTCAAAATTGGAAAGGAGAAAAGGATGATATTTTAAGAAGTATGGAAAAGTCAGTAAAGTAATTAAAGATGAAAGGAAAATTTTGACAGCACAAAATGATACCTTTTACATTTGTAAAGAATAAAGTATAGCAATAAAGTTAAGGATAATGATGTTTAGAGAAAATATTTAAGAAAATGTGTGCTTCATTGGCAGTATAATTTTTATATACCACAGTGTAAATGCAACTTTTATGTAGTCTTCTAGTTTTTCTCATGTTCATTCATTTAGACCTATCTGGTGACTTTGAAACATAAATGAGGGACACCTGAATGCTTAGTTGGTTAAGTGTCCAACTCTTAATTTTTGCCCAGGTCACAGGGGTCCTGGGATAAGGTCTCCCATTGGGCTCCATCTCAGTGGGGAGTCTGTTTGAGGATTCTCTTCTTCTGCACCCCTCTGCCCCCCAGCTCACACTAGTGTGCGCATGCTCTCTCTCTCTCAAATAAATAAATAAATCTTAAAAATATATATAAATGAACATTGGCATTATTTTAAATTTACACTTTGACACTAAAATGCCTTCAAATAGTTGAACTAAAATTTTTTTAAATACAATTTTGCAGAAAGTATGCATGTTTGATTATTGTGCATACCAAAATCTAACCCCATGCAAATTAGGGCTGCTGAATTACACTAGCACACCTTCCTTTTTACAAAAGCTGGAAATATTTTAGAACTTAGTAGGATAATTATTGGATTCTACTTTATAATCATTATAAGAGGATAGGATGCAACCATGAAGCTTCTCCCTCATATATTAATCATTGGAACCTTTTACTTTGTCTTCAGGGTCAAAATCTTGCCTTATAAAGGCTGAGGTCACTCCTAAATCTCAGCACTCTTTAGTCAGTGATGGATAAAAAGTGACCACATTAAGGTAAATTATATTCAACATAACACATTTGCCTTAATCTAAGATGTCTTAACATATTCAGAAATGCCAAACTTCTTGTCCTACTACCCCATCCACTTGAATGTGTTCTGTGTTTTAAAATGTATGTTAATGTGGAGTGGGAGAGACCGAGAGACTCTGTGTCATTTCTTAATGTGTAAGAGAGGGCAAGCATCAGCTATAGGAATTTAGAGAGGAGTAAAAACATGTTACTTTGTGTTTGATAGCAGGGGTATTCAGTTTGACAGAAAGCTTTGTAACTACTGTGTTTAGGCTCTTCCATTAAGAAAAGAAAATGATGACACTGAACTCTGAACCTGGACCTGACATCTTCATCACTGATTTACAGTAACGTCTTTGGAGGGGAAGGTCACCATGCTGAATAAGCAGCTAATGTGGCTCAGGGAGAAGGTCATTTGTATATGCTGTAAATTCTCATCATTTTAGAAGCATAGAGAATTTGGAAACCAGAACTTGACATTTTCCAAGAATTATTACAGTGCTAAAGAGTTCAAAGTGTTTATTCTTGATACTTGAAAAATAAAGTGCCTCTTGCTCTGAAGTTTTCCAACAAGATTGCAGTACTAAAGTTTAATCAGCATTCAGTCAAACTACTTATGTGGAGGCTGAGGCTAGATAGCTAAATATTAAGATTCCCCACCTTATGCCTTTTGGAACAAAGGGAAATGAAAGTAGAATGTTAGAACCAGAAAGAACTTGTTTTCTTCTAAAGTTTTTCTCTTCAGCCTGGCAAACAGAAAGGGTGTTCCTTGTTCCATTCCACTGTCTACATTATAATGGTGATAGATTTCTAACTTCTCAGGAGACTCTCAGTCAAAAGTTCTGTACACATACACACACACACACACATGCATACATCATATTAAAGTTAAAACTAGGTTTTCTTTCCGAAATATAAGTAGTCACTTGCAGCAGCTTTTCTGACTACGTATTTCAGCATAAAGATCAAAGGATAATGAAAATGCAAAGATAATAAAGGAAAAAGGGATATAGAAGTGATGGGAAGCACTATTCCTTTCCACTTTTCTGTGTTTGTCTTGATAGGTCTTCTAAGATGGAATTATTAATAACACTTTATTATTGTCTTCCTGTTATTCCTTTTAATAAGTTTTTCCTAGGGTAAGTTTTATGGTTTCTGGTTGACGATAGTCCATGATACCCCCTACTGTTAGATGTTTCAATATCCTGTTTCTTTCATATAATAATGAATTCTTTAGGTTATATTCTGGGTTGTACCATATCAACTCATACAGATTGAATAGACATCATTGTTTATTCATTTTGTCATTGGGCACACTTTTAAATATATTTTTAAGAAAAATTGCTGGAAGTAGAAAGTTTGATTCATAGGTTGTAAATGTTTAAAATTTTTATAGGTGTTGCCAAGTTGCATTCCAAATTGTACCAATCATATTCATTTTAACAGTGTGTGGTAGATATCGACCCCCATTTAACTATAAAATGTTTTTAGAAAACATTCTCTTTGCTATTTTGGCCTTTTAGCTCTTTTAATCATTTAGTATTTTGCCAGTTTAACTATTCAAAATAAAATAAAACCTCATGTTTTTTCTTATATGTTTACTTTTATATGTTCACTTGTTTATTTTACTTTTAATCATTGACTGTGTAGAATTTATTTTCATATGAAGTGTGAGGAGTGCAGTTCTGTTTTTGTATATTATGTTGTCTCAGCCTCACTGACTAAATAATATGTATTTTCCCCAAAATTTGGTATGCCACATTATAATATGCTAAATTGCCCTATGTATTTGGATTTATTTTTGGTCTATCTTGGCTCTAAGATTTGCATACACTTATATCAGTTCACATTTAAAATTCTATTAGCTTCATTATGTAGTTTTCTCTACCTTAAATGATTTTTCAGTGCCACCTAATTAAACTTACTTTTGAGAATTTCCCAACTATTTTGCGTGCTTATGTCTATATGAATGTTGGAATCATTTGTAGTTAAAATTCTGTACATATTATTTGGGGGACAGAATTTATGTATAAACTGATATATCAAGAGCACCTAGGTGGATCAGTTGGTTAAATGTCTTACACTTGGTTTTGGCTCAGGTCATGATCTTAGGGTTGTGGGATCAAGCCTGACACTGGGCTCCATGCTCAGCATGGATTCTGCTCCAGATTCTCTCCACCTCCCTCTCCTCTTCCCCAGGCTTGCACACTAACTCCTCCCACAAAATTAAAAAATATATATATTTAAACTCATATATCAGAATTTTTCCTCCATTAGCAGGAACTGATTGAATGTCTAATATAAAACATTATAAGTGAAATAGGGAGTTTATTAACTTCTATGACAAGACATCCAAAGACACAATGATGTGGGTTAGCTAAGTCAGTACTTCAAGGATGGATTCTCCCTTGTTTGTACACTACATTCTTGCTGTTTTGACTTTTGCCATCAGGCTTGAACCTAATGGTCACATGGCAGCTATGTCATCTTTAAGCATACCCAAAGTCCAAGGTCAAAAGAAAAATATGTTTCTTCTTTGTGTTCAGAGTCAAGAACATTTTTCTAGGAGCTCTTTGCAGAACTCATCTTATTTGTGAGAATTCCATTGATGCCTATTATAGAACTAATCACTGGCAAGTGAATTAATGAAAATTCACTTCTCAGGATGAGGAAGATTTCAGCTTTCACTAAAGCACAGGGCATCTCAATATCTAATGAAAGAAGAGTTTTTGCTTCTGATTTTGAAACATTATTTTTTGTGAGCAGTTTTAGATTCATCCAAGATCGGAAGAAGGTACTAAGATTTCTCATATACCTCCTGCCTCCATACATGTATAGCCTCCTCATTATCAACACCCCCACAAGAGCAGTATATTTGTTATAATTGATGAACCTACATTGACATAGGTTTTTGTGTGAACCGTCTTCAACTCCTTTAGGTAAATAACAAGGAGTGGGATTGCTGGATTATACACTAAGAGTGTATTTAGTTTTATAAGAAACTGCCAAACTATCTTCCATAGTGGCTGTACCATTTTGCATTCCCTTCTGCAATTAATGAGAGTTCCTGTTGTTCCTCATTCTTGTCAGGATTTAGGGTTGTCAGTGTTCAGGATTTTGGCCATTCTAATAGTTGTGTATTGATAGCTAATTGTCATTTAAATTCATATTTCCTTGATGATACATGATGTGGAGCATCTTTTCATATGCTTATTTGGGTTTCTATTTTCAAAGAAGAAGTAGACAGGTTTCTGGGAAGGTAAACAAGAGTCAGCCATACTTAACCTGGAGAGACTTGATCTATTTAAATTATCAAGTTTTTCTATCCAAAACCAACATACAGCATTTCACGTATTCAAGTACTTATATAGACTACTAGAGGTTCTTTTCTTTGTTTTCTTCATATAGAAGTCGTACACTTCTTAGTGCACTTTTTCCCCAGAGGTTTATCTTAAGTTGTTATTTCAATGAGCTCTTCCCTTCCTTTCAATTTTCTTAGCTATTAAAACAAACACGTTTTTAAATAAATAAATAAAACAAACACGTTTTTTAAAAATAATCTTTTCTCTCCCTTTCTCTTCCTGTGTGTGTGTGCATATTTTATACATATAGATCAGCCAAAAAGTTATGAAAACTTTGTCTATAATGTTTTTCCATTGACTAAACTTGCTTCTAGTATCAACTCTAGCACTTTCTAATAAGACATTTAATACAGAGAACCTGGTTTTAAAGGTAAGCTTGCCTGTCTTTGAATTCCAGTTTCACAATTTGCTAGTGCTTGGTCTTGGGCAGGTTACTAAACATCTCTGTAATTCAGTTTCCTTAAAAGTAAGATGGGTGATAATAGTATCTACCTCATGGGAGAGTTGGGTGGAAAGGTGATATTTGTGAAGATTAATCCTTACAAAACTAGTATACAATAAGTGACAAGTAATTTTTCTCTTATTAGTGATAATACTTACCCTTTTCCCACTTTCCTAATAGATCTGTCTTTTCGGTTTTTTAGGACTCATGGAAAAGATGAAATGCATAATCACAGTGTTTGAGACAATTTTAAGATAATATATTCCAGATGATTATGACTGAATACAGCAATTGCTAAAATGGAATATTAGCCAAGTCCTGTGGGAAGCCAAAGGAGGGACTAGTTCACTTTTCAGAGGGGTCAGGAAAAACTAGACAAAACCTGTGATATTTGTGCTATGACTTTAAAAATATAGATTTAAACAAAATAAATTGGAAGTTTTCAATTTTTTCCCCGTTTGGCTTAAAGCAGAAGTGCAATTTTCTTAAAAATCTGAACATGATTGAGAAAAAAACAATCCATATTCTCCTCTTAATAATGGATATGAAACCCTTAAAGTTGTCTATTAAAAGATACTATTAAAAGATGTAATGGATATGCTTGAGATTTGAATGCAAAAATTTGAACTTTGGAATACTTTACATACAGTATCAGGATATTCTATTCTGTTTATGGAGAGCTTATAAGGGGAGCTTTCAGAGTGAAATGAGAGAAAAGAACAGCTTAATCAAGGACTGTAGGTCAAGAACTATTACTAGCTGAGAGGTATGTGTGTTCAAATTGTGTTGCAAAGACCATATTTTATGCTAGTAATGACTGAAAAATAAAAGCAAAATGAACTGACTGCATTTCACAATTTCCTTCTGCATGGAGAAACTCTCACACCTGTCTTTCAGTGAGTCAGTCTGTCCATAGACACCACAACTGCTGCTGGTCTTGGGACAAAAACTTATGGGATATCTTAAAATGCTTTTTTTGTTAGTTTAAACATCTCTGTGCTATATTCCAGGAACAATAACCCCTAGAGAAGTGTCAGTTGGGTTATGAGAAACCATTTCCACTCTGTGGAAAATATTATTTCAAAAGAACCTTAAAAAAGGGAAATAGAAACAAAGTAAAAAGGCAACAAGAGAGGGAAAAAGAAAAAGGATGTTGGAAAACCTCTTGTTCTTTTTCTTTTAAGATATAAGTTGAAATAGAATAAAAAGGTAGTATCACTGCTGTGCTTTTCCTCTCTATGAAAATTTGCTATTTTTCCTGTTTGTAATACATGTCAGTGAAGCAAAATGAAAAATAAAAATCTTGGACCTTTTAGAATCCTGAAAAGTAAAAAAAAAAAAAAAAAGAAAATCAAATGAAAACCTGTCTAGCCTCTGAGGGGAAATTCTTGTTAAAAGGCTATTAGGTGGGTATCACAAAAGTTTCACAATTTCTTGTGTTTTTAAAAAAAAGTTTATCAAATTTTGCCAGAAAATATTTAATGTCGGCAAAAGTATTCACTAGAAGGATCCATCATTGGATGGGGTACTACAAATTACAAAAATTCCAAGTATGGGCACTAGGGAAAAAAACAATAATAAGAGATTCTCAAGAAAACAGGAGGAGCAGGGTTAGTTTTCTAATTCTACTTCTATCAATCAAAAGGTTTTAGAATGTGGCAGCGTAAATCCAAGGGTTCTATTAATATCACTGAACAGAACAAATAAAGATCACAACTTTTTTCAGTTTAATTTTTTTATTAAATTTAAATGGCATACATAATGTTCCTGTTTCTTCAACAAAAACAATAATAATTTTAGAATAACAACAACAAGAAAACAATTAAATGGTAGCAAATATGCCCAGACCTTAATGATGGTAAACTCGGAGTCGTGGAAACTCATATTTATCATGGATCTTGGGAAGTATCATGTTCATCTTTGTATTTTATATATTTATTAAATATAAAACATTTTAACGTGTATATAAAATACCTTGATGTGAAAAATTCTTAGCAATAAAACAATCTTCATAATTATTGATTATTTCAGTAAAATATTTTCTGAATTTTGAAGTTGGCTGTTATAATTTCCTCATGCCTTCTGCCACATACATACAAATGTGCATTTCTCTAGTGTTTTGTCATGTAAAGTGTCATAGCGTAAACCTACTACCTTAACCTCCTACTTAGTTGAAAACACTAAGAAACATAGTAATATTTATTTTCTGAGCATTCCATAATGTACTCTTTCATAGTTATTATTTAACATACTAGCATATGCAAAGGAAGATAATACCTTTATTTTCTTTCCCATCCTTTCTCACCTTTATTTTCAGCTCTCATCCGTGGCCCAGCAATGTGAAACGTTTTAGTCCAGTGCAGAAAGTTTAATCCATTAAAATAACTCCAGCAGTACATTTAAGTTTAATGATTTAACCAGTGGTTTGCTCATTTTTTATTTCCCCAATTCCTTTAGAAAAGGCATAGAAGAAACAGAGGACTTTTATACCTTTGTCATGTTAGAGATGGGGGCTGCAACCCTTTGGTGGAACCAGTAGATTCTCTTCTCCATGTGACCTTTTTCTTCTTTTGAATGTCAGAAGCTGTTATTAATTCTTCTTCATTTTGCTTTCATGCTCCAATGAATTTTATCCCTTCAAAGTAAATAGGTTTTGGATAACTGTGGAGTGTGTCAGTGTAATGGAATGCACTTTTTTTTTTTTCAAATTTTACATATATATTGCTTTATGCATCTTTCATTGAAGTATAATTAACACACAGTGTTATATTAGTTTCAGGTCTAAGCTTTATACTTTCTAATGGAGCTTTCATCTCATTGTTTAACTGGAGTCTATTATCAGTATGGAAAAATAGAGCAGTAACACAAAAGAACTGAGAAAGAGGTAAATGGATGTTATCTAGGTACTCCTTATGTGATAGCTCTACATGTAGAGCTAAAGGAAAAAAATACACCAAAGGGGCAAAATAAAAATGTGGACAAAATTTACACAAAGCCTTATAGCTACAATGATAAGGTATACTGATAATTTAAGAGGGGCCTCTCAGTAAATTACATACTGATCATGGTGAGAAAATATGAGAAATATATTCCATTCATTATAGATTTATAATATCTAAGTATGCATTACCTTCAAATTTATCTTTTTTCCTTTAGGGACATTAATCTGGAATTATGCAAATTTCAAAATATGTGGTGGATGTTCTACCATTTATTCATTTTATAAAATTTAATGTTGAATACGAGAATGCTATGCATAAGAATCCAGGTTTTTAAAAAATGCTCTATCTGTAGATATGAATCCTAAACAAAAACTTTAAGTCAAGACATTGTGAATGTATTTTGGAATAGAAATTCCGACAATCAAAAAATTAAGTTGAAAACTGATTTTCTGTTTCTTCAAGGAATGACAATTTCAGTCTGGAAGTTAAGAACTGGAAAAGAGGTTATATCAAACTAAGTAAAGATAACAATGCTGATGTTATACTTCCAGCCGTGAAAGAAAAAAAAAAAAATGCTGATATCCCACCTCTAGTTTGTAGATATCACAACTTATAAGAGTAATTGTTATATGTATTTTTCTTAAAATTTTTGAGACATTGAGAACTGTTTAGAACTAAAATACAGGTAGAACTATTCTCCCTATAGAAGCAGTAATTGGAGGCATTAGAAATAGTATTAAAGAATATTAAATTTATTGGATTAGAATTCTATCTTCTCACATTTTCAACTTTATTGTTTTATATGGCATGCCTAAATTTGCTAAATAGTATATACATATGCAGCGGACCCTTCAACAACACAGGTTTGAGCTGGATGTGTCCTCTTATATGCAGATTTTTACAGTATAGTATTGTAAATGTATTTTTTCTTTCTTATGATTTTCTTAACATCTTTTTTCTCCAGCATATTTTATTGTAATATATAATATAATTATATATTATACATATAACATACAATATGCATGTTAATTGGCTGTTTTTGTCATTGTTAAAGGTTCTGGTAAATAGTAGGCTGTTAGTAAAGTTTTGGGGAGTCAAAAGTTCTATGCAGATTTTCAACTGTGTGGGGGTTGCCATCCCTAAACCTTGTGTTGTTCAAGGGTCAGCTGTGTCCATGTATATGTATATATATATATTTATACACAAGAATGGCAGCTATACAATATACATATGTATATATATACATACATGTATATACACATATAGCAATTTATATATAGCATATATACATGTATGTACATACATGTATATACACATATAGCAATACATACATTGAGGTACGTATATTCAGGCTTGTGTGTATATATGCATATAAACATGATTGTATTCCAGAATATATATTTAGTCATTCTAGATAATCCCTTTGGTAACTTTCATAAAGTCCTGATTAAAAAAAAACCTCTAAATGTTTATTTTTAAAGAGAATGAGTAGAGAGTAGTTTCCTTTAGAGGCTTCTATTTAGAAAGTTTGTTCTACCCAGGTGGGTTAGAAATTAACATTATCATTACTCACCTCCATGGATTTAAGATTTGTCTCATTGGAGCCTACATACCTTTATTTATTTGTTTGTTTATTTATTTATTTATTTAAGAACTGATTTTTTAATATGAATTGAGCCATTAGATTATATTAAGGAAGAGCTGTTCATTTTGATAAGAATGTTAACAGAATATGGCTGAAGAATAAGTCATCATTGATGTAAATTATGATGTTTACAGGTAAAATTTTTAAATACTTTAAAAAAGATGATATAAACATAAATACCTACTTTTAAATAGCCATATTTTCCAAGTTATCTTCAAGTTTTCCTACATTAATGTTAAAGTATTTTTAGAATCTTATAATAGATTTTAATTACCTCCTACTTTGATTTGTGGCATAAGTACTAGTCTGTGAAGGCTAAGTATATGAAATAAAAATTGGTTCTAAAATAAATAGGAAGGATCTAGTAGCGTTCATGCCTGGCAATGATAGATGATCATCTACAAGATGTTTTCTTTTTTTTTTTCTTTTTTTTTTT
>CM052897.1:28222905-28257247 GCA_028534135.1 Potos flavus
TAAAAAAATAAAATGTTACACAATTATGAAGCTAACCATAATGGTTGTAATTTTTTCTTCACTATATCATAAAATTCTTTAGTCTTAGACATTTCATCTAAATACATGACTATTCCCCAAAATTTAAAATATGTGTGAAGAATAATTAGAATTCTGAAACTTTAAAAAAATCCACAATTAGTGATTTGATTATATATGCATTTATCATCATTGTCAACATCATCAAAATCAGACTAAATGTGTGTGTATGTACATATATAGTGTTCGTTGTATATAGCACGTATATAAATGTGTATGGGTATATCACATGCAGGAATGCTTCTTACTTATCTTACATATGGTACTTCCTTTAGTCCTCAGAGCAGCCCTGTATGTAGATAATATGAGTGTTCTTTTAGAGATGAGGACACTGAGATCCAAAGGGTTCAACATTTGCTCAGGATAATGCAGCTATCAAATGGCAGCAGTTGGTTTTGAGTCTTTACAAAAATTATGGAAACTGTGTTCTAAGAAGGAAAATCTTCATTATTATGAAGTGAAATCAATGTCACTGAATTTCTGTGTCACTATTGATAAATTACAAGTCTATACAGATTTTGGTTTTCTAATCTATAAAACTAAAAAATTGCATTGTATCATTCTATCATTAAATACCCCCTTTCCCTATATAAGTTGATAATTTTAGTGCTTGTTAATAATTTTAAATTCTAATTAGTAAAGCCTAACTTAAAACAAGTTGGTATAGTGCTCTTTCCCCTTGTCTATGGTTTTGGGGGGCACTAAAGTCAATAAATATACACTTAGTATCCTCAGTCATTTATGCATTCATATGCTCATGCATTCATTCACTTATATATTTAGCTTTCACTTATTTTTTAAATACTCACCCTGGTCCAGTGTCTTTGCTATTCACTGAGGTATACTGACATGACATTATCTACTTGGGATCTTAAAATAAGTGCTATGGGGACACAATGCAGAATGTCAAGAAAGCATGTAAAAGCAGGAAGATTAAAAATGTCTATGCATACTCAGGGATAAGTAGATGAGCTATGCAGTGCCAGCTCTGAGGAGAATCATTACAATATCGGACTGCACTATACAGTAGTGTACATTTTATATCTAGAAGCAATTTCTCTCTCACTTAACCACTCATTTTGGTACCAAAGTCTTAATATTAAAATGTTTGAAACCATCATCTGGCAGGACGGGCTAGATTATGCTGTAGTTATGAATAACTCCAAAACTTATTGATATATGAATGTTTATTTTTGCCCCATATTGAGTGCCCATCAGGGAGTGGGTTGGAATCTGCTTATCATGGCCACTCAAAGACCCGGGCTCACACAGACTCCTTCTCAATATGTGTGTCCATGATCACCATGACAGATGGAAGAGAATGCATCAAATAATGCATTAGATTTTAAAAGCATTTGTCTAGATATAACACATGCCACTTTCCTTGATCAGAAAAAGTTAGTTATTTAGAACTACCCTTAACTGAGGTGGGGGTTAGGTGGATGTGCGAAAAATATGAAGGGGATTAAGAGGTACAAACTTTCAGGTATAAAATAAAATAAATAAATTCAGGTATAAAAAGCAGTGATGAGAAGTACAGCATAGGGAATATAGTCAATAATATTGGAATAACATTGTATGGTGACAGGTGGTAACTGTACTTAACCATGGTGAACATTAAGTATTGTATAGAATTGTGGAATCACTGTGTTGTACACCTGAAGCTAATACAACATTGTACGTCAACTATACTTCAATAATAAAAAAAAATTTAAAGAGGCAAGAAAGTACAATCCTACCATGTATTCAGAAGCGAGATTTGAATGTTTATGAACTTCCTGACAGCTACCACAAAATAGAGCCCATGAGGGCACTTTGAAGCGGGATCAAATAAACTTGAATGAGCCTTCAGATAACCCACTACTGACATTAGCATGGACTCTGTTAAGAACCATGGTTGAATTTTGTTTAGAGAAGAAAAGTAAATCCCTATTTCTTTGAGTATCTAAGTTCCATTATTTAAAATGCCCTTTTATCTACTTGATGAATAGCTTATTCATTCTTTAGTCCCAAATCACATATCACTTCCTATGCAAAGTCTCTTGTAACTCTCCCAAGTAGCAATAATCACTCACTCTCCGTGCAATCTCTCTGGGGTTTTCCTGCTTTACATTTTTCATACTTAACTGTCAATTGTTTATTTATCTATGTTAACATGACTTGATGACATGTTCTTTGAGTGCAGAGACTGTGCCCTATTCCTCTCTGAGTCCTCAGCATATGTCACAATGAATAGAATATAGAAAATTTCCAGTTCAGGTTGAATTATTTATTATATCCTGTAAGCCATGTGTTTAATAATACATGGTTGGTTGATGAGAAAAGATCATTAAAGACTGGACGAAGGTTGTGTCATAAGGATCATAGCTCGCTCAGGAACTTATTACAGATGAGTTCCAAAGGATACTACTGTATCAGATGTATTAATTATATAATCAGAACCACAATACATTTCATTGAGGATGGTGTATTGTTTTGGAGGAAGAGTAACTATGTAAAAATTTGGAAAACTAACTTGTATTTTGGTGTGTAAGTTTTGTTAACTAGAAGTATTCCCTATTAAAGTAACTTTTCAAAATATACTGTGTTTAACATCATAAAAATAGAAAAAAAACTCTTCTTCATACCTAAACAACTCAACTACTCCTAAGAAGAAAGTAACAATCTGTGTATGTGTGAGTATGTGTGGGAGTGCGTGTGTGTATCCTTCATCTGCATATAAATATACTGAAATGTATGGTATCTCAAGGCTTATCTCTTAGATGAATTTTCTGTGTCTCTTAATTAATGTTACTTCAAATTATAAATATGACAGTTTAGTTAACCACTGATTATAATATGTAAATAGGAGTTTTAACTCAATCAGTGTTATATGTGCAGAGCTGAGAAGAATAATGATGAAGCAACTTACCATAATTACTCAGTTGCATCAACAATCTTATTGAAAAGCAGGTTAATTCAATTTGAATTATTGGCTTCTAGGTTAAAGTAAAAATGTAGGGAAAAAGTAGGTTTGCCTGCTCTAAGGTGGTACATGGGCAAACGTTATATCGCAAAGGGGTATACAATTTATTTAGTTTTTATAAAAAGTCACTCCTCTTTTTTTTTTTTTTCTTAAGTCACCTCCTCTTTTTCACTGTAAAGAATATGTAGCATGTCTTTGGCTCTATTTTAAAAGACTTCCATGTAAAAAATAGAACTCATAGAGGAAAAGTTTATTTTTAAAACACTGAAAAAATTATTGGGTCCATTTAGAGGAACTGGTGTAGGAAAACTTTATTTTTAAAACACTGAAAAAAACTATTGGGTCCATTTGGAGCACAGTTAAGGTATGTAATTAGGAAGTAGATTGGTCTGAAAGAAAGCTATCCACTCTGGACTTAGTTATATTACATCTTCACTGAAATGGGTAGCGCTTTAGAATATTGTTCAGGAAATAGTGATTAGTAAAATGCAGTCAAGTAAAACTTGAGTTTGAATCCTTATTTTAGTGTCTTGGTAGAAAAAGCTAATATTCACTTGGCTTCTTTGAAAATGAGCTAAATGTTTTATAAAGACTCACTCTCACTTTATGAAAAACTCTTGAATCTTAACTACACTAAAATAGCTACGTCAATCCTATAGCAGTCATGAGTGAAATTGTTAGTAAAGGGGGAAGAAAACTAAACTGTTTGTTTTCATGAAAAACAAATTGTTCGCTAGAAATTAAACTATGGCTTAATGCAGATAAAATAATTCTGTTCAGCCACGTCTGGTAAAAAAGAGAATGATAGGTATGATGTGAAGTAAACTCCTCTGCTTTGTGTAGGCACTCTTTTAGGTCCCTGAGGGAGAAAGATGCCTCAGCATAAGACTAAACCAATGTATTAATTTTATCAAAAGCCAAGCTTTGGCCTCAGACCCCATTGTGGTTGCTTGAAATAGTGACTGTATATGAATCACAGACTAATTGGGATTGTTAATTTGTAGAAGACACTAGGATCAGGTTGAGTAGCTGTCTTGATCCATTTCTTGTAGTTTTTCACCCCAATTTGGCCCTCAAGATCTTACAATTTTGTAGATAAAAGGATAGGAAGAATGATGATTTCTCAAGAGAAAAAAGAAAAAAAAATCCCCAGGGCTTAGGACAAAAAACTTAACATATGTAAAATGTGCCCAGAGATACCTACTTATTAAGGATTACCAGACGGATATACACAGAATCCACTCCTTGCTGTGATATACCACTTGGATTAAGGTAGGCTATTCTAGAATCAGGTATTAAATCACTCATTCCCAATTTAATTGTTACCAAATTGTTCTTTGGTGTGAACACCATCCTCTCTAGTGTTATTTTAAGCATATGGTTAAAAAATATTGCTCAGGATATGTTCTCTGTGAAGACAAAGGCAAATAATGTTTGTTATTTCTTTACATAGATTATATGCAGTTTTATAAACACACATTGTGTTACACTTAGGTTTATGATTCATCCGAATTAATTTTTACATATGGTGAGTATCTGTGCTTTTATTTATGTTTTTCTGGCAAGAGGACCAGAGAAACCTTTATTCTAGGATTAGTTTGTCCCATTGTTGGGTCCATATGACCCCTGGTCCTATGAGTTAAGAGACTTTTTATTATGGCTTTTTCAGTATGGAAAGAAACTATTCATGGCCCTGTGGAAAATCCACTGACTGTTACTTATGTTCCCATTCACCAAGCCTTGTGTAGTTTTTTCATGCATGTTGCTATTCTTTTTCATCTGTGGATACAAGGTTGATCTTGGGAAGATCTCCAGAACTATCTATCCTTGAATATTCTCCTTTTTGGTATGCTGTCCTACATACTCTAGCTACTTTGGCCTTCTGGGAACCCTAACTCTGTCTCCTCCCCTCAGGGAAACCACTTAACTCTGCATTGGTTTCACCTTCTTGTTCTATGCCATGAGGACACTCTACAGGCAATATGCTGAGAACATTCTCTTCAGTGCTAATATTGGGATAAAACTTTCAAAGGAAATTCTTGTCTCCAATTTGCAGTTTTACTTGTAGCATTTTCTTCATACTCTTTCCTTTTAGGTTTAAATGGCTCCCTAATTTACCATTTTTCAAGGCATGGTCTTTACCTGCTTCACTAGATCTTCTAAGATGTTGTTTATAGTTATTTTAATCTCAAATTGTTAATTCCAATATGTTTCTCATTCCAGGATTTGTTTTTTTAACTGTTTATTTCTTGAGTTGCTGCTGTTTCTGCTTCTACTTATTCTTTTTCTAATTTTAATCAGAATTCTGATTCTAATTGTTCTGATTTTTCTTCTTCTCTGGTGTTTATTATAATGTTTCATGCTGACTATGGAAAAAACAAAACTGTAGAACGTGAGATAAACAAAATTTAGGCCAAGACATTAGTATGATCTCTTGCTTTTGTTGTTGTTTTGTTTTTTCTTTAAGCAAGTAATGATGGACATTGCATCAATAGATGCATTGCCACCATAATTGAACTGGTATAGCATTTTATGATTGGCATAGTTAACCTATATTGGAATATATACCTTTTTTTTTAAAGATTTTTATTTTATTTATTTGACAGAGAGAGAGAGAGAGATCACAAGTAGGCAGAGAGGCAGGCAGAAAGAGAGGGGGAAGCAGGCTCCCCGCTGAGCAGAGAGCCCAATGCGGGGCTCGATCCCAGGACCCTGAGATCATGACCTGAGCCAAAGGCAGAGGCTTTAATCCACTGAGCCACTCAGGCGCCCCTGGAATATATACCTTTAAATTTAAATTACTAGGTATTAAGCTTCTTGTAGAAGTAGGGAGATACTTGGTTTCATAAGTTAATAAAGATCGAATACAAATGAAATTTACACAAGGTCTAAGGTACTAAGTTTTTTCAACTAATTTGAAGGTCTAAACTTTTAAAAATGTTTGGAAAAATATAATGCCTAACTACCCTCTAGAGAATAATAATTTCATGAACTATAAGAACTTTTAATTCAAGCATACACAATAGTCATTTGTTACATACAGTCATGAAAAACTGTGGAAATACCAATTAGACACTGAAGAATACATTAATTTATGGAGTCAATTATCTCTACTAAACTTTGGGGTTTTTGAATTCTCAATGCCCTCTTTATTTTTCTAGATAGCCCATAACAGTTGATTATAAGTGATCCAAAAGTGTTTTTCAAGACTAACTGACCAGAAGAATAAAATTATATTTATTAATTTATAGTACATAATTTAATTCATATTATGTTAAGCAGACTTGCTTCATCTATGTTACATAAACATAAAAAGAGAAGGAACATGATAAGAAATAGAAGTATCAAAATCCAGAAGCAGGTGATTTTTTTTTCCTAAAACACAAAGAAACTATTGTCATCTGAACAAACATTTAAGAATTACCTACTGTGTGCAAGACACACTGTTTAGTAGGCATTTAAAGATTATAAAGATGAATAAGTCAACTTTTCTCCTAAGGGGATGAGTAATTTATTTTATTTCAATATCTTGGTGAATTATTGAACTTATCTACAATGTTTGGTTGAAAATTTAAAACTAATTATTTTGTTTTTCTTTCTTTCTTTTTTTTTTTTTTTGGTCCAACAGGCAAATTATATGCTTAGAAATATGCAGCTCTGCTTCTTTGTAACTAAATATACTTTTGTTTTGTTATCAACTGAAGGGAAGAAAATTATTTGATACATTATTAAGTTGACATTATGTGCTTCAAGGGAAAAACAACTCTTATAGTGAGTCATTTTACATCCCAATTGCTGTTTCTATGAAGTACTTTTATCTGCTATTTTTCTGTTTTAAAAAATCTACATAATCACAGAAAAAGCATGTTACTAACTAAAATATATTTTAAATGCTCTTTTTAAACATTTGATTTCATTAAAATTACATAGGTATGTAAGATCAAAATATTTTAAGGACACAGAATGTGTGCATTCAAATGTTGATTAATGATGATATTTATAATGGATTGTTTATCTTTGATCATATAGCAACAATGTAGCAATTCTAATACTATCACTCAGAACTTTGATGTTTATTATGTTATTAAGTAACTACTGTATAATATCCTAAGCACAAAATTTGGGATAATCAGAGAATTTTCTCAAGAAGTACCTGGATGTATTTTATGCTTCATTGAAACTACTTTGAAATTGCTCTAAAATGGATAGTAGATGGTTGAAATGTAAATCCACCTCTTCTACCAAAGATTTTAAGACTTTAGTAATAAAGTTATTGTATAAATGCCATGATACATTTAGATTCCTTCTACCTAACATCTATCCAGAATAATTTTAATTGAAAAAATTGTTATTAATTATATTTTGGCCAGTTTTGGAACATCACTGAATATGACACAGTATGAAGAGAGAAAAATTCATCTTCAAAGGAATAAAAAAAATGATTTTTCAACAAAAACAATGGAAGTCAGTGAATATTATTTGCTGATATATATTTTAAGACATTTTGCTTCTTTCTTCATCCATTTCATGTTCTTATCTGCCTTCTAAATCTTGATGAAAAATAATATATCAGCTAAGATCTCATTACAGTGTATCATGTTGTATGTCCCCACAAATAATTCAAACTTATTACCTCTGACCCTAAACTCAGTTACTCATTTCCCAATGCCTTATCTAGAATTTCAGTACAGCAGTGGGCTGGTAGGGTTGCTGTTGAATTCTGAATGAATTCCAGGTTTTCGCGAAGCCTGGATTTAACTGCTAGATAAGTTTCGTATGCTTTCGTGTCCCTCATTCTATGTGCTAATCATACCCTACTCTTTTCTGTCACAGCACTGTTAACTGTGGGTGGGACTCTAAGATTTATAACTCTCTCTCACTAGAATGGAAACCCATAAACTCAAGCGTGGTTGCTGTTGTAGCTAACATTATATCCCTAGATCTTAGCACAGTGCCTGTTGTATCATTGGTTGTCAATAACCATTAAGGAATGAATGTATTACTATTTCTTTGCTTCGTGTATATTCTTGCAATAATCTCCTATTACCTAAATTAACCTGGGTCTGTGACTTATGATGAGAAAAACCTAACTGCTTATTACTAGTTACCTGAAATTTCCCCCAAAGTATCATTATCTTTTTCACCTCCAAGGCTCTGTCTCTTTCCTTGAAAGGTTTTCCATACCTTTGTGCATTTTGCCCTGACTTCCCCTTTCTCTAACCATAGTTCAGGTTGCAAATTTTCCTTGTGGCATGCTTCAGCTCTGCAAATCTAGTGTAAGTGGCTCTCTTTTCAATCTTTATAAACAGGTTCATGATGGCTAATATTAGTCCATCTCTCCTCTATCATAAACCATTGCCTATGGGATTATAAATATGGTAAAAGTCATTTCAATTATGTGTAGGGTATATAATTTATAGCCAATAAATATTTGTTGAGTAAAAAAGGTAAATGACAAATCATAGCTTTGATTCAAAACATCTCCTTCGACTGTTCTTTTCACTGAAAAACAAATGCCAGCTGTTTCAGAAATCAAATTTCTCCCTAAGAGTAATTTTTTAAAAATTTAATATTATTAATTTAACCATTAATTTAATAGATGAATTAATTCATTTTTCAGCATTGCATTATTAGACAACTGAATATTTACACCTCAAGCTCTAGAGTCTAAAAGATATTGGTATAGGTGGCTCTGAGGAAAAAAAAAGTTAAAGAAAAAGAATGCTTGCTAATCATATAAATGCTTTGACCTGGAAACAATAATAATATGGTATAGTATCAGAAGTATATCAGCTAGAGGGAATATTCCACTCCCCTGGGAAGAACAGTTAAACAGCGGCTTTGGAGAAGATCACTGGTAAATTAGAGAGTCAGGAACTGGTTGTTTTCGAAAGAAGGAGAAGAGAATTACATGCATACCAAAGAGACTTTATGCCTAAAGTAATGGACAGGAAGGAAGGATAGAAAGAAGGAAGGAAGTAGGAGGAAAGAAGGGAGGGAGGGAAGAAGGGAGAGAGGAAGGAAGACACTACATTTAGAAAATTGTAACTCTCTCATTGTTAGAGTATAGCCTGTAATGTAGAAGAAATTACTGAGTGAGCATGCAGCTAAGGTAAGCTACTCTTGGGGTCATGTGTTATGTCATGCAAACGCTTCTTACTTTTCTGTGCAGGGAATAGGAAGTTTTTACCAGGTTTTAGGTAAGATAATGATACAATGACTGATGCAGAAAGAGCACTCAGCAATGTCTACACTTTGTAAAGCAAAGATTAGAACCAATTCTAAGGATGATGGACAAATGAACTGAAACAGGTGTAGTGTGAATGGAAAGAATGATTTGGATTTGAGAAAAAAATAGATAATAGAATTAAGCAAGATGTAGATGTCTACGACATGGTCAGCAGGAACACATAATGAACTGATTTCTATTTGAGACAGCCAGCATAGTACTGTCACTAACAGCAATAGGATAACAAGGAAATGGACTATGCTAGTCTTATTTTTATGTAAGGAAATCATCTGCTAATATTAGTGAGTAAACAACTATCATAATTTCATAACATTGCTTAATATTGTTTGTTATAGTTGGTTAGGCTTCTGTGATTTTTTTTAAACCTCGAAGGCTAAATAAACATGGAAATGACTTGTTGTTAGACTCGAACAATGCTACCACTGCTCTTCGTGGGATGCAAGTAGAAGTGTATAGCTTGTCAAAGTAGTCTTTGTGAAATGAGTAAGTGAGGTAAAGGAGCCATATGCACACATTGTTGGTTTTAGATATCTGTTTTTAACTTGGCCATTTTGAATTATACTATATGAAATTCACTAAAGAGATAATTTCACAAGAATAATGTAGTGTTTACCATAAAATAGCCCCAGAAAAAAGAGGGGGAAATAGTACCTTCACAGTAATTACGGTTTGAGTTTTTTTGCTCTAAGTGGGAATGAAATGACTGGGTTTTCCCTCCCTCTGTTCCTCACCCTCTCCTTCTTTCTTTCTCCAAGGTTTTATATATATATTTTTTATTGTGTTTTCTTGTAATTTAATAAGTAAACTGACAGCTACACATGAAATTGGAAAGTGAACCAATTAATATTGTTAGTGAACTTTGAAGGGTAATAATACCAAAAAGTTAAAGAATTTATATCATAAGCCCTTATTCTTTAAGCACTGATGCAAATTTTTCCTTACGTCTAGGTTGCTAAGCAACAGCCTGAAAATATTTTTTGTTATCCATAAATACAATTCTGTGTGGTCCCAAAAAGCATAAACATTTCCCCAATCTTTTCATTTGTTTGAGCTCCCATATCATATTATTGAACAAGGCTCCTTAAGTGACAATGTTCTATATAAATGAAAATGCTATGTATGATATGCAAACACTTTCATAAATACCTTGTAATTTCTTTCCAGTGAATAACTATTGTGGCAGCATAATTATAGTTAAAAGTAAAAACATGGAATATATAATTAATTTGGGTGGAGTTTGTAAAAAGTTTATTTTTCATATATGTGAAAACAATCAGAAATATGTATTAAAATAATACAATCACATGATAAAGATAATCTAAGAACTACTGCATGTTAGTCTTTAATTTATTCACAAGTTAGAAGATACTACATGGTATTAATATGCACTTACCTTGGAATATTTTATATGTTTCATGATTTACTGTTGCTAATACATTCCATTTTACAAATATATATATCTGTATATATATATATATCTCCATGATATAATTATCATAATATCAATATGCAATTACCCAAGGGGAGGTAGAATCATAAAAAGAAAGATGCACAAATTCTCCTAGGGGAAATGGAAAAAGGTAATGAAGGTTGTTTATTACATGATAAGACACAAGATCACCAGATCAAAAGTTCAAGGTTACATAGTATAGCAATAGGATCTGGGGAGATTATATAAAAGATAAATTTGCTGTTCTGTAGATGAACTGTATTTGATACTCTGCTTTTTCAAGGATGATAAGAATGGCTCACATGTTTCTTTCCTATAATTTGATATTTTGATAAATAAGACTGTAGCCTATGGGGAAATAAGAAATAACTAAATTCATTCTTATTTTACCCACCTTTTGTGAAGCTCAAGTTATGAAATTTGACTTGGGGTTTTAGGTTTATATGTTCCTTAACTAATATTAGACATTTCTTCTAATTACAAATTTTGAATATAATAGGTCATTATTATGGTATGTTTCTTGAAAGAAATGGGCCCCAGAGTTATATTGAATCACAAATTCAAGTTTATTTAAGTATTGCAGTAAGTGACATTTCTAAGATTTTTCTAATGCCTATTAATGTTTCACGAGTGTAATGAAGAAATAGAGATGTTCTATCACTCACTCAGGGAAGTAATATTGGATTAAATCTAAAAGTTACATAAACACAGTTTCTTCCTCCCTGGCTGCTTGAAGTTTGGCTGCCATATGAATGACATAGTAACTATCTGGACCTGGAAGTTCATGACCAACTGACTATTGCAAAAACAGATGGTCATTGATGTCACTCACTTTGGAAAGGCAACAGTACCTAAGACAGAAATTTGGGGAAAACTAGCCAAAATGTACAAGACTACACCAAATGTCACCTTCGTATTTGGATTCAGAATCCATTTGGTGGTGGCAAAACACCTGGCTTTGGCAGGGTTTATGAATCTTGGATTATGCAAAGAAAAAACCCAAACATAGACTTGCAAAACATGGCCTGTATGAGAAGAATTTTAAAAGTCTATGCTTATACTGGAGAGAATATCCAATCGAAAAGACAGTCTCTTCAATAAATAGTGTGGGGAAAATTGGATAGCCACATGGAGAAGAATGAAACGGGACCACTTTCTTACAACCATGCACAAAAATAAATTCAAAATAGATGAAAGACCTAAATGTGAGACAGGAATCCATCAAAATCCTAGAGCAGAACACAGGCTGCAACCTCTTTGACCTCGGCCACAGCACCTTCTTACCAGAAACATTTCCAGAGGCAAGGGAAACAAAAGCAAAAATGAACTATTGTGACTTCATCAGGGTAAAAGCTTCTGCACAGCAAAGGAAACAATCAACAAAACTAAAAGGCAACCTACAGAATGGGAGAAGGTATTTGCAAATGACGTATCAGATAAAGGGCTAGTATCCCAAATCTATAAAGA
The DNA here is from genome assembly GCA_028534135.1 of Potos flavus. NCBI lineage: Eukaryota > Metazoa > Chordata > Mammalia > Carnivora > Procyonidae > Potos > Potos flavus. The sequence continues at coordinate 28,235,116 of CM052897.1, forward strand.
ACTTATCAAACTCAATACCCAAACAACAAAAAAATCCAGTTAAGAAATGAGCAGAAGACATGAACAGACATTTCTCCAAAGAAGACATACAAATGGCTAACAGACGCATGAAAAAATTCTCAAATCACTTGGCATCAGGGAAATACAAATCAAAACTACAATTAGGTACCTCCTTTTTTTTTTTTTTTTTAAGATTTTATTTATTTATTTGACAGAGAGAGATCACAAGCAGGCAGAGAGGCAGGCAGAGAAAGAGGGGAAGCAGGCTCCCCGCTGAGCAGAGAGCCCGATGCGGGGCTTGATCCCAGGATCCTGAGATCATGACCTGAGCCAAAGGCAGAGGCTTTAACCCACTGAGCCACCCAGGCGCCCCTAGGTACCTCCTCACACCAGTCAGAATGGCTAAAATTAACAACTCAGGAAACAATAGATGTTGGTGAGGATGCAGAGAAAGGGGAACTCTCCTACATTGCTGGTGGGAATGCAAGTTGATACCGCCACTCTGGAAAACAGTATGGAGGTTCCTCAAAAAGTTAAAAATAGAACTACTCTATGACCTAGCAATTGCACTACTAGGTATATACCCTAAAGATATGCGTATAGTGATCTAAAGGGGCATCTGCACCCTAATGTTTATAGCAGCAATGTCCACAATAGCCAAGTTATAGAAAAAGCCCAGATGTCCATCGATAGATGAATAGATAAAGATGTGGTATATATGGACAATGAAATATTACTCAGCCATCAGAAAAAATTAAATCTTACTATTTTCAGTGACTTGGATGGAACTAGAGGGTATTATGCTAAGTAAAATAAGCCAGTCAGAGACAATTGTCATATGATTTCACTCATATGTAGAATTTAAGAAACAAAACGGTGGAGCATAGAGGAAGGGAGGAAAAATAAGATGTAATCAGAGAAGACGACAAACCAGAAAAGACTCTTAACCACAGGAATCAAACTAGAGGGTTGAAGGAGGGGAAGGGGGTAGGGGGGTGGATGTAGCATTATCCACAGTAGCCAAAATATGGAAAAAGTCCAAATGTTCATCGACTGATGTATGGATAAAGAAGATGTGGTATATATATATGATGGACTATCACTCAGCCATCAAAAAAATGAAATCTTGCCATTTGCAATTACGTGAATGGAACTAGAGGGTATTATGCTAAGCAAATAAGTCAGTCAGAGAAAGACAAATACCATAGAATTTCACTCACATGTGGAATTTAAGAAGCAAAGCAAATGAACATAGGAGAAGGGAAAGAAAAATAAGATAAAAACAGCGAAGAAGGCAAACCATAAGAGACTGGTAACTATAGGGAACAAACTGAGGGTTGCTGGAAGGGAGGTGGGTGGGGCGATGGGCCAAGGGGGTAATGGGCATTAAGGAGGGCACTTGTAATGAGCACCGGGTGTTATATATAAGTGATGAATCACAAAATTCTACCCCTGAAACTAATACTACACTATAGGTAACTAATTAGAATTTAAATAAATCTTGAAAGAAAAAAAAAGTCTATGATTATACTACTTTAACTGACGTGGCATATAAGTACATACATTTTTTTTTTTTAAGATTTTATTTATTTACTTGACAGAGAGAGAGAGATCACAAGTAGGCTGAGAGGCAGGCAAAGGGAGAGAAGGGAAGCAGGCTCCCTGCTGAGCAGAGAGCCTGATGAGGGGCTTGATTCCAGGACCCCGAGATCATGACCTGAGCTGAAGGCAGAGGCTTTAACCCACTGAGCCACCCAGGTGCCCCTCCAGTATATACATTGTAAGGGATAATAGTAATAGAAAATTTGTAACAAAGTACAACTTTTCAGGTTTTTTATTTTTTTATTTTTTATTTTTATTTATTTATTTATTTTTAAAGATTTTATTTTATTTATTTGACAGAGAGAGAGAGATCACAGGTAGGCAGAGAGGCAGGCAGAAAGAGCAGGGGAAGCAGGCTCCCCGCTGAGCAGAGAGCCCGATGTGGGGCTCGATCCCAAGACCCTGAGATCATGACCTGAGCAGAAGGCAGAGGCTTTAACCCACTGAGCCACCCAGGCGCCCCTTATTTTTTTATTTTAAAAATATATTTTTTTTCTTGACACTTTTGTCTTTTGTTTTAATACAAATTGTTATTATGTGACATAATCCCAAGCCTCTCTGTTTCTACCTAAGCATTTGTTGATGTCACCCCATTAATAACAGCAAAGAGCTGGAGTACTAGGGTGGGATTCTGTTGATGTGAATTTATAATTTCCAGTCTTTGTGAAACTTTCTCTACTTCTCTGCTTCCTTTTTATCATCCATAAAGTAGTTATAATAAAGTTACATAGGTTATAAGGTTATTGTGATAATTACAGGACATGATAACATGCAAAAGGACATAGAACCATAACAATTGTATAATAAATCTCAGTTATTATTTTTATTGTTACCCGCAATAATAGTCATTGTTAATTATGTTTACTTATTTGGAATCCTGACTTGAAACAATAAAAGAAACTATACAAATTAGGATAAATATACAGTATTGGAACAAAACATTAGACGATTAGAGATTTCATTATTTCACCTAACAGGGAATCTATATATAAGTAGTTTCAGTTTTGATGCAATAATTCAGTGTGTGTTATTAATAAGGATCTTACTAAATCCTTCTAATAAGTTACGTTGGCTTTTTGTCTTTAGGTTTGTAACCTCATGGCCTAAAGATGGTTTCCAAAGCTCTACTACATTTAAGGCAAGAAGAAGAAAAGGCAAAGTGTTTTAGCATTGTGTCTTCTCTTTTTTTCTTAAAATCAAGAATTAGATTTCTCAAAATTCTGCTTATCAAACTTCTTATAAATCATTGATCAGAGTCAGGTCATACTTTCCTAACCAATAACTAGTAGAGGATATAGAATTATCATTCTTGATTTAGACAAATAATAACTCATCCCTGGGGTTAGTGAAGAGGCTTGTGATAATTTAGCATATTGTGGCTCAACAAAATTTGGTTTTAATGCACCAAGAAAAAACAATTGTTAGCAAACAAATAGTATCTGACACCAGCAATGTATAATTGGCTTCTCTGATTTAATTGGCTCTTGTTGGCCTGGGAGTGGGGAAAGGAACAGTTAGCATCATTTTAACAATGAGGAGATTCTATAGGAGTGTTGAATGCTAATTATTTGATACATATCATATTGATAATATTTCTGTGTACCTTTCATTTTTAAATTAAGATTATATACTTTTAGGTGATGGGGATTAATGGGGAGTTCACTATTTGTGATGAGCATTCGATGCTGAATGAAGTACTGAATCACTAAATTATGCACCTGAAATTAATATTACACTGTATCTTAACAAACTGGAATTTAAATAAAAACTTAAAAAAATTAATGCTTTCATGTCTAATTAATACCATAGTAATTGTAATCAATGTGGTAATATTTCTAACAGCTAATTGCCATTTAAGTGGAGAAAGAGCTAGAGAGTTTATAATAAAATGGTGACTTAAAAATCCAGAAAAAATTAAAAATGTTTAGATTACTGTATATGATTAATATGGAGAAAAAGATTAATCATTTAGAGTTAAAAATGCAAATTTCCAAGAAAATGATGTTTATGATGCTAACTTCTGTGTATGTTACTAGATAAAAGCTTGTAGAGCTTCTGCTTATAGGTCAGATTCATTACAGTAGTAAAAGTACATCCAAGCCCTCGAATTAATGCATGTGATTATGTTTAAAACATCCAAAGATGTTGAATAGATTAAATATATTAACATATAATACTGTAGAGAAGCACAGAGGAGCATGCCTAAATGCAAGCTATTCCGCTTGCTTAGATAAATAGAATTCTTAATGCAGTAGAACCACAGATGATTGCAAGAGTAAATTTTACATTTCTGCCTAGATATTAAAAAGTTTGCATGAAATGAAGTTTCTTTCCTGATTCATATCAATTTGTAAAGGTTGGCAATTCAGTTTGCTACACGAAATATATCTTTATGAAGCATAGCAAAATCCAATTTACCAGTAAAATCCATTTAAATTAAAATCAAAGACTAATCTTCATATAATCCTTTACTTGTACCTTAATGATGAAAAACGAACAGATGCCTATAGTGAACACTTACTTATCCTGATTATTTTTATTTTTATTTGATAGAAATTACCTTCTGCAGGGAAGAAAAAGTATATGGAAAGGTCACATGCAACAAGTAAACTTATTAAAGCTATACTAGAGAAATAAAAGATTATTCACATTTTTTTTCAGTCATAGAGAATGGAACTGCATAATAATGTTCTTTAAAGCCAAGACTGAAATGTATGAAACCTTATGAATTCCAACAAAATTCTTCCAGCTATTGAAAATGGCTAAAGTGCCACCTTTTTGATGATCATGTAAAATTTGATATATAGTGAAAATTGACAAGATCATTCTAAAATATATATTGAAATTCAAATGGCCAATAATAGTTAAGGAACTGTTGAAGAACAACAAAGATGAAATTATACCATTGGATATCAAATTTCATTATAAAGTTATGGAATTTGATGATTTTGAGTAGAAAATGAACTTCTGTACACCTATAAAAAGATCATTCTGTTCCTTGTTAAGAACAAATGCAAGAGGGCTTGGGCATATTCTATGAGACCAGTTAGGAGGTTTTAGGATAATCCAAGAAGATGCTGATTTCTAGCATGGTAATATCAGTGGCATTGATTAAAAAATGATAATATTCTGACTATATTTAAAGCTACAAGCAATAAAATTTGCAGATATATTGAATGTACAATGTAATAAAGTGAAAAATAAAGGATATCTTCAAGTATTTTAGCCTGAGCAACAGGGAGCAGATGAAAAAGAGCATTTCGATCTGGATAAGTGGATTAAAATTGTCTAATAGTGGAGATAGTGATGTTCCAAATGAGAGGTCTAGTTAGAATATATAAATTGTGTGTCATCACTGTATACATAACTGTTCTCAAATTACTTCATTTTTTGAAATATCTAATTCTGATTTTTTTTTTTTTTTTTTATTCTACCTAGATATCTGAGATCAGTATGTACTCATAGATACCTATTTTATTCTTTGGGTTATAATCCAATACTGCTTCGTTTGTTTTATTATTTAAATGCCTCCAGCTTTGGTCATTAGCATTTCTTCCAGTTGACTCCTGTGCCCTTTTGATTATAATCGCATCTTGGTGTTTTTTTCTTTTCTTTTCTTTTTTCTTGTCCGTTATTTTCCTTTTCCCCCTCTTTGGGCACTTCCTTACTTTCTAGCACTACAGAATGCTCTAGACTCATTCTGAGCATTTCCTTCTTTAGTACTAGAATCAGCCATTTTCCCAAAAATCCCTGGTTTATTTTGTTGGAAAATTCTATTAGGAACCAAGATCTGGGTGCTAGGTGTATTCCTTGTTACTAAGGTGTCCTTAGTGCTAGATGATTTCAGCTGAAAGTGGAAGAAAATAGATGGATGTATATATGAACCTGTGTAAGCATGTACATGCACGCACATCCACACACACTAACATTTGTATCTATCTAGTGCTAAACATGAGTTCATACTAATGTTACCCGTTCTAATGTTATCTCATGGATAATTCTAGTCTTCCATTCTTGCTTATCTTATAAGCTCCTCCTCCAAAAATAAGAAACTTGGCTCGAATCATCACCATTTATGTACTTGTTTAATTCTAATATGTATATTAGTTCAAAATTGTTACCCCAGATCCTTCTTTGGAACAGATATGTCAACCAGTGTATTGTGTTTATGTATAGGTTTTGTTGCTGTTTGTTTTGTTTGGGATGTTTGTTTTTAGAAAAAAAAATCCTAGTTATTTCTTCTATTTGTCAATAAAGTTACATAGGTTTTGAGAAATGCATAATGTTATATATCTATAATACCATTCAGAATAGTTTCAACACCCTAAAAATCCTTGGTGTGTCACCTACTCACCATTCTCTTCTACCCACAACTCTGGTAACCACTGATCTTTTTACCATTTCTAAAGTTTTGCCTTTTCCTGGGTGCCATGTAATTGGAATTTACATACAGCATTTAATTTAAATGGATGGAATTTAAATACAATATTTAGTATTTTCACATTTATTTTTTTCACTTCAGAATATGCATTTAATATTCATGCATGTCATTATGTGACTTGATGGCTCATTTCTTTTTATCACTGAATAATATTCCATTATATAAATGTACCACATTTTAGCTATTCACCTATTGAAGGGCATGTTGGTTTGCTTCCAGTTTGGGCAATTATGAATAAAGTTGCTATAAATATTTCTGCACAGATTTTTGTGCAGATATTAAGGTTTCCAAAATAATTGGATAAATACCTAGGAGTGTGATTGCTAGATCATATGACAAAACTATGTTTACCTTTGTAAGAAGCTACCACAAGGGCTTCCAAAGTGTCTGTATCTGTTTTGCACTTCCACCAGCAATGAATGATAGTTTCTGTTGTTCTGTGTTCTTGCTAGCAATTGGTATTATCAGATTTTTTTGTTTTTGTTTTTTTAATCTTAGCCTTTTCAATAGATAGGTAGTGGTATTTTATTGTTGTTTTAATTTTAAATTCCCCAGTGAAAAATGTGGACTACTATTTGATATTTATTTGACATCTGTATATTTTCTTTGTTGAGGTGTCCATTCTAACTTTTTTTTTTTCATTACAATGGGTTGTTTGCTTTATTTTTTTACTTTTAAGACTTTTTTGTACATTTTGGAGATAAGTCCCTTATCAAATATGTGTTTTAAAAATATCTTCTCTCAGTCTGTGGCTTGTGATTTTCATTCTCTTAACTGTCTTTCACAGAGAAGAAGTCAAAATTTGGGAATCCAAAAACCTCATTTCATTTTGTCTAGACTCTGTCCCTTTCTGGCGGTGTTTCTGATGATACATTTCCAGAACACCTTATCCATCTCCCAAGTCGTAAAAGCCCACGACATTATATAAAAGTTTTTTTATATATCCTTCCTAGATAATATCTGGATAATATCCTTCCTTCCTAATCCTGGCTTCTGCTGGGATTGTTGGCTAGATCTATGCATCACACACCTAATCTTTTCAGTTAAAGATTTTTGAGCCACATCTTTGGTCCTCTCTCCAGAGCATGGCTTTCTAAGGTTGAATTTCCTAATTTAAGCTTCCTTTGCAATCTGGTTAGACTATGAATTTCCCAAATCATCAAATGTTTGTTTCTTTTTGCCTAGCAATTTATCTTTCCTCTCACATTTTGCTGTAAGCAATAAGGAGAAACTAGGCTGCCACTTTAACATTTTGCTTGGCAGTCTCCTCACCTAATTGCATCTATTTATTACAAATTCTGCTTTCCACTCAACAGTAGAATAAATTCAGCCAAGCTTAATGCCATTTTCTAACAAGGGCTGCCATTCCTGTAGTCTCAAATAACATGTTCCTCACTTCCTTCTGAGCTCTTACCAATCATCTTTAACAGCCATATTTCTACCAATCACCTCTTCAGGACCCTTGAAGCTTTTTCTGTCCTGTCCATCTAAATTCTTTCAGCCTGTATGCATTGTCCAATTCCAAAGTCATATCCAAATTTGAAGGTATTTGCTACAGTAGCACTCTACTTTTTAGTATCAGAATGTATATTAATTTCCTAGGACAACCATAACAAATTACCACAAATTTGGTGTCTTAAAACAACAAACATTTATTCTCTCATAGTTTTGGAAGCCAAAAATCCAAAATCAAGGTGTCAGCAGGTCTGATTCCTTTCGGATACTTGGAGAACAATCTGCCCAATGCCCCTGTCCTGGAATGTAGTGGCAGCCAGCAAATCTTGGTTTTCTTTGGCTTTTAGATGCATGGGTCCCACACTTAATCCAGGGTGATCCCATCTCAACATTCTTAATAACATAAGCAAAGACTCTTTTTTCAAATAAGGTCCTCTTCAGGTGTATAGGGGGTTAAGATTTGGATACACCCTTTTGGGGGAGACTATTCAATTCACTGCACTAACCAATATATTTTCTTTCTTGACTGAAGAACTTTTTAAAACATTTCTTACAGAGCATGTCTGATGGTAATGAGTTCCCTCATTTTTTGTTTGTCTGAAAGAGTATTTCTCCTGTGGTTTTTTTTTTTTTTTTTTAAGTATATTTTGCCTGGTTAAGAAATTCTAGGTTAGGGTTTTGTTTTGTTTTGTTTTTAATTTTAACACTTTAAATATTTCACTTCACACTCTTTGTGTTTACATAATTTCTGCCAACAAGTTTTCTCAGATTCTTATCCTTGTTCCATTATAAGTAGGTGGGGCTTTTTTTCCGCTGAATTATTTCAAGATTATCTAATTATCTTTGGCTTCTGTGGTTTTTATATGGTATGGTTTGGTGCAGACTTTTTTTGTAATTTATCCTACCTGGTGTTCTCTGCGATTCTGAAATCTGTCATTTGATTTCTGTCGTTAATTTTGGAAAGTTCTCAGCCATTGTTACATCCAGTATTTCTTCCTCTCTGTCTTCATCTTGCATTCCTATTATGCATGTTACATCTTTTGACATTGTCTTTCAAATCTTAGATGATTTATTATTATTACCATCATCATCATCATTATTTTATTTCAATTTCAGTTTAGAAAGTTGATCCATCTTCAAACACACTTACCCATTACCAGTCATCTTATAACCCCATCAAAATCATTCTTCATTTCTGTTACAGTGTTTTTAATTTCTAGCATTTCTTTTTGATTCTCTTAGAGTTTCTGTATCTCTGCTTACACTACCTATTCTTTGATGTTATCTCCTTTTTCCAATAGAGACCTTAACATATTAATCATAGTTGTTTTAAATTCCTGAGCAGATAATTCCCATATCCCTACGTATTCGGGTCTGATTCTGATGCTTTCTTTGCATCTTCAGATTTTTTTTTCCTTCTACCACGATTTAAAATTATATTGAAGATTTAACGTGATGTATCAGGTATTACCACCTGACTTAAATAGGCTTTAGTGTGAATTTATATTAATCCTATGGGAGTTGGGCTGGGTTTAATATTATAGCTGTAGAAGCCAGGAAATTCAAATTCTTCTATTGATCTTGTTTAGTCTTCTCTGCTATCTTTTGGGTTCCTTAACTCCTCATCAGATAGATTGTGCATCTTACTGCTCTTTCAGCTGCAATCCTCTGCTGCTACACTAAAGTCTTATTGGTACAGTTGTTAAGTGAAGGGGAGGCGAGGCATTTCACAATCGTATGATTAAATCTATGTCTTTTAGTGGGCCTATGTCCATGGACTTTGATTTTCACGAGTGTGTCTTAGAATTTTTTTCTCTCTTAGGTGAGACAGAAAATGATCTGGAGTGGGAGAAATGCCATTTTGTTTGGTGAGGCGAGGTTCTAGTAGTCTTTTCCCTTAATAGTAGGCCTTTGATATGGAGAACACTCTGAGTGTATTTCACTTTTCCTTCCCCTACCCTTGCCAAAATCATGAGAGGGTCTTTCTTGGCTCTCCACCATGACAGCTTGGGTAGAGTCCTAGAGGTAAAACCCATGAAAGTTGTCTCTCCCCACAAAACTGAAGCTTTCAGGAATTTCTCACTCTTAGGCAAGTTTACATTGATCTTCCGGTATTTCATCAAAATTACCATTAAGTGTACTTATCAGTTTATCGCTCCAGTGGACTGTGCTTCAGATAAAATCTCAGTTGTGACTTTCTGTATTTGTCTGTCTATCCAGACTTCAATGTGCTGATTTTCTCTACAACTTCAGTCCTGGATGATCAATGCTAAGTCATTGCTTTTCCATTTTTCACCTTTTTCTTATAAGAATGAGAGCGACAACTTGTAAAATTTTTATGTGTCAGAGCTTAAACCAGAATTTTCTCTATACATGTAAAAGCCAAACTTCTTCAGATAATTGTTTCCAAGTATTACATCCAGTTTTTACTTCTCGTTCACTTTTTTTAACATTTGGTTATGGAAAAATTAAAGACATACAAATAGAATAGTATTGTGATTCCATGGAGTCATTGTTTAGTTTCAACAATTATGAAACATACAAGAGGAACTTTTGATATCTTTTCAAATGAGATAGAAAGTAAATGAAATGATACAGATTCTACTAGGATTGTGTCAAATTGAGAATCCAACTTGAAGAAGCTACCACTGGCCAAAAATAGGACAATGTGAGCACCATGAAGGGTAACTATTGCAACTGATTGAAACACTTTAAAATTATTTAAATCTATGAATTCATAACAAAAAGATATAAACCAAACGATGTGAATAAACTCATCATTTTTAAAACTGGAAAATAAATAAAAGTTTGAATCATTTATCCTGTGTTTCCTAATTATTGTTACCAGGTATGAAATAGATTTTTTTAATTTTTTGGAAAAATTTATCTTTAATGTAAAGAATACAAGACACTGGGGTAGCTCAGTTTGTTAAGTGTCTGCCTTCAGCTCAGGTTGTGATCCCAGGGTCCTGGGATCATATTGGGCTTCCCTGCTCAGCTGGGAGCCTACTTCTCCCTCTGCCTGCTGCGCCCCCGGCTTGCTCAGTCTCAAGGTCTCTCTCTCTTTGACAAATAAATAAAATCTTTAAGAAAATATAAAGAATAGAGCAAGATTAAAAGATCACTATTTTACAACTATTAATATTTTAATGAATCTTGGCATCAGCGATTAGTGGCTACTAACACTAGAAAAACAATGGCATCCATCCAAATGCCTTCCTGATGAAAGGTAATGAACTTCCCTGTGACGTACTCTTACCAAAAATATATAATCTGAATCTAATGCTCTGTAGATGTTATTATAAGTTATAGGAAATAGAGAGCATAGAGGAACATATTTCTGTACATTATGAGGATAGAATCAGCAACTCTCAGACTGGAAAACACGATAGGCCAAATAACCCATTACTTCCTCAACGATACTGATAGCAAAAATGCAATGAATGGAATCCTATTATACTTAATAAAACATAATAAAGAATGAGAGTGTACTAAAAGATTGTTTTTCAGTTCTGCTTTTTGAGACCGAAAAGTTGGAATATATTTTATGTTTTTTCTTTTATCTTTGGTAATGTCATTGGTTATTTCTTTTTCTAGGCAGTTCTGAGGCCCTGTGAATATACTTATTTAAGGCTGTGTCGTATAGTCGTAATTCTCTAAAATTGGAACTGTCATAAAATAACACTAACATCATACCAAAATTAGGAGAGAAATAGGTCAAACACTACAATTTGAAAAATTATCCCAAGAGAGTATTTAAAGAATTAAAATCTAATGTAACTTATACAATATTGATAGTATTTGCTTTAAAAGAGCAAACCCTTGGAACATAAAAGTACAGTTGAATTGTAGGTTTTACCACTTTCAGTTCCATACCTGCATTATGTTTAGATATCCCCAAACCGTAGAAGTAAACACCCTTACATATTTGGTACAGAACACATGGATAGAGAAAGCATGTAATACAGTTTTGGAAGATTGTAAGAGAAATACAATCATGATGATGATGATGATGGTGATGATGGTGATGATGTGCTCTCTGAGGTAATGTCAAGGACATGAAATTTAGAATATGAGGCCAGTTTAAAAAATTGAAACTTCCAGGGCACCTGAGAGGCTTGGTGGAGCATCAACTCTTGGTTCAGTTTAGGTCATGATCTCATGGGTTGTGAGATCAAACCCTGCATCAGGCTCTCCACTCAGCAGGGAGTCTGCTTGAAGATGCTCTCCCTCTGCCCCTCCTCCCAGTCATGTGAGTGCTCTTGCTATCTCCCTCTCTCTCTCTTGCTTTATTATTCTCTCTCTTGTAATAAATAAATAAATCTAAAAAAATTGAAACTTCCTACTATCACCTATTATACCAAAAAAGATTTCATTTCAAATTGTAGTATCAGGTAAGGAAATCAAAGAACTAAGATGTATTAATTTCCTCAATTTTATGTTATAAACTTTATATACTTCCATTATTAAACTTTAAAAAGTTTGAATATAGAACATACCAAAAGGCAAATTATATTTATGAAAAGATGGATTCTCTGGGCTCTCCTTCCCATCTAAGGCCTAAAACTAATTTTCTGAAATAACCCAAAAGGGAAGAAAGTTTTTCAAAGTGTTGAGTATGGGGGAAAAACATTTTGATTATTATGTTTGGTTCTATTAACATGAATAAAGTGTCCTCTTTTTTCGACATTAGTTTAAGTCAAGAAAATTCATTTTTCTCTAAAAGTTAGTTATGCCTCCAATACAAACTTTATAGCTTGTAACAGTATCAGCCAGCTATTTTGCAATAATGCTTCATAAAATACACTCCAAAACAAAGAGACAAATATCAATCAGCATATGTTCTTATGTTCATGGTTCTGAGTGCATCTGCAGGTCAGTATATTTAAACTGGGTTCAACTGTGAAGTTCTTTTTCAGACCACTGGTCTGTAGGACTTGGCTTCTTCCTACAAGTTTAGCTAAGGTTCAAATGGCATATATTAATATTAGCTAAAGGAGAAGTAACAGTACACGAAAGAAAGCCCATTTATGTAAGCATATTGGAACCCCTTACTCTATAATTAATATCCAGTAGGCCAAAGTTGGTCACATGGCATGAGACATTGATTCAGGGAGGGGTTAAATTGCAAAAACATAATTAAATCTGCCACTGTCTACTCCCTTAGTTAGTTATTTATGATCCTTCTTCACATACAGTTTATTCACTTAATCCCCAAAATTAACTAATTGTTGATCAGGATTTCAAAATCTGCATCAGGTGTGGAATTATTTATATGGAGACCTGTTAACTAAAAAACAGGTTATTCTCCATCCACTTACCCAGTGTGATTGCGGAACAGGAACAGGGTCAGTGCAAAAAATACTCTCATTTGGTAAGAGAAGAAATAAGAGACTTAAGGGAGCCACTGATCCCCAGGAATTCTGAAATCCTGCTAGGCAAACACTATTGTGTACTTTCAGTCTTGATACATACAATTTTCTTGATTAGACCCTGATTCTACTTTCTGGCAGAAGCAGTGGTCTGTGGATCTTTCCATTTGACACTTTGGCATTTTCTATTTATTCTCTTCCCATAGTAAGTACAAGACTAGAGTTTTTTGTTTGTTTGTTTAACATCTTGAACAGACTGGCAACATGCTTGCAAATATAGACATCTCAAAATGTGTCCAAATGGGTAATGGGTGTTAAGGAAGGCACTTGTGATGAGTACTAGATGTATATGCAAGTGATGAATCACTAAATTCTACACCTGAATCCAGTTTTACCATATATATTAACTAACTGGAATTTAAATAGGTACTTGAAAATTTTAAACCAGTGAGCTTTTTTTTTTAAATGTATTAAATTACAGTTAATTGTAGGTACCAACAGTCTCACCGACAAATCTTTTTATTGTTTTTAAAAGATTTTTTTTATCTATATAAGAGAGAGAGAATGAGAGAACACAAGCAGGAGGAGGGGCAGAGAGACAAACAGACTCCCCACTAAATGGGGAGTCCAACGGAGGGCTTGATCCCAGGACCCTGAGATCATGACCTGAGTTAAAGTCAGATGCTTAACCAAATGAGCCACCCAGGCACCCCTACTCACAAATCTTTTAAAGGCATTATTCTTATCACACTTTTGTGAGGCCATGTGTTTTGCTTTATTAAGAATGTGTTAATTCAGGTATAATTACCTAAGAAGTGTTGCCTTACTTATTTTGGAAGTCTTAAAAAGAAGTGTTAGTAAATGGTAAGGCTCCCAAGCCCTTGTTTTTGTGTATTTACACCTATAGGAAGCATTTGAAGGCTACATAGTTTTTCATGCTTTGTTCCAAGGCTGTATTTTAACTTTTGAATTATTGCTTGGTGTCTGAGAGATCAAAGATGAGAAAGTTTTATTTTCAAAGCAAGCACATCCCAGCATTTCTAGGTTCTCCACCGTCCTTCTTAATTCTGCTTGTGCATATGCTTGCTCTCTTTGTTTCAAGCCCCTGTAAATAGGCTTTTTAAATTAAGTAATTGATTTTTGTTTCAAGTTTTTTTTTGTTTGTTTCAAGTTTTTATTTAAATTTTAGTTGGTTAACATATAGTGTAATATTGATTTCAGGAGTAGAATTTAGTGATTACATACAACACCCAGTGCTCATCTTAACAAGTGCCCTCCTTAATACCCATCACTCATTTAACACCTCCCACTTGCCCTCCAGCAACCCTCAGTTTGTTCTCTGTAGTTAAGAGTCTATTTCATGGTTTGCCTCTCTCTTTTTCCCCCTATGTTCATCTGTTTTGTTTCTTAAATTCCACATGTGAGTGAAATCCTAGGATATTTGTCCTTCTCTGACTCACTTATTTCACTTAGCATAATGCACTCTAGCTCCATCCATGTCATTGCAAATGGCAAGATATCATTCTTTTTGATTCAAGCCCCTGTAATGGTTTACTCAGCTTGTGCTATCCAATCCCAAAGCCCATGCCACGTTTTTAGGTTTTGGTTTTGGCGGCACTCAACTTCTAGATATCAGTATCTTGATTTGCTAGCTTATTGAGTAAATAATGCTCAATAACAATCCATTCCAAACCTCAGTGACCTATAATAAAAATAAGAATTTCTTCCCATATTTACAGGTCCTCATTTCTTTATGAATCAGCTAACTGAGGCCAGGCTTGGCAAAGTGAATCTCTCAACTGTGGTCTGGATGGACTTAGCTCATCACTATGGACTGGACTCAGGCCCCACAGATATTCATTCTGAGGCTGAAGTTAAAAGGGTTCTTAGCTACTTGAGAGAAGCTCTTTTCATGTGAATGGCAGCAATGCTCCAGTCTAAGCCCACCTACTCAGGCACATCTGAGTAAAGTTCCCTTTGTATCACATCTGATAACATCCCTTTGGTGAAAACAGTTCGTATAGTAAAGTGTGTGGATGCATGAAAGCATGCATAATTGGGAAACATAATGTAACCTGCAACAATAATATTACACTTCTGGTAATTGTTTACTTTAATTTCTATAAGTCTATTTTAATTTATTTCACTAAGAAATTACAGATTGCTTTGAAAATAATAAAACTTAGTTTTTAAAAAAATGCAAACAAGGCCTCAAACGCAAAAACCTGTTATAATCTAAAGCATCATAAGTAATTTAACCATTTACTGGTGGAAATATTATGTTCTCACTTACATAAACTCTTTAACCTTTGAACACTAATTTTAACTCAATTTGTTCCTAATACATATGCACAAATAGAAGAATCTCAAGGTCAGTGCTGCCTGGCTTCAAGGAGATAAACATAGCACAGATTTTAAAACAGATTTACTCACAGTTATAAACCTTAGCTCAGAACCAGTTTCCCCCTTGGGCACTCTTTTGAGGAAGGTCAGTGAATATATGGATTGTCTTATTTTTGCTAATAGTCTCTTTCCCATTCACATTTTTGGTAATTATTCTCTTACTCTTGTTTAATTGTCTCTTTATCTTCTACCACTTATCTAAAAGAATCCTTCCACTTTCCCTTGAAGGCAGAGTCATGACGAATTTGTAACATCTTTATCTGCCTCCCTTCTCTAACTTTCCAATGAAGGACTGCTGTCCCTGTGACTGGACAACAGAGTACAGACAATCTGAAAGAGATGTGACCTCAGGCTTCTGTGTTACTCTTCAGTTATACCGTCTTGTTTCCCAAGGACAGGTGACAGAACTGGTATGGGAGTAATCATGGAAGTTGACTATCTGTTTGGATCTTCCAGTTAGCACAGAAATAGCATGTTTAGTCATTTTCCCACCCAAGTTTGAGAAAAAATTAGAGATTCTGCTCACTCTATAAATTTATGTGCTCCATGTTTCTCCCTTTGCCCCCCAACATCTACAGCTTGACATAGCACTCACTCTATTTAATGACGATTACACTTGCCTTTTGTCTTCCATGGCAAGAACAAGCTGATAGTTCTTTTGCAGTAACATTCTGTTAAGCCTGGCAATCTGAATGGTTTGACCAGTATATATCTTAGTTGTAAGTATAGTTAGTTGATTGTGAGGTCTCTCAGAACAAAAAGGTGGGCCATAAACTAAGGCCTTGCTTGGACTATACAGGTGAAACATCATAATCATCAACAATAACAAAACAATAATGATAACAAACATGTATCTAATGTGACCAACAGAGGCTGAACTGACCCACCTGTAGTTATGGTCTCTGACTAATTTTCAGACTTGAGTCCAGTTCAAAGAATTAGTCTTTTCATTGAGGGTAAGGCTGATGCATTGAGGGAGGCCTATTATAACGTATGAAGTACATAGTGTATATTTTCCTCTTTATCTCCCCTAAAGGAGCTCATAGACATTATCAGGGAAAGTAAAATGCGTAGTCATTTCTCAGATTAAGGGACACTGGTCCTGAGCTATCAGAAATCTCTGTTGAATAAAAATGCCAAAAGGGAGAATAATGCTTTATGGGGATCAGATGATAAATGGAGTTTTGTTTCAAGTCTCATTGTAGGAGAGTGTGTCACCATAAGTGTAACTTGGTCCTTTGCCCAGTTCTTAAGAGATTAATTGGAATAGAACTAAGTGACAACTGCAGAATACCAACATTGGCTACCAGATTATGTTGTGAGAGCCATTATTACAGGATGATCAAGTGTAAAACTATGGCGTCTCACCCTCTCATATCAAAATCACAAATTAAAACAGCACCGAAGACTTCGGTTTCTAGGTGGTTTGGTTTCTAGTAGCAGCAGGCCATTATTCCTGCTGAAAGAAACTAGGAACATTTGTATAAATTACCAAAGGTGCATTTTCAAAGGCAGGAGATAGCTATGGAAGAAATAAAATCTAGGTAAGCAAAAATTCCACTGAGGAGATAAATTTTCCTTGGTAAGCTGATAAACTACAGTCTTCTTTAGACCCCTGTGAATGTTTGCTGATTCTGGGCACAGGCTTTGGATCAAACCTAGCTCCAGCAGACTCTGCTGGGGGAAGGAGAAAACCAGGAAGTTTTTAGTTGACATGCAGGGCTAGAATAACAAAGCAGAAAACGGAGGCACCTCAATCGCTTGACCAATTCTCTCCACAGGACCTTTTCTGAGTTCTGGGACTGTGTGGGAGTCTGGGGAGTTTAGATAAAATTTCTAAAAGCTAGACTGAAATGTCCTGCAATCTATAGTGCTTAAGAAACTAAGTCCTGCTGGCAGAAGCAGCAGGACCTTAGTGCATGGCTGGAATCCCTTCAAGGTGTTTGCCAGATTTTGAAACTTCGTGAGAGGGAGAATATGAAGCTCGGCTGGCAAATTCTGAAGGCAGAGCTTGGTTTTATTTTTAAAAACCTCAGTGGTATCCCCTATCTTTCATTGCAAATTTATCATTTTAATATTTCTAATGATAATGGAAGTGGACTTTGAATGTTTTTCAGATATTTCAGAATTCTGAAATTCTGAAATTCTGTAGTTCTGCTATGTAGGGAGCACATGTATTGCTAAAATAGTCACCTTGCGCCTACCTTGGAGATCATTAGAAAGTAGCATGAGCCATAAACCGACACAGATCCCTGCTTTATGTGAAGATAGGGCTGTTTACTCCATTGGGTTCTCAATGCCAGCTGATCACATGGCCTAGAGTTCTTGTCCCCCTATTTTGATATGCCTCAGTTCTTCTCATTCTTGAGATACTGGCCTGCTTATCACCTCCTCAAAGAAGCTGAGACTAACCAAATTATCAAAGGTAGACAATCCCTCATTTTCTGCTCATACACACTGTTTATTTCTGTCTAATCACCTATAACATTTTATGGGTGATGTATGTATATTTTCTGTACTTTGGATTGTTTTTCTCTTGCAGTTTCCCTCTCTAGAAAATTTGCTCCATGAAGGTAGGGACCATTTTCGTGTCTTTCTTCTTTGCATGTGTCCACAGTCCCTAACATGTGTCATGTACATAGCAGTCACTGAATAAAATTGATTGGATTAAATGGAATAAATCAATGAATATTATTGTAAAATATGTATTATGGCAGCCCCTATTCTAATTTCCACTTTATTTTTGCTATGTACAATATATCTTGGTTGATTCTTGAATTTGTTCAGGTTTCAAGTTTTATTACTCTGCCCATGACAGGAAACACATATTCACAAGCACAATATATTATACAACTTTTATATGATACTTTGTTAAATAATGAGTCTAGAAATAAATAGACCTTTCTCTGAATGTAAGTGGTTATTGAACATAACACTATTTTTGTAGTCTTATCAAATAAGAAAATACATTCCTTATATGTCATTTAAAATAATTTTTAAGATTAAAAACCTTGTAAGGACTTTCTTAACATCCAATTTCACATCCTAAGTGGGAGATAATAGTGCATGGAATTCCAGTAGTGTTATTCATGACTAGATGTCTATTTACAGCTACCCTTTTGATAAAACAGGTTAGTGTTAAGCTTCAGTAGGCTGAGAAATTTAACATGATTAGCTCTCATTAATGTCAGAGTTATGCTTTTTTCTTATAATAAAGGCAGAACCATTCAAACAAGATTCTTGCAGAACCCAAAGATCTGTCACACAGTGATTGTCCTTTCTTGCACCATTAATTTCAGGTCAACTAACAGAATATTAAAGGAAAAGTAGTACAAAAAAATCAAAGTCCTAAGGCTTAAAATTATGTAATTTAATAACATTTATGAAATAGATACATATACAAAAACAATTATTCATCTACTGTATGTATTTAATAATAATTTTTAAATAGCATCATTTTTTCTCTTAATATTAGAAAACTATATTTTAAAAGATTGAGAAATATGCAAAAGAATATGTGCTAAATAATAATCACCGAGAAACCTAAAATCCAGTGAAAATAATCACAATCATATTGGTATATTTCTTTCTTGACCTTACTACTGGCATGCCTGAGGATGACCAAGACTAAATCATACCCTTGGGATATGTCTAAGAAAAGGCTACAGGAAAGTAGGGAGTTCTGTGAAAAGGCAGGTTGGAGGCCCAACATTGCGATTTTGACATAAAAAATTTTGTGACTCACAATTTGGTGAAGCTTTTAATAGACCAGGTAGAAACCATTTTAAAATGTATTTAAAATTTAATAAAAACACCATTTTCCATAATTAATTGTGATAGAATTTGATTATGTTTACACTTTCAGTGTTATAAGTGAAACTGAAATAAGGATGTTTAAATTCAAGTCTTTCTGGGGGAATGTCTGCCTGTTCCTAAAGAGAAAAACTGCCAATGAAAGAAGTATATGTCAAAGTATAGAAAATTAAAATGTGATATTGATAAATTAGCCTCATGGAATTTTTAATTTCACATTTAGCAATTATGGGAAAGTTTTCAAAGAATTTTTATCAGTGTCGGGTGCCATTCTTTTTTGAAAAAATGTTTCCTAACTATATTAATTAAAATGTGAGAATTTGGTTTATATTAAATTTGGTAACATTGATTTCAATTTATGTTAAATATGTTAGTTATTTTATCATCTTTGGTTACTTTGTTATTATGTTGCTACTTTCCATTGGAATGAGGAGACTAGCTCCAGAGACTGGCCCTTTTGGGTTATATTGGACTACATTGCCTCTTTTTTTATAATGGATCACAAAATAACATGCAATTCTATTCTGTAAGGAACATAATGGGCATCATTCTTTCAAACAGACACAATGAAGTGAGGAGTAGGAATGCTAAATATGAGAAAATGTAATCCCATTTCAATTAGCATTAAATGGGAAAAAGAAGACAACTTCGTATTTATTACAAACATAATTCATTATGAATATCTAACAACCTATATGAGTAAGTAATCTATTACTAATGTATCAGATACCTTTTAAGCCAGGAATATATGACAGAACATAATTGTGTGTGTGTGTGTGTGTGTGTGTGTGTGCATGTCTGTGTAATATATATAAAACAACAAAGAATATATCGTAGTGTATTTGACCTCTCATGACAAGAAAAAAGAGATTTTCATATTTCACAGCTTCATGGCATCCACAGGAGGTTTAGTCACAGTAGAAGTTAGAAACCAATTGATTTTATGGAGTTGAACATTGTTTCTGTTTGGGTCCTGTTGAGTGTTGTATATCTCTAAGACTACCAAAGAAGTTGAATACATAGTTGAATATACAGGACTGTAGTACAGAAGAGAACTCTGGACTTAGATAAATAGTTTAGATTTTGATTGAAATAATGGCTGTGCTTGAGATAACCAAAGGAAAATATATAAAGTACTGATCTCAAACTGGTAGGTCTACAGATTTGTTTTATTTAGCCAATGTAATGTTTAAAAAATTGGCTAGCAAATTAGAAAAATCTGCCCGACTGGAGAATCTATGTTTTACCTAAAAGATAAGCTCTGTTTATTCTTTCTCCCCATGAGTGCCTTCACACAATCACATTATCTGTGTATCTCCTGGACACTTCAGTTCTCAAACCTTTTTTATGATGAAAGAGAAAAGTTAGGCTTACGACTTAGCATTGGGAAATCTCAGTTGTGTGCATTTGATTTGTGGGATGTAATGTGCTTTAGAACAATCCCCATCAAATATCTGTGGTGAAAGATAATTTGTTTGTGTGCATGTATAAATATATACAGTAGTCTGTTAGATCCATATTGAAATGAGAAAATGAATAAAAGATAATTATTTAAATTATGAAGTTATATGAGTAGATACAATGAGTATTTTCATTATAGAAATGGTACAAATACTGTTATATAGTAAGAGCTCAAAAATATTTAAAAATAGTTATAATATCATTAATAGAAACACTAGGACCGTAAAAGAATAAATCATGTACTTCTGTGGGGAAAAAAAAACAAACCGTTGTAGTGTTAGATAAATTATTAAAAGAATACAAGTGAATGTGG
Organism: Potos flavus; assembly: GCA_028534135.1. NCBI lineage: Eukaryota > Metazoa > Chordata > Mammalia > Carnivora > Procyonidae > Potos > Potos flavus. The sequence goes on from CM052897.1 coordinate 28,255,976, forward strand.
TTTTTATAATATATCCAACTGTGCTTTATATTGTCCCTTTGGCATTTTTGTTTGCAGTTTTGAAAATTACTGTTGAGTTATGTGATGGCATGATAAAAAGTAATGTAACTGTATATTATTTATAAATATTTTAAGAAATAAAATTTTTCTTTTAAGAAAGTAAGATGCAACATATCATAGACTCTGCTAAGAGCGTGAAATCTGAGGCCAAATTGCCTGGGTTCAAATACTAACTTTCAAAGACTTGTTTGTGATCTTGAGCAAATTCCTTAATGTCTCTTTACCTCAGTTTTCTCAATATAAGAATTAAAGAATCATTATAAGAATTAATGAATTAATACTTAAAATTAATTATATTTGTATTGCTTGCATGTTCATTAACTAAAGGGATTTTCTGAAGACTCTTATTAATTAATAACTTAATTAAGTTATTAATTAATTAGTAAGTCTAATTAATAAGTATACTCATTATACTTATAAATGAGTTGTATTTATATTGCTTGCATCCACATCACCTAAAAGTATTTTCTGAAGATTATAATTTTATAAAGTCCACTATTTTATAAATTTTAATAATTTATAAACTTATTAATTTTAATAATAAATACATAAATTTTATAAATTTTTAATAACATTTAACTTAATAAATATAAATTTTAATAAATCCCACTAATTTTAAAAGTTACCCACTATTGATTTTGAAAACTAGATTTTGAAAACTAGTCCCATTGTATGGGACTTTGATTAAATCATACTGTTTCAACTATTGATTAAAAAGAATGTATACCAAAACATAAATTATATCTGAATTCATCAGTTATCTCCAGCACCAAACAAGGTGTCAGATAGATAATAGAAAACTATTTTTTTAAGTTAATTTGCAAGACTTTCCTGAAAATATATTAGCATAGAAAGGTGGAAATATGGGTTGAGACAGATAAATGATAGGACATCTACTTCTCTGGATTCTCAATATTCTTTCTTTCCCTTCTACCTATGCTTAAAACAGTAATGACAGTAGCATCTTCTTCACTACATGATGCAGGCATCTCTCATGAATCTAAAGATATCTGACCATCTTCCAACATGGATGTTTTAAAATATAGTGTATCAGTAGAAAATTTGAGGTATAGGAAGGTGAACCTATCAGGAGATTATTGCCATTGCAATGATAATTTATTATTCACAGTTCTCAAGATGAAAAGGCATGCCATGCTTTAGGAGTGGGGTCACATGAGGAACCCCCTGGGTTGATCATGAGGCAAATGGAAT
>CM052897.1:28257747-28326466 GCA_028534135.1 Potos flavus
ATTATTGCCATTGCAATGATAATTTATTATTCACAGTTCTCAAGATGAAAAGGCATGCCATGCTTTAGGAGTGGGGTCACATGAGGAACCCCCTGGGTTGATCATGAGGCAAATGGAATGGAGAAAACGAGTCAGGAGTCATTACTGTGATTTCTGTGGGAAGAAATGGGCAAGGCAGGGTAAGCAAGCTTAGAATTGGCTAGTTTCAGGCTCTGAGGCATAAAGTCTGTCCCTAATTGTCAGGTACCTGGTCCTGGGGTGATTAAAGCAAGTTCAGTGACAGAGAATATGAAAGCCCAATAAGGAAAGTAGTTGGGAGTATGGACTCTGGATTGTGTTGGTGTGTGTTTGAAAAGTGCACCCCCAGGAGAAAGACTCCTCTTGAGAAAGTGAGGTGGCACAAGGGAATCGGGAGGCCAAGGCACCATGATACAGGCATATTATCAGGTTGTCTAAAATAAGGCCTGTATGGCACATGCATGTAGGACAGGTATTAAAACATCCAGTTTACAGAAGCTAGAAACATGATTAATACATCTGGTCACACGAAAATCTTATCTCCTCATCTATTGTATTCACATCCACATATGGATATTCTATAACCTTAAACTAAGTTGCAAAGGTAGCTGTCACTACTCATATGAAATATTAGGACAAGGGTGGAAGGTAAAAAGGAATAATGTGCTAATACCATTGGTCATAAGGGATTAGTTCAAATTATTGCTGCAGTCTTCCTTTACTCATTTTACATCCCTTTTTCCTCTACTTGAGTCTTTTATTGTCAGAGGCCTTTAGTTGGTTGGGTTACTCAAACCACATTCCTGAAGGCTTGATTCTCAACAGTTTTGCTATTATTGAGTTGGAGATATTTCATTAACTTTTATGTCTGGACATGGATGTAGTAAGAGGCACCCCAGAGGATTTTCTCAATTCTAAACATAGTTCTACCTGCCTTTGTGGTTATTTATTGATATGCCACAATGATGAATAATTTAAAGGATACCCACAACCGGTATTCATACCTCTTGCTGGACAGTGAAAGGTTTGACTTTTGTGGAAAAGAACTGGACTTCTCACTTTGAAGCAGGTGATGATAAACTGGCTGATAGCCAGGGTGTGAGGTTGAGAGATAATAGTTACCGATCAGGTGTTCACTGAAGAGGATCTCTACCCAATTTAAATCCTGAGAACTCAAATATTTAGTCATTTAAAGTGATGCTTCTCTTGATCTACGAAGCCAGCACTTTTTTAGGAAGTCCCATAACTACTCTGCCCTTTGGCAACTCTGCTAGCCTCAAATCTCCAGATTCTCAAGCCCAACCCATAAGTCATCACACATTGTTTCCCTTCTCAGTTGCTATTTCTTCTTTATATATTTACAAAGGCTTTCTGGTTCTCCCACCCTCCCCCCGTGGACTTTCAGACAATAAATGAAACTGATAACAGTAATCGACAAGTCAACCAAACAACTGAACAAACTTCTTTTTTTTCCCCCTTAAACACAAGGAGTAGTCAGTTTCAAACATATGCTGAAGGTAAGGAAGATACATGGAAGTGCTACCATGAAAATCTGAATCATTTTATAGCAGCAAGAAAAATTTTTAGGGCGCCTGGGTGGCTCAGTTGGTTAGGTGACTGCCTGTGGCCCAGGTCGTGATCCTGGGGTCCTGGGATAGAGTCCCACATTGAGCCCCCCCTGCTCTGCAGGAGCCTGCTTCTTCTTCTGCCTCTGTCTGCTACTTCCCCTGCTTGTGTTCTCTCTCTTTCTGTCAAATAAATAAATAAAATCTTAAAAAAAAATTTTTTTTAAAACCAAAGATGTTAACTTCCACATTAGAACATATGCTATTCTGTTATAATTGCCAATGATGCACTGATTCAGTCATTTTAAACCCAATATCTCCACCTGTGGCTCCCAGATTATTCCTTCCTGTGAGGAAAGAAAGGAATGGAAGTAAGGAAAGGAAGAGAGGAAGAGAAGAGATGTGGAAGGCATCTCATATGACTCAGATGTGACTGAGCAAAAGAGAGAACATTACATTATTCAAGGGTAACTGTTGAGCCAATTCCAATGGCTCCTGAGGTCTTCTAATTCCCACAAACAATAGTATCCCATAGTTTATACTTGACAGGGACATAAATGCAAAAATTAGGCATTTATCATAGAGTAAGTCATGCTATACTACTCCCTAAATTGTGTTTAACTTCACCCATTTCTCAATACAAAATCCCATGACTTTTTCAAGCTTAGTGCATTCAGCATGGTTAATAAATGAAATGTTACATGTAGCACAAAATCTGAAATAGTTTATACTATTTTATTTTTTCATACATTATATGAAAAGATATCAATGATAGAATCATTTCAATGTTACATATGGTAGGCTGAAAATGTCCCTATAAAAGATAACCATGGTGTGATTTTTGGAACCTATGTATGTTACCTTACATGACTAATAATAGTAATAATAAAATAAAAAAGCTATTTGTAGTTACACTTAAGTTAAAGATCTTGATATGGAGAGATTATCCTGGATTATCCCAGTGGATCCTAAATGCAATCTTATGTATCCCAATAAAAGAGTGTCAGGGGGAGATTTAACATGCATAGAGGAAAAAGATGGAGCAGAGAGGGTTTTAGTGATATTGGCTTTGAAGGTTAGAGTGATGTGGCCACAACTCAAGGAATGACAAAAGCCACTAGAAACTGGAAGAAGCAGGGAAGTAGTTCTTCTCTGGAGACTCCAAAGAGTGGGTGGCCTCATTGACTTTTGCCTTGATTTCAGCCCAATGATACTGACTTTGGATTTATGGCCTCCAGAACTGTGAGAAAATATATTTCTGTTGTTTTAAGCCACCAGTTTGTAGTCACATGTCACAGCAGCCACAGGATAGGAATACATTGTGCAACTGCATATTTGGTAGATAAAAACACATTGAATTCGGTTCATTCATTTAACCAGCTCTTACAATGAGCTTGATACTAGTCATTGGCATCGATTATGTCAGTAAGAATTAATGAAAGCATGATTCAAGTTGTTAGGTGACTTACATCAAATTAGACAAAGTTCCAGAAGAGGGCATGGGATCAAGACTATAGGTGAAGGAATCTACTTAACAAAGAAGGACAGATTATATCTTCAGACAAGAATAATAGGAAAAAAGGAAAGACAAATCATTAAGAATGGAAAGAGGGGCTTTGGGAGTTATCCTGCCTAGATACAAATCCTGCTTCTAACACTAATCTAACTTCTCTAAAAATATAAAAATGAGTGTACTGAGTATGCTTATATTATAGAATAATTGTTGTAATAACTTTGTAATAATAACATAAAATAATGTGGCTGGCTTGTAGTGTTTATTAAAAGTATTTATTAAAAGTTATCCAGATTTTGAATAAAAGAAAGATCAATGTCATTGTTAACATTGTTAGTATCAATAGGTATTCCTTTTTTCTTTAAAATTTGGATTTTTTTTACATTTTTTTATTATGTTCAGTTAGCCAACATATAGTACCTAGTTTTACTTGATATCTGGATTTTTAAATTTTTAAAAAAATTTAAATTTATAGTTTAGATAGTTAACATACAGTGTGCAATATTGGTTTCTGGAGTAGAATTCAGTGATTCCTTACTTACATAGAATACCTAGTGTTCATCATAACCAGTACCCTCCTTAATACCCATCACTCATGTAGCCCATGCCCCATCCAGCTCCCTCCATCACCCCTTAGCTTGTTCTCTATAGTTAAGAGTCTCTAATGGCTTATTTCCTTCTCTCCCTTGTTTATTTCCCCCCATCCCATATGTTCATCTGTTTTCTTTCTTAAATTCCACATATAAGTGAGATCATATGGCCTTTGTCTTTCTCTGACTGACTTAATTTTGTTTAGCATAATACACTCTAGCTCCATCCATGTTGTTGCAAATGGCAAGATTTCCTTCTTTTTGATGGCTATATAATATTCCATTGCATATATATACATCAAATCTTCTTTATCCATTCATCAGTCTGTGGACATTTAGGCTCTCTCCATAGTTTGGCTATTGTTTATAATGTTTCTATAAACAATCGGGGTGCATGTATCCGTTCGAATCTGTATTTTTGTATCCTTTGGGTAAATACCCGGTGGTGCAGTTGCTGGATCATGGGGTAGTTCTGTTTTTAACATTTTGAAGAACTACCATACTGTTCTCCAGAGTGACTGCACCAGTTTGCATTCCCACCAACAGTGCAAGAGGGTCCCCTTTCTCCACATCCTCACCAACACCTGTTGTTTCTTATTCAACAGGTATTCTTAATAAAATAAGAAACTAAAGCGAATTCTTTTGAGGATTGGAAGCATAAAGAAAGTTTAGTAAATGAGTGAAAGTACTTATTTGTGATGTGACAGTGGATAAAAAATAGATGGCATGGATATTTCTACAAATATCAGTATTGATGCAATTATTGAAAATTAGAAAGTCACATATAAAGTGTTGGGAATTAGGCAAAGTAAATAAATAAAATAAATTAAGGAACTTAAGAAGAAAGGAGAAATATACTCTTTTCTTCCAATTTTTGATTCAGGAATTATGACCAATATATAGACACATAAAGGTCAGTAGTAAGTATTCTAGGCTTTGTGGTTAATACCTCTGTTGCAGCTACTTAGTTCTGCCATTATAGTATAAAAGCAGCAATAGACAATACATGGGAAAATGAGCATATCTGTCTTCCAAAACCACTTTATAAAAACAGGTGCCTGGGTGGTTCATTTGGTTAAGTGTCCAACTCTGGATTTTGGCTCAGGTCCTGATCTCAGGGTTGTGAGATCAAGCTCTGCTTCAGGCTCCATGCTGGGTATGGAACCTGCTTGGGATTCTCTCTCACCCTCTCCTTCTGCTCCTCTTCCCCCTCCCTGTCTCTCTCTAAATGTAATATAAAATAAAATAAAACAAAACAAAATATTATAAAAATAAATAAAAATGGGTGGGGAACTGGATTTGTTAACCCCTCACCTAGATAATCATGTGGCTTTGAGAAGACTTATAACCTTAATTATCCTTAACTCGAAGATTTATAAAATATGGAAAATGACATTTTCTTTGTACAGGTTACCTTTCTTGGTGACCAGGTCACCAAGTGTGTCAGAAATTCCGGAACAAATTCCAAAACCATTTTGGACTACTGAATCAGAAATTCCTGGGTGGTTCTGCTTTTCTAAAAGTCTTCATAGAGTTCTGATTCAGTTAGTGCAACATTAGACCAACAGCTCACTGAAATGATAACTGTAAAATATTTATTATGGAGCCTAGAATAGTATGAGCACTCAAAACTTAACAAGACAAGCATGTTTATACTGTGGAAAACAGACTAAAAACTATCAAGAAAATATCTGAAAAAAAAATTCACAGAATGGCCATTTTAGGGGGCCATAGGTGATAGAAGGCAAGAATGATAGTCTCTTTTATTTTGGCGAGGCCTGAAGAGTTAAAGAGCCAATTTAATGAATGTGCCCTGGGCATGTTTTAGCACAAGTTTAATATGATCTTCTTTTTCTTCCTTTCTTGAGTATAGTGTTCCTCTCCTAGGAGCTTGGAGCATAATTCAGATACAGGGACTTCAAATTCTCAGCAACCACTAATCTACTTTAAGTCTACATACAATATTTGGCCTTCTGTGATGGGCATCCTTAAATTAGCATAATTTGTTATGGGTTAATTCATGTCGTAGCAGGCACGAATACTTCACCCCCAAACCCTTGTTGATTTAGGAATCATGACCTTAGTATAGACACTCAAAGCAGGACACAGTCACACATGTGAGCGAGCAAGTTTATCTTCAGTATCCGAGGCACAGTGCAGCTAAAATTTAGTCACGAGGGTCACTGATTACTTAGGTGTTGGTGGTTGGTGGTAATTCCTCCTACAGACTGATATCCATCATTTGCTTTAACTTCAGGGTGGTGGTGGAGGAGGACCATTGTGGTTTCATGTATTTTCATCATTTATATTCCTTCTAATAGTTTCCCATCTCTTCCCTCCCTCCCTTCCCTGAATATCATGGAATACGCATTTAAATGGATGCAGATCCATACTCTCTACTCTAATAGTGTTAAAATTGTGTTAATCACCTTCTCATCTTTACTTTCATACCTCTCTATCTTTAGAATCACCTATATTATGAATCTACTGGTATGAGAATGTGTTCCCATTCTACCATGAAATGAGGTTTTCACTCACTCTCCAAACTTATATTTTATGTCAACTGTATGCCAAGTACTGAGTGAAATTCTGGGGATTTTATGATGAATAAGATGTAATACATAGTATTTGACCTCCTTAGAACCAGAGTTTTCCAAAGGATATATATATATATCCTTTGTGTACATATATATATGTATATATATATATGTGTGTGTGTGTGTGTGTATATATATATATATATATCTCAGTAAAGCAGATATAAAAAATTGGAGGAAAAGAGTTTGGTGAATGATCAGACAATAGAACAACTAATTAAAATCAGGAATCCTTGAGAAATAGATGGCATGTAGCATCCAGAGTTATATATATCTCCTCATTAGTTTATTGTGCCCTTTACATCATATTTTACAGAATAACATATCAAAAACCCTATGTTCCCATCACCATAATAAAAAAAAACTATTAGCAATTTGTCCTATTTGATTCAAGACTTTTAATATGTAAAAGAAATAAAATATTTTGCATAAATGTAAATGCCTTTTCAACCAATAGCCAGGATCTATATTTCTATTTTGTTGAAAACCAGAATTTAAAAAAAAAAAATGATATGCTTAAGTCACTTGATTCTCTAATCTATATTTTTCTGATGTTTTATTAGGCCATAGAAAGTGCAAATCAGCCACCAATGATTAACATTAATATTTTCAAACTGCTAGTTAAGGTGCATGCATTGCAAAGTATAAAAATAAAATGCTCATTTAAAAGATGTGAAAATTAAATTAATAAAAATGTTGCTATCAGTCTATATTAGGAGAGGCAATGACAGCCCTAAAAAAACTATTTCTGTCAGTACAAGTAGTTTAGAAAGATGTTTAAATTCTTCAGTAATGTGAATAAGGAGAAACTTGACAATACCATTGGGAAGATAAATATTCAATTTTTCTTTCATTCTCTTCCAGATCTCTTAACGTATTAGTTTGAAGTAAAGAAAGAAAGCCTACAGGAAAAAAAATAAGTAGAAGAATGAGTTAACTGAATGATATAAATCAAAACAAATAATAGTGTTATATTTTGTTTTAATAAAACAATAGTTTTGGAACATAAGAGTAGGAACCGTAGCTTAAGTTTCTAAAACTCAAATTCATTTTAATTTTGAGCTCCCATCTTTCCAGGCAGGTGAGCAACATAACCCAATCATTTGTAAATATCTCCTACTTTCTTTATAACCTAGAGTCAATCAAAATATTGAGATTTTAGTGATCCAGAATAAGCCACCTCATATGGATCATGTGACTCTCCATGCAAAAACTGTATTTTATAAAATGGAAATTAATATGCATTTTAAACACTTCACTGCATAACCTCATGTGCTCAGGGTTAGTGGACAGGTTAGTGTCAATGTTCAGAGACCCATGTCAAAGAGCTGAACATGGGCAAAGACCATCTATGCAAGAATATTGTTTGAAACAGCATCATTGTCAACATAAGCGCTCAGATTCATCACCTGTCTGAGGCCTGTGTTTCAAGTGGCAACAAAGGAAATGTCACAAGACTATCTGCAGTTCTGTCTGGTTTTATTACATGTGCCATTTCTTTTTGAACTCTTTGACTTACTGGCATTGTGAAACTCCATCTCACCCAGGTGACTACAGGGAAGCATGGCTCAGTTTCTCACACTCTCACTTCCCCTCTGCTCCCATCCCACATCCCTACTTGCTCGATAGCTTCCTTGCCTTCCCCAACCCAGACTAGGGGAACGTTTTCCTAATCCAAGTCTGAACCTACACTTGCTATGCCTGCTCACAGCAATAGATAGATGATAGATAGATAGGTAGGTAGGTAGGTAGAGCGATCAATCGATCGATCGATCTAGGTATAGCTATCCTTTCCTTGTTCAAATGCCTCTTCCTAGATACAAATTTTGACTTTCACAAATAAAAAGCAGGAAGAGCCACAAGTTCTCTTTGATTCTTTTTTTTTTTTTTTTTAAGTTTTTATTTATTTGACAGAGAGAGAGCACAACTAGGCAGAGCGGGAGGAAGAGGGAGAAGCAGACTCCGCTGAACAGGGAGCCTGATATGCAGCTTGATCCCAGGATCTTAGGATCATGACCCCAGCCAAAGGCAGCTGCTTAACCAACTGAGCCACCCTGGTGCCCTAAGTTCTTTTTTGATTCTTATCATATCAACTAAATTCTTGAATTGGGAAAAGAAAAATGCCAATATTACATACCATTATGTAATATGATATGGATAGAAATAAGTAATAGATTAATGTCTCAAAATATTGTCTGCAGTAGGCTAAGGTATGTGAATGAAAACACTTTAGACATGTAATAGACTATTTTCAATTTTTATAAATATTGAGCTTTTAAGAACGTTTAAGAAAATGCATAAGAAAGAGACTTACATGTTTAATGGAAGACTTCTGTTTCTGAAGAACTAAAACACTTCTAATATCCATAATTGGGTTTCAATATCCAGGGTCTTTGAATTTGCATTCTGTGCAGTACCTGTGTAATGTCTTAGAAAATATTAAAATATAAGCATTAAATAGAATTAAAAATATTTTTAAAAACAACTTAAACTTTTGTTCTTTCAGTTAACTTGAAATTTAATAGATTAAGCAAACTACTTCAATATTTAAGGGAAGTATATTTTGGTGATTTTGTAAAGGATTAATCAGAGATTAATTTTGCATGGAGATCATGTTGATGATTTTGATGAGTTCTTAACATATTTCCTTAAATAAATTGTCAAGACAAATTTAAATACCAGGTTTCTTTTTTAAAAAAGATTGTTTGTTTTTAGCTCAGAGATATAGAGAGCTAAAAAGATGATCATTCTCATCCATGCAACATTGACAAACCTGGGACAAACTGCACGTTAATACTTTTCTTGAACCCATCACAGTTAGGTTGCCGTGCAATTAAGTCACCTGAAACCTCAGGAAAGGGAACCACCTGCAGCAACAAAACAAAACAAAACACTCAAAACCAGGTCCCTCTCATTTGCTTACTTGGAGTGGATAAGAAACACAGATTAGATTATTTTAACAAATTGCTAAAGACTGATATGGATTAAACTAGTGTGGGAAACCCATTGGAGCAGCAAGGTATGAGGAGTTCACAAACTTTATCAGACCTTCTCTCCTTGAACCTGACCATATTACAGAAAAAAATCAAGGAGAATCCAAGAAAGCTCTTCTCCTGGTATGGTTTAGGAAGTAGATAAGTATCAGCTCCTGAAATTTTGTCCAGATCCCATCTCTTCTATATCCCATACAGAATAAAATATTTAGCCTCAGAGAGAAAACAATAAAAACTGTCGCTCTAAGACATTGGTGGAAACTAATTGCAGCTGATGGAAGGGAAGAAATTTTACCAATCCTAAATAGTATCTTCCAAAAATAGAAGGGAAGCTAACAATCCTCAACTTACTCAAAAGTCAACATTTCCTTAATATCAATGCCAGAAAGAACAATTTAAAGAAAACATCAGACCCATATGGCTTATAAAAATAAATACAAAAATCCTCACCAAAATATTAACATATTAAATTCAGCAATATATTCAAGGGATAATATATTACCACCAAGTAGGATTCACCCCAGGAATGCAAAACTGGTTTAACATTCAGAAATCAATGTAATTCTTTATATGAGTAGACTAAAGAAGAAATGCCATATGATCAGCTCAATTAAGACAGAAAAGGCATTTGAAAAAAATCATAACAAATAGTCTTAGCAAACAATGAATTGGAGAAAATGACCTTAACATAATAAATAATACACTTTTTCCCCAAAGTTCAGGAAGAAGGCAAGAATGTCCACTCTCACCATTGTTATCCAATATCATACGGGAAGTTAAAGCCAGTGCAACGAGGCAAAAAATAAAATTTAGGCATAAAATACATACAGTTTGTAAAGGAAAAAAATTAAGAGTGAATCTATTCACAAAATACCTCTTTTGCTATATAGAAAAACCCAAAGAATCAACAAAAGCTAATGCATTTAATGCGTTTACTTAGGATATAAGGTCCAGCTACAAATAAATAATATAGCCATAGTCCTAAACAGACCCTAATAACATGTTTTGAAGTCTAAACTATCCAGTACCCCCATGACTCTCTTTTTTTATAGATTTATTAAGTTCTTTGTATGTGTTCATTTTTCCATAGGAACTTTATTATTAATATTTTTTGTTCCAGAAAATACAAAGAATAGCTCGTTGACAATTGTATTGTGTTACATTATGTATAAAATACATTAATCAGTGAAGCATGAGATTTTTGCATATATATATATTTAAAGAAGTACATTAACCAGACATATCTTTACTTATGATGTTGAGTAAACTTACCTATGAACAAGGGATGGCTCTCCATTTGTTTAAATATACTCATAGGTCTTTCAGTAGTGTGTTTTTTCTCATACAAATGTTGCTCATTTAAAAAATGAGGTGTATATTTTTATTGCTCTTTTATTTTTTTAAAGACTTTACTTATTTATCAGAGGGAGAGAGCACAAGCAGGTGAATGGCAGGCAGAGGGAGAAGCAGGCTCCCCGCTGAGCAAGGAGACTAGTCAGTTAAATGTCTGCCTTTGGCTCAGGTCATGATCTGAGGGTCCTGGGATCAAGCCCCACATTGGGCTTCCTGCTTAGTGGCGAGCCCGCTTCTCCCTCTCCCTCTGCTCCTTCCCCTGCTTGTGCTCTCTTATGCACGTGCTCTCTCTCACTCTCTCTCTCTCTCTTTCAAATAAAATAAAAAAAAATTGAGGTAAGTTTTGGAGCTTTGTCAAAAATGAAAGGATTCATGCTAAAGATTGAAAAACGTGGATTTATTTGGCAAATGATTCATCCTATAAGTTTTAGCTGTGCATTTTTAAATGAAAAAGAATATTGGTGTGAATTTTGGGTTGGAGTAAGAAAAGTTGTTTTCAAGAAAATTGAGTGTATTAAAATATTAGGAAAAGGGTTCAGAGAAAAGAGTAAGTTAAATATGTAAAGGGAAAGGGAGCTAATTGATAATAAGAAATCTTCAAAGGGCCCCAGGCCATGTATGGAATAATTATTTTTTGAGAAGATTAGGGATATTTTATCCAGTGTGACAGGATAGAAAGGAAATGATTAGTGTTTGTGAAGTTTGTGGTGTTTGTGGCAATAGCTTAGTGAAGTATTTGTGTGCTAAGAAGACCAAGTCATTTACTGAATGTGTCAAAGAAATTGGAGGTTAAGTTGAAAGAACTTGGGGAGTTCTGGGAGTTGTGAAGATTTGGAGAAAAATCTAACAAGGCAAATACCAAGATTTCTGGGTGCATTAAAAACCCACTTAGGTTGGAACCACAAAGGTATAACAACATCAATCAAGAGCCGTGCTGTTCAATATAGTAATCAGTAGCTATATGTCTATTAAATTAAAAATTAAAACAATTAAAATCATAATTCAGTTCCTTAGATGCACTAGTCATGGTTTTACTACTCAGCACGGATATAGCAGATTTCCATCAAAGCAGAAATATTCTATTGAATAGTCTACACTAGAAAGTTGGCTAATTTGTTTGCAAATAGTTTTCAGCAGCCCAGGAGCAACAGCTTAGAGTACATACATTCACTTACATGGTCACTATTCTGTGGAGAACAGGAGATCAATGCCAAAACAAAACAAAACAGAAAGGTGCCCTGTAAAGACCAATCTGCATATAAAAAGATAAGAAGAATAGGAAAGAGTTGATATATAAGTACTCTTACAGATGTCCAAGAGGCTGAGTCACAGAGTGAAAGAGCAGGAAACATTGTGCTCAGAGGGAGGTAATGTTAATATTTCACAGGTATAATGTTCTTGGTGAGGACAAAGGTCATGGTGTTATGGAAGTAGAATGGGTTTGTAGATTCATTCATTGGGAGAGCCAGGGAAATATGGTGCTGAACAGATAACATAATTTAGATGCTGAAGTCGCATATAAAGATTATAGTTTTATAGTGGGTTAGGAAAACAATTTATTAAATGATAGAAATGGAGAATAATAAGAGTGAGAGTCAAGTAATAAATGACCCATAAAGAAATAGGGATGGAGAGACATGTATGTTTGGAAACTAATTTGAGATTAGGTTTATGAACCAACCATACTGGTTATATTTTAGTCCATCATTGTCATATTATTATTATTTTTCCTACATATGAATGAGAAGGTAGCAAACCAAAATTGGAAAATTGTGAGTGTGTGGACTTAGATAAATCTGGGCTTTTAACCTCAGCTCCATACCATTTACTTGACATTTAATTTGTGGTAACATTATATAACTTAACTAAGTTTCCTTTCTTCCTTTTTGAAACAGAAATTGTAGAACTTCTCTGTAAAAGCATCAAATGGATTCAACAAAACGATGCATTGACCCACTTCCTACTTTGCCATCTTTCTTTTCCCACTGTGTTCCAGCCACACAATCATTTGCCCCTTGAACACAACATACTCATTTTTAACTTCAAAGCCTTTGCATTTCTGTATCAGCTAGGTTCCATCCGAGAAACAGAAGATATTCTCCTTTACATAAAGTCAGCTGATTATAGATGTTAATCATATCTACCATGTGACTTCACAGCAAGAACTAGATAAGTGATTGATCAAATAACTGGTGTTTGATTGAATAATAGCCTAACCAAACTGATACATAAAACACACCATCACAGCTCCATAGTCCAATGTGAACACTTTCCCTTGCTCTTCTGTTCCTGCAGATTATAGACCTAGGAAGATTTTTTTGTTTTTTTGACTGTCCTGTATAATATACCTTGTTCACTTATATGTCCCAGAAGCCACGTTTATTTATTTTATATTTGTGTCTCTTTTCATTTGTTTTATTTATTTCTTGTCTCCTACACTTGCCTTAAGGACTTAGGGATCTTAAGGGATCATGCCTGTTCACTTCACTGCTATATCCCACATGACTCACACTGAGCTTGCAACAAAACACATAGAAGCTCAATGAATATTTACTGAATAAAATGTCTGGAAAAGAATTAACATTCAAATAATAATAGTTTCCAAAATTGTGTCCATGAGCCAGACTTCATTTTAAAATTAATAAATGAGTTAATGAATTCTTTTCCTTTTCTGCTCTTGCAAATTTTATTTGTAGATTTTCTTACATATTTACTGTCTAAATACACACACATTTACCAACATCCCCTGCACACACACAAGATATATGTGTATGAAGGCACGTTTACTAGAAAATTTAGACTTGTTTATTCCATATTGTGTTATAAAATGTGATACATAATGTTTCAAAATTTGGGGTCATAAGTTGACTGTCTATTGTATATGTACGTTTAAAATTCCATAAATATGACTAGGTTATGCCATTCCATAAGTGTTATTAGGTTATGCCATTTTTTTAAAATTTTCTCACTATAGCACATATCCTCCCCAATGTCCATCACCCACTCACCCCATTCCTCCCACCCTCCTCCCCTCCAGCAACCTTCAGTTTGTTTCCTGAGGTTAAGAGTCTCTTATGGTTTGTCTTCCTCTCTGGTTTCATCTTGTTTCATTTTTCCCTCCCTTCCTCTATGATCTTCTGTCTTGTTTCTCAAATTCCTCATATCAGTGAGATCATATGATAATTGTCTTTCTCTGATTGACTTATTTCTCTTAGCATAATAACCTTAACCCTCTGATTCCATCCACGTCATTGCAAATGGCAAGATTCCTTTTTAACGGCTGCATAGTATTCCATTGTGTGTGTGTGTGTGTGTGTGTGTGTGTGTGTGTGTGTGTATATATATATATATATATATATATATAACATCTTCTTTATCCATTCATCTGTTGATGGACATCAAGGATCTTTCTGTATTTTGACTATTTTGTATATTACTGCTATAAACATTCAGGTACACATGCCCTTTTGGATCACTACATTTGTGTCTTTAGGGTAAATACCCAGTAGAGCAATTGCTGGGTCATAGTGTAGCTCTATTTTCAACTTTTTGAGGAGACTCCATACTGTTTTCCAGGGTGGCTGCATCAGCTTGCATTCTCACCAAAAGTGTAAGAGGGTTCCTCTTTCTCCGCATCCTCGCCAACATCTTTCATTTCCTGACTTGTTAATTTTAGCCATTCTGACTGGTGTGAGGTGATATCTCACTGTGGGTTTGATTTGCATTTCCCTGATGCTGAGTGATGTTGAGCACTTTTTCATGTGTCTCTTGGCCATTTGGATGTCTTCTTTGCAGAAATGTCTGTTCATGTCTTCTGCCCATTTCTTGACTAGATTATTTGTTCTTTGGATGTTGAGTTTGACAAGTTCTTTATAGATTTTGGATACTAGCTCTTTATCTGATATTATGCCATTTTTTATGTACCATGTACTTTGTTCATTTTTCTTTTTTCCTTGCCTTTCTGCATTAGCTTCTGTGCTTTTTCTTTACCAATATTTACCACTCTGTCCACTCCTGTTCACTTCTGGAATGTGTTCTTAGTATATTTATCCATGTTTATGTAATTATAATCAAACATATATAGGATCATATCCTATGCTGAGACTTGTTTTTTCAGTAAGACCTTGTACAATTAATTGATATCGTTCTAACTCAATCTTCCTGATATTTCACATGACAATATATGGTACAGATGTACCTTCATTTTTGACCACTTTCTCTATTTATGGGCACAAACTATATTTCCACATCTTAGCCCTACAATCAGTTCTTTAATACACATCCTGGAAATTTTCACTGCTTCTATTTCAGTGGGAAATAGCCAGGAGAATGAGTGAGGGTCACAGGTAGCTTTACAAACAAGCTTTATCAATTCACGTTCCTACTGACAATGATCTCTAAGTTCTTGCCACAAGTAGACCTTGTAGCTCTTTTAATTTTTGTAAGTCTGACTGGTGTAAATTGATTTATTTTATTTTGAACATTTGGATTTGTTTAGCAATTTTATTCATATCATTTAATATTTAATCATCCAGCTGTAAATACAAGTAAGTCTAAATGTTTTTTGCTAAAAAAAATGCCCTTAAAATGATATTTATTTCTGTTAGGAATTATGCATGTCCTTTTGGTTATTGGATATGTCTCAGGAAAGACTAAGGGCATAAAAAGATGCCATTAAAATGATATTTATTTCTGTTTAGGAATTATGCATGTCCTTTTGGTTATTGGATATGTCTCAGGAAAGACTATGGTATTAAATTTGTCATGTCCCTTAAAGAGTATCCTGAGTCCATGTTGGTGTGTGTTGAAGTAAAGCAGGATAATTACATGATCTTCATAAACTTACTTTTTTTCTGGTTTTTTGAAGCCCTAAAATTTTAATTTACTTGAAAATCAGACTGCTTTATGTTATATTATAAAACATAGTGTGTTATTTTTTTTAAAATGTGGGTCATTTTGAAATCTACAATACATTTAGACAAAACAAATATCACATTTTTTGTGTGTGTGAAATAGAAACATTTCTAAGATTGAGAGAAGCCAAAATGAAAAAAAAAATGGTCACAAAAGACAAAGTTTTCTGATTTTGTTTCTACTTTTCCTGGCAGAAGTATATGTGCACTAATATTGAACTTTTAGTATTAGTGAATGTATATAGTGTAGGAATAATAAATTATGTGAACACTTGTTTGTTTTAAAATGCATATATGTTAAAAAATTCTTTAAACAAAGGATGACCATGTTTCTCAGCTCTGAATATAACATTATGCGTCAATTTCATTAGCATATATTAGGCTTATAGCTGTGCTTGAATATTCATTTATTTCCTACACTAAGTACATTTCTTTTGAGTAAATTTTCAGAAAATATAATTAGAACATAGCAATGTTGAAAGATTACATCCAAGAATACATTTTGTTGTTAAATGAGACTACCTTGTATTTTCTTCGTTTAAAATATAAGATACATGCAAAATGTCAATGGTCTTATAATGCTGCTTCTTTGTATCATATACTTAAAAATCAATGTTTTAAAATTTATTTATTGTATAGGAAATGAATTAGACAACTTTGGCTCAATTTACAATGTCTCATTTCACTTAGAAATTTCACATATATTTCAGCCACTTTTGTTGACAATAGCTGCAGTAGAGTTTCTAATTGTGTTTTGAAAATGGCTCAAGGTAATCATACAACCTGTCTGAGTTTCTGTATTTTGCCTACCTCCCATTGCAGGGGTTACTAATTGATATGCAAATTCATTGTCGATTTTGATCAACTGGAATGGGACAATAGGACATTATAGATAATACAGTAGTAGAAGTGGATGTGAGATTTGGTGATAAACATAAAGACGATAGAAAGAGAAAGTTTAGTTTTTGTGTTTGGCCCTTTCTGAGCTGGAGTTTGCAGAAACTAAAAGGTGATGTGATGACTAAAGCTATCATGAGGACCACATGAGAATACTAGGAAGGCTCTAATTGATGAAAATTGTGTGTCGTGAGTTATCTTTTGTGGCAGAAATAATTTGCTCATCACTATTCTGGAGTTAAAAATGTGGGACAATTATGTTTGCTTGAGAGGTTTATTGTAACTAGAAGAATTTTAACAAACTTACCCATGTCAGGTTTTTTTTTTTCCTTAAAAATGATCTGTAGGTTAACTTTTTTATAATATTGTCAAGTAGAGTAAACGTAGCCTAATAATTATTTTGCTAGTTTTGGGGATACAGAATGATTAAAGTATGACCCCTAGCTTCAGTAAAAATGCAGTGTTTGTTAAAGGCTATTCAAAAGATAAATAAGGCCATCCAAAAGGAAAAATGAGGAAGGAGGTTAAAAAAAAGGAAAAAAAGACGGGGGGAAGGGAGTGCAACATTTATATTTTATATCAAAAGACAAATGTAGAACCAGTTTCTCATAATACATATTTAATTATATTAAATTTAAAATAATATTTAATTTCATTAATTTTTTATAAATTTTACTACCTCAATTTTTATACTCTGAAACTTGTTAATGTGAGATATCAATATCTCTGAATGGGTATTCATGAGTAAATTACATAGATAGTCTTTCACTGAGAGAGCACGTCAAACCAAAACCTTGCCCAGTTGTGAGAGTTCAGAGTCTAAGAGAGAAGGAAATCTTTTAGACAAGTGTGTCTTTCAACCCTTTTCATATCATTTTGCTTTTCTGGCAAGTTTTAAACATAGACAACTTGAAATATAACCATATAGGCACACATTATGTGTCATGTATATTGGTAGATTGTTGAAAAATTTCTGTGTTTATCTGGTTCACAATCACTATGGTTGATAGCTAATGCACAAATTTGTATTGACTGCATACACTGTGTTTTCTGTGAGGATGAGTAAAGAAAGACATATAATAAAGCATTTTTAGTGCTAAAATGCTACATCAGGCACCTTAATTTGCTGCAAATAAGACTAAATTAGAGTTTAAAATGAGAACATTGCTACCCTGTTCTTCTGGTAGCAATGCAGCATCCTAACAGCATGTAAGCCATCACAAGATTTAGAGCTCAACTCAATCAGTGGCAACAAAATTAGAAATAAATAGAGGAGGATCAATACAAAGTGTTGTCTGGAATAATGAAACAGCCCTTGGCTGGAAAAATCTATTTTATTTTTCTTCTTTTAGCGAGGTGTTCTGGAAATATCTGACCTAGCCCAATAGAAAATGAGTCTACTTTGTTTATAAAGACAAAGAAGAGTCAATGGTAAATACTATATATTGTATGTAAATATAAACACATTTATGTGCATATATTATATCTTTTTTAAGATCAACTAGCAGAATAATAAGGCATGTAGGGAAGGTTTAATTTTTAAAATTAATTTAAATTGATAAAACATCTCTAAATATGTCTACCATTTGAAATGTTATTAATCAGTCTCATTATTTTTCCTTGAATGAATTCCTTCAAGTTTCACAGTTTATGATATTATTTTGGCAAAGTTACTCACACAAGGAGCTTCTAATACATTTTAATATTGAGTTATGTTAGTTATATACCTTGGAAAAGCAAAAATAATAACCAAAAAATGATAACCAATCATTGTGTTCTAAGATTCTTAAAGTGCTCAGTCCAGCCTGTGAGGTAAAGAGCTTTGAGCTACCCTATTGAGGAAGTACTGGTTTCTCCTCTCATGTGATCAGGGGCAAGGATACAACAGTAATGTGGTTTGTTAGAATATCAGCACAAGCTTCATCCTGATAGGTCAGCATTAGTGTTTAGTGGAAGAACCAGCCCTTTTTATGGCATAATTAGGGAGATGAGGTCTGATCCTTATTGTTGCCAACTATATAATGGAGCCTTCAAGTGGTGGATTTTAACTCTATCAGTCTTCCTCTTTGGGACAGAATTACTTTTCCTTTGACAACAGAAATGGGAGTATAGTCTTAGTGTCTAAGCCTTAGAATTGACCAGATTGAATTTTCTTAAACCACGAGCATAAGCCAGTTTCCATAACATTTCAAGGATGGAAAATGCCTGTCAGAAGACGATCGTTCCTAAGAAGTTATTTCTTTCCTTTCAGTAGCTTTGTTTGAAAATGACTTATAATACATTTGGCACTTGAATATTAATAACATATCTGGCTCCTGAATATTAATTAAAATGGGAGCGTACCTGAATTTTTACCTATAAATCAGAGCTATGGATAGACTGTTCCCTTAAAAATGCCCTTTGAAAGCTTGAGTTACAGTATAACCATAACCTCCAATAACTTAAATTCTATTGAGAATAAATTCTTTTAAGTGGAGATTTTTTAAAAACAAATGTGAAAAATCTTCTCAAATAAAGAGTGCATCATTAGTTGATATAAACGTCCTTCAGCTTATTTTAAGGAACATAAATGCCAAATTTGTATTTTAAGAGGTTATTTGTTTTCTCATGGGAATTGATTCTTAATGAAAATGTTTTCATCTTACAGTTTTATTTCAATTCAGACACTTGTAATTATAATCTTTATTGATCATCTAACAAATATGTTGCATATTAAAGTATAATACCCACACATAGAGTACAACCAAAACGCCCCAAAAAGGTAACCCCTATTGTTTAAGATGTTTAACTGTAAAATTTTAACATATTTAGAGAGAATTTTAGAACTCTTTTCAACATTTTTTTTTAATTTGATTTTTTATGTTCTTTACATATAAAAGTGAGATATAAGAAATTCCTGGATGGCTCAGTTGGTTAAGCATCTGCCTTCGGCTCAGGTCATGATCTCAGGGTCCTGGGATGGAGTCCCATATCAGGCTTCTTGCTCAGCAGGGGGTGGGGAAATGGGGGGGACTGTGCGGGATAGTTTACTTCTCCCTCTCCCCCTCCCCCTGCTTGTGTTCTCTTTCTCTCTCTGTCTCTCAAATAAATAAATAAAATCTTTAAAAAAAAAGAAAAAAGAAATATAATTTTTTCCTTAATTTTTAATACAATATACAGATTATATTGTAATACTTCACTTGTCTTTTCATTACTTTCTTACAAGAAATCCAGTAAGATTACATTTTAAAAAACATAAAACCTCAGATATATTTATTTAAATATTATATTCAGAGTGATTATACTGAAATGGTGACTACTTTAATGCCAATTTAAATTGGCTTTCATTTATAGTATGTGATTTTTTAAAGAAAGTGTTCATAGAAAAATTAACTGTAAAATGTTTTTAAGGCTACAACAGTCTCTTCTATCAGTAGTTCTTATTTATGCATACAAATTCAAATGAGCTTATAATTTAGTTAATCTACCAAAAACAGATGTGTAATAAGTGATTTCAGAAAATAAACACTTTCCCACTTTAATAGCTTGAAGTAATATAATCAACAAGCTTGTCTCAATCCTTTCTATAGGCTGTAGTGTCTATGGTAGAGGAAGAATGTACCATCTAATTACCACCTTAGACCTTTGAATGGTGAAGGAATGTCACTGGTATACCTCAAAAGTGGATGATAATGGGAAAACTGCTCAAATTTTTGTCCCTTTGAGATGACACCTGGGATATCACTTCTTTCTTAGCTATTCAGAATTAGGTCACTGCTTGTTATCAGAATTCTTAAATACCATTTGCAGGGAATTCATTTTAACAAATAAAACAGCGTTACCCAAAGTCTCTATGAATACCCTGAAAATATGTAAAATGAAATTGAAAAATAGAGTTTGTTTCCTAGCCAGAATGTTATAATCCAGATGTACCTTTAAATGCTCACCTGATTGGGTCCTAAGAGTCAGGAGAGGTTAAGCACTAAACAAAATTAAAGTGAGGGGAAAGGGTATTTTTTTGCTGGTACCTTTATTTTATTTTATTTTTTCTTTTCCATTCTTTCCTTGTAAAGGAAGGAATAGACATTTTTCTACCCTTGTTGCACATTTTGGGGTGAGTGTAGCTGCAGTTATGTGGCTCCATTTTTCCCTTTCTAAATATACATCACTTTTCATCAAACATTAATTCTGCTGCTTTTTTTAGTGAAAAAATGAGATATAAGATGAGACCATTGAAGTTCCTTGAAATATACCTAACAATCATAATAAAACTATGCATTTAATAGAATGAATACATTGGAAATAATGAGCTAGAAGACCAAAATGAGGATTTTTTAAATAAAAATTTGGTAAAATTTAGGACAGAAAGAGAAATAAAATTGATACAAATGTAAGCTAAATGAGAATAAAAAGAAAAAAAATAGCAAGTTATCAAAGAAACGATAAAAAATGTTTTCCACAAATGAAGAAAAATGTTTTAGTTAGAAATTACCATCCAAGTACTGAACAGAATGAATATAAACACCTAAGTACACAATGCTAAAATTTCTACAAAAAACCCTAAAAACAAGCATACACATACATAGTTTTGTGTATATATACTTAAATGATAGATGGGGGACTTATAAAGGTATGAGAATAAAAATGTCCATAGCCAACTAAAATGTTATTCAAACATATAAAAAGGTAACCACAAAAAAGGGAAAGAGTAAGAAATTAATAAACATTTAGAATATCTTCTTAAATTGACATGTAATCATGTTTTTTAAGAATAAAAGAGAGCCAGCTGTTACTACGGGCAAATTACAGCAAATTCTGTGTTCTCTTGCTGCAAAAGAAATACAAATATGGCGGTAGGTAATGCAAACATAAGGCTTATCAAATTTGTCAAGAACTGTATTCATCTAAAATACTTGCATGCTATATCCATTAAAAAGTACTATAGACCAAATCCACTTGTGAATATTTATGTAGAAATCTTATATAAAGTATTATCAGACCAAAGACAACATCTTAAAAAATATTTTAAAATGGGATTTATTTCAGAATTCATGGACATCCATTATATATATATATAATATATATATATATTATATATATAATCCATTAACACATCTATTACATAATACATTGATTTATATTGTTGCCCAACGAATTATTAATAAGCTTAACATCCTAAAACAATATACATTTATTATCTCACAGTTTTCATGACTCAGAAGTTCAAGTATAGCTTAACTGGTTCATCTGCTCAGAGTCTCTCCTGGCTACAATCAGAATGTCTCCTCTGAGGTCTCAGTTCTCTCTCAAGATCACTTGGCATTATTCACTTCTTTGCATTGGTAGAACTGAGGTTTTCTGTACCAAGAGGCCACCTCTCCATTTGTAGTTCAGAAGAAGCTTCTTCATGGCCAGAAGGAGGACATCTCTGATCTTTCTGACTTCTGTTTCTTACTCCTAGATCTGGTTTTAAGTGGATAATCTGATTAGATCAGGCCCACCTAATATAATATCCCTTTTATATTAACTTAAAGAAAATTAAGGGCTTTTATTATATCTGGAAAATCTCTTTTTTAAAATTCCATGCAATGTAATGCTATCACAAGTCTAAAACCCCATTACCTTTGCCATATTCTGTTGGTTAGAATGCAATTACAGATCCTACATATACTCAAGTTGAAGGGCATGGGTCATTATGGATGATCGACTAAGGGCACGGGGTCATTATGGATAACTCTAGAATTATTCTACAATATAATCTTATATATTATAACTATATATGTAACAATATATAATAGAAATAAGAATCCATTACTATCTCTATTGAGCCATTCATTTGCCCATTATGATATTTTAATAGAAGTAAAGAAAAATAACATATCACCTCTGTAGATTCTTAATAGTTGTTTAACAAAATATTACTCTCTTTTTAAAATGACAATCAGTAATTCGGAATCAATGCATTTAACATGTTAGAATTAATATACCTCAGCACTAGAGCCAGACAATGGAGAAATTCTAAGTGGTTTTCTACTTAGAAATTCAAAAAAGGATATCTTTTATCTTCACTACTACTTAACTAACATCATACTGGGAGAAAATTCTCCGTGGTCTTTCTGCAGGTCTCAATTTTTGTTCTAGAATATGTCTCAATTGTGTTTGTATAAGTAAACAGTCTTAGAGTAGGGACATAATGGCTCTCTGCAGGGCCAGGACAGACTTGTTTACTAACCAGAGTAGTAAGGATAATATGTGTCTTTCTCTGGCACAAAGGTCGAACAGATTTACTTTTTTCTTCTTTATATGATTTGGGATATCCTAAGTTGGGAGTTCATCACTTTGATACAAATCCACTGTGTGAACAGTATCTACCTAGGCTGTTGCATATCACCCTTGTGTAGAACTTGAAGGACAAGGAAAGCAAATAAAACTACGAAATTTTGCTGTAATAAAATCCTTTGTCTCAGGTCTCTGTCAGCATCCCTAGAACTGTGGCAATCTAGTTTGTTAGCTTGCAAATAGAGTAACATATCAGATCCTTCAAAGTTCATGACATACCGTTTCGGAGATGTTAATCATTGCAATGAGTTGAGACAAAGCAATGAACAGGATCAGAATTGGAAAAAAAAACATTTCTATTTGCTTATAACTGGAATATACATCTTGGAATCCCCACAAAGTCCATTACAAAATGAAAACAAATATTAAGCTAATAAGTCAGACAGAGAAAGATAAATACCATATGATCTCACTTACGTATGGAATCTAAACAAAACAAAGAACAAAGACCATGGTTATAAAGAAAAGATTAGTGGTTGCTAGAGGCAGGTGGTGGAGGATGGGAGAAATGAGTGAAGGAGGTCAAGAGATACAAACTTCTAGTTATAAAATAGAAAAGTCACGGGGATGAAATGCACAGCATGGTGACTACAGTTAGTAATACTGTAATGTATATTTGAAAGTTGGTAAGAGAGTAGATCTTAAAAGTTTTCATCACACAAAATATAAAACTGTGTACAGTGACAGATACTAATTAGACTTATTGTGATCATTTTACAATATATATAAATATCAGCTCATTATGTTGTATACTTAAAACTAATGTTATATCAATTATACTTCTATTAAAAAAATAATATATTAGGGGTGCCTGGATGGCTCAGTTGGTTAAGTGCCTTCGGCTCAGGTCATGATCTCAGTGTTCGGGGATGGAGCCCTGCATCAAGCTCTCTGCTCAGCAGGAAGCCTGCTTCTCGCTCTCCCTATGACTCCCTCTCCCTCTTCCTGCTGCTCCTCCTGCTTGTGCTCTCTCTCTCTGCCAAATCAAGAAATAAAATCTTAACAACAACAACAACAACAATAAATGCCTGGTTTTTCAACCAACATACTGAAAACTAATAATCTTCGTTGATTAGTATAAGCAAAAAACCAAAGAAAATGAAAAAGAGGAAATACTGAGAAGATATTATGATAGCAAAAATGAGATATTCTTAGGCACAAACTTAAAGTTATACTAGAATGCCGCCTCCTAACGGTGCACAGGAGAAGAATGAGGCACAAACAAGTCAGCTGCAAGAGAAAGGGAGCAGGGGACGACAGTAGGAAAGACTGTTGCCCCGAACAACTCCTCGGTCTCATATTTATTAGAAAGTAGGTAACAACCAACAAAGAAGCCAGTGTAGGTTACACGTTGACCATGAGTCTTGTAGATAAGTAAGAAGAAAGGCAAAATATATCTGGTCACGTAGTGCATGACCTATAGTGAGCAAGGCCAAACAAGAGGGTTGTCTAACTAACTGCAGGTGCTCTCCGGGGAAGGGGAGATAACGGAAAAATGAAGCAGGCGGCGTCCGCCCTGAGCAAGCCTGGCATCCCCAGCTGCTCGGCTTCAAGGACATATATCGTCCTCTCCCCCAGAGGCCTTTTGACAGTACATGTTTTTCTTAAGTCTATATCTAAGCATGCTTAGTAACTAGTATAATTTCTCATGGGTTATATATTTTAAGCAGTACATTGTTCTGAGGGACGGTTACACTGGAAAACCTATACAAATAACTGAAACATATTTTTTAAAAACACAAAATAGACTTAAAGATAGAAAAAAAACATCATTTACTTGGATAGGAAAACTCAAAACCAAAACCCCCCAATTCAGTTATTCCCCAATAAATTTATGAATGTTTTAAAATTTCAATTAAAATAAGGTCAGGTCCCTGCTTCTAGCCTGAGCTAGGCACATTGGTTAGAAAATTCACTCTGAATAACAAATAAATGAGATTATCCAGAAACTCCCAAACAAAGACAACAATGGAAATGGCACATCAACAGATTAATGGAAACAGCCCACCGTAAATGTCGTGCCATACTCCTGCTACAACGACCTGGTGTACTGTGTATTACAGCACACAGTGGCAAGTGGAAGCTGTTTCTGGTATACTTGCAGAAATACTTCTATACTCTTCTGTACACATACATTCTCTTTCCCACTCTCTCTGGAGGGGAATCAAATACTTGATGGCATATGTATTTGTTTTTATTTATTTTATTCCTTTTATAGCTACTTTTAAAGGTCACGGACATACCTCTGAGATTTTTCTTGAATTCTATTTTTCTTTGACTTTAGTGGAACATATCTTATGTGTTTGTCTTCCTGAGATTTTTATCGTTGCTTTCCCATGTTTATGGTCCCCAAGTTGTTCTGTGGGAGTCTTTCATTTTTTACTAGTTTACTTATTTTAAAATGGCAGTACCATAGACCCTTGCTATTATTTTCACCTCAAATATCACAAAAACATGGTCAGAATAATCATTTCGTGGTAAGGTAGTGTTTCAGTCTTTTATTTTCAAGTTGAACACATATTGATCTGCAATTTCTGGATTATAGAAGGAGATTAAAGAACATAAAATGTGCTACTTAAACACTATTAAACTTTTCTGACAGTTTATTCAAAAAACAATAATTTGTCATGAATTCATTTTTCTAAAAGTGATCTTTAATCTTTCATATATTTTCCTACTGTCAAATCCTCCATTCTATTTTTTAAACAGTACCTAAATGTCTTCTCAGGGAAGAAAGTAAAACTTCTTTAGCATCAGAAATGAAGTTGGGCTTGTCCACTATTAAGGTAACATTTTTTGAGCATCTGCAATATGCCAGACACCATGTCAACAAGTGGGTATACTAAAGGGTTAAAAGTGCCTTCGATCAGTTTGACTTTGGATGGAAAAAAATAGCATGAAAAGCAATACATTTGGTATTTAGTGTCAGAATACACCAGATGTATCGAATTACTAAGACATAGGGACTTCTTTTTTCAGTAGCTGCCAAAGGTAAATAAATTTTACCTGGTAGTAATGGCTTTCCTTCTCTTGTCTTTTGCCCTTCCCTTTTGCCCTTTGGTAGTTGCTTGACGAAGTTCCTTTTGTTTCTTCATAAGGCTTTTGAGTGGCCCCCTTTCCTTCTATACTCTCTTGTTTAGCCATGCATTATGTATCATGCTGTTTTAAATTCTTGGTCTTATGTTATTTTACGATGTCTTCATATTCTTTCTGATAGTTTGTTGACTGATAACATTAACTTACCCTCTGACTTTCTTTATATAAACTTACCAGTTTATTTTGACGTAGACTTGCATTACATTGCTTATTTTGACTTTTTTGATGCCTGTTTACAACTTTATCTTTACTTACTAAATGATGTCCCAATTCTCTCATTTGACCATTCAGAGTAACTGGGTAGTTAGAGATAAGATACACTTTAGTTACCCCTTACCTGCTAATAAATAGTTTGTTCATTTGTTCAGTATGTATATGTTCATCAAGTTTATGCACATTATAGGCTCTAGTGTGGCTTGTTTGTTTGTTTTGATAGAATTACCCATTGAACATGATAAAGCTATGATCCTCATAAGATTAAGCTCTCCTTGGTGGGGAGAACAATGACAATAAAACTAAAGAAAAAAATAATATACAATAGTGATAAGTTCAATATTATAATGTAAGGCAGGATGAAGGCACAGAGAATGATGGAAATGAGGACAAGCTAATCATTTATAAAGAATAGTCAGGTGATGCCTCTCTAAAGAGCAGCTTGCCGCAGATGGACAAAGGGCAACCATTCATGTATCCAATTAGATTGACGAGCATTGCAGCAGAAGGGAGAATAAGAACAAAAGCTCTGAGGTAGAAATGAGTGCAGTTGTTTGTAGTATAGAAAGGTGGGGTTAAATATAGAATGGCAAACAGAAAGGGACTCAAAATGAGCCAGCTATAATTTTTTTTTTAATCTCATTTTGGAGATGTGAGTTTGTCTTTTAAAACACTACACGAATATTGTGTATTCATTTGTATTTATAATTTTCCCTGGAGCAGCATGTAATAATTTAAGTACAACAATTAATATATATTATTATCTCATTTAGTCATTATAATATCTGTGAGTTTATAAAAGTAAATGGGTCAGTGATTTTTACAGGTAAAGAAACTAAGGAATTACGACTTGTCTAACATAAGCAGGTAAGTGATTTATTTGGAATTTGTTGGGGACTCTTTGTATAATCATTTAACTTCCTTTGTCACTGATTTCTACTATTTAGAAACAGTGTTCACAGAAACAAATTGGTATCATTGTTAGCTTTATTAATGGTGACCCAAGAACTTAAGAATCCTTATTCTTCATCAAATGTAAGATGCAGAACACAATCTGAACAGAACAGAACAATCTGAACCAGATTTAAGCTGGTGTCAAATGAGATTTTTGTACTGAGGGCCTCAAATGGAGACATCATCAGATGGTGGGAGAGGAATTTACATCTCTATGCAGTCTCAGAGTTCATTTAACAAGGTATCTTCATGTAGCATCTCAGTTTTGCTTTGCCAATTCCTTAGCTTCCAAAAAGATTTGTGAGAAAGAACAACCAATCTAATACCCAAGAAAAAAGTTTCTGAGATCTGAGACTTCCGCAAGCAAACCAGCTGGTAGCAGGGAGTAGAAAGAAACTTATCTTCTAAATCATCCATCCATCCATTCAGTGGCACAATCCAGAGAATCAGAGACCAATTCCTGTTGCTGTAGCAGTTAGGGAACCTGAACACTGGTAATGTAATACAATGATATTAGGCCTTCACAGATTCAATTAACCACTCTTCTACTTAAGAGGATATACAGAGTTAAAAAGAAAATTGCAAAGAGAAAGCAACTCAGTTACTCTTTTGATAATTCTTCCTTGCAAGGATAAAGTGACTTGAGGTTGGATGGAATAATGATTCCCTTTATAGCACCAAGAGCATAATTTCTGAATGCTACTCCTATTTTTTCTCCATTACATCTACACTTTGAGAATTACGTGTCATATATATATATAATAAAAAGTGGACTTCCAAAAAATAGTTGAGAATAGTGAGCAGCTGAATGGCCCATAGAAATTATGTGTAATTTAGATAATTTAAACTGCTACAGAAGATCAGTTGTATTAGTTATCTATTTCTGCATATCACATTACCTCAAAACTTAGTGTCATAAAACAGCAGTATGTATTATTTCAGTTTCTATTTTCAGGAATCTAGGCATGATTTATTTAGGACGTATGGCTCAGGATCTCTTGTGAGGCTTTAATTGAAGTGTCAGCTGGGCCTGTAGTTATCTCGAATCTTGACTAGGGAAGGATCTAGTCCCCAGCTCACTCACCTGGTTGTTGACAGGACTCAGCTCATGTGCTATCACAGTAAGGGCCTCAATTCTTTCTGCCTATTGGCCAGAGATTGCCCTTCATTCTTTGTGAAGTTGGTCTCTTCATAAGGTAGCTCACAACCTGGTGCCTTGCTTTATCAGAGCAAGCAAGTGATGAAAGGGAGAGGGAGAGATGTTCAACCAATTTTCAACTTTCAAAGAACAAGGCTATTTTCTCATCTATTAAGTGAGGTCATGATACTTTCCTTGAAAACAACATCATGTAAGAAGTATGGCATGGTATGTATGTGAAAACATGTTAAAAGCATTAGGTACTTATTGTAAAAAGCAAGCTGTTATTCCTGTCAGTAGTAATAGTATAATTAAAAATAATGTTTAATAATGGTACCATTGAAGTAACATTTATGGCATAAGGTTTGAATAAGGAGCTTGCAAAAGCAATGTTTTACATACTAGCAGAAACTAAAGATAAAACCCTAATTTTTGGAAAATGTGAATTTTAAGGTAAAGTATTAGAGTGAACAAAACATTAATTCATTTCACAAACATTTTTCGGCATTTTTGCAGTGCTAATCACACTAAATATGACTCAATTATAGATCTAAAGTGAGTTTAATTCTGTTATGTGTTAGAAATAGATTTGGGGGAGGGGGGATAAATGCCTCAAAGGAATAATAGAATTAACCTTATTCAAACCTTATGTTTTATAAAAGTGGAGAGAAGCAGAGTTAAAAGTTTACATAGATTATACAGTAAGGAAGCATCAGTCATCCCTAGAATCCTGGCCTCTGATATCCAGGCCAGTGTTTTTTTAAGAAAGATAGTTGTGTTTATTCCTAGTATTTTTTTTTATCTCTGTTGAATATTTCATTATTTTTGACAAAAAAAAACCTGACTAGTTGTAAAGAGCAGTAGATGAAATAGCGGGAATGAATATTTCATTCTAACATCATAAACTCAAGCTTTTTTTGTTTTGTTTTGTTAGTGTGCTTCTGTTTTCAAAAAGAAAAGTGTTTTGAGATTTAAAAAATGTATGCCAATATTTTTTTCTGCGTAAATAAAAACATTGTAGTGAAGAGTGTTGGAAACTCTTGCCATTAAAGTAAGGCAGTATTTGTTGTAGATATCATAAGGAAAATGTAGAGATTACTGTAATTTTCACTTGCATGAAATTCCTTCATGAAAGCCAAGAGCAAAAATACTTATTATTTACATTTACTATTATTTATAGAGGGTTTTGGAACACACATAAGTGATTCCATGATAATAGACATATATCAATGTGGGTATTTGAATGTTGGGTTAAAACTGGTTCTCATTTATTGGCTTCTAGGTCTAAACCAGGGGAGCTCTAAGTGATACTGATGTCTTGGCATCATATCTGACCAAATAAATCAGAACCTTTGAAATTGCAATCGAGGTATCAATATTTTTAAAGTTTTTTAGGTGAGTCTGATGCACAGCTGGGATTGAGAAGCCCTGAGTTATAATAAAGAAGAAGATACTAGGGTGACATCCACATTTGGGTGCATACATTGACACTGCTTAGTACAAATACTTTCCAAAAAAGGGTGACATCTTCAGATATTCAACTGATATTTACAGTTACTTTCTTTTATGAAGTTCTTTTGAGCTAATATATTTGATGGCTTGTAAGGAGTTGCAAAATCAAGTTATCAAATTAATGATGTGTCATCACCTGCTAACATGAAATAGGTGTTATGTTTCTAACAGCAAATGTTAGATTAATGTCATTTTAGTCACAAGAAGTTCAAAATCAATTTCAATGCTAATCAACACTTGAAAGAATAGATTAGTAATGCAGTGAATGCGATTACCCTTTCAAGCATTTCTTTTATGCAATACTCCCTGCTGAACTGAGTAAGGTTGTGAGTCTATGATACCATAAAGCAAAGGTATCAGATAAAAAAAAGAAAGAAAAAAGATCCTGGGGAAGAAGAAGTTAGGTTTAAAAAAATCCTTATTAAATTTAGTTTTGCTTACAACAGACTATCAGTAATAGGGTGAATATTTAATATTTAAAATAAAAATCTCTTCCAAATTAAAAAATGATTTGTATGATTTTGAAGATTTTTATGTTGTCATTTTAATTTTAATATAATTCCTAACTCAAAATTGTTATTTTTATCTCTACTGGATGATACTATTTTAGGTTGGTATTATTATATTTGCTCCACTATATTATTAAAGTAACCTAATCAGTAGAAGGCAGCATCACAGTACTATTCCTAAGAGAAAATATGATCTCGTTATTCTAATGCAGTGATAATTTGTAAAGAACCCAAAGCACATTTTCTTTTATTATAGATCTCTTATTCATTTCTAGTGTAGGTTTGAATGATATTCTGTAACTATAGTACATAGTTATGTTGTACATATAAAAATATTACCTATGGAGAGAACTTCAGATCAACATGAGATTCTCAGTTGAAGAAAGTTATTTAAGAATTTGACTGAGGCTGAAATCTTTTTGCATGTCATTTCTCTACTGTAGGAAGGTTTAGCAAACAAAAAGGTAAAAATATTTTTTTAACTTTCTCATTTTGCTTAGAATTCTAGTATAAAGCCATGAGTCGTATATAATAAATTTAAATATAGATTAGAAATTGAACTGGAAAGCAAAAGGATTTGTATTTTTCAGTCAGAATATATTGAGGGTATCAGCTGTGTAGATATGCATAGTAGATGAAGTGTAGCATATTCCCTCACATCAGCAATATGTTCATACCACATTAAACTAGGGATACCTTGCTAGTACTGGGTTCTTGATTCATTTCCCATAATGTGTATTCACTTTTGAGCAATGCATCCTTATTATGATCATTATGCAGATAAGAGCCAAATAAGAGTATAATTGAAAGGAATTATCAGGCACTGTCAACCCATTTTCAGTTTGAAACATTGGATCATACAATGGCCATGACCTTGTTTTAATCATTGTGGCTAGGCTAGATTTTTATCTCATGGATTTGTTCACTAAAAAGTTCACATTTTTATTATTTAATTTTTGACTGAATATCAGTTGTCTTTTCCATTTTAATGCCTAAATTTGACTCTCTATATTCCTTTTTATTCTTGGTTGCAAAAAGACATATTCTTTGTTTGAGTTTCTTATAGAGCCTTGTCAAACACAACTGACAAAAAACACATGCTACCAACAAGCTATTTTTAACATCCCATCACCTACTATGCTAGGGTGAATTACCTATATTATACATCTTCCAACTTATTGCAGGTGTATTGTATTTATTTAATTATTTTTTCATTACTCTATTAATATGGGTACTGTCCCATACTCTGATATCTTCTTTTTCTCACTCCAGATGCCTGACCCCTAAAACAGTGCTACAGATAATAGATTTTAATTTTTGAGGTAACATTCCTCTTGAAGGTACCATTTCTTTCTCAGACTGGATAGGTTAAATAATGTTATTTTAAAAACACCATAAAAATCTTCATTTTTAAAAAAATTAATAGACTTTTCTTTTTAGAGCAGTTTTAGGTTTACAGAAAACTTGAACAGAATGTATAGAAAGTTCTCATATGTTCCTATTCCCCACCCAGAATTTATCTTATCATTAACATCTTCCCTTAGTGTTGTACATTTATTTTATTTTGTTTTATTTTTTTAAAGATTTTATTTATTTATTTGACAGAGAGAAGAGAGATCACAAGTAGGCAGAGAGGCACACAGAGAGAGAGGGGGAAGCAGGCTCCCCGCTGAGCAGAGAGCCCGATGCGGGGCTCGATGCCAGGACCCTGAGATCATGACCTGAGCCGAAGGCAGAGGCTTTAACCCACTGAGCCACCCAGGCGCCCCAGTGTTGTACATTTATTATAACTGATGAAGTAATATTGATATATTAACTAAAATCTATAGTTCACATTTGGATTCAGATTTTAATTTGTATAGTTCTCTGGGTTTTGAAAAATATATAATGTCATATATCTGTCATTATAGTATCATACAGTAGTTTCATTGCCCTAAAAACTCTCTGCATTCCCTCTATTCATTTTCCTGCCTTCCTATTCACATTCCTGGCAACCACTGATCTTTTTACTGTCTCTATAGTTTTGCCTTTTCCAGCAGGTCACATAATTGGAATTATACAGAATGCAGCCTTTTCAGATTGTCTTCTTTCGTGTAGCAATATGCATTTAAAGTTTCTCTAGTGTTTTTCCATGGCTCGAGAGTTTATTTCATTTTAATCATTGAATGCTATTCCATTGTATTGATGTACCATAATTTGACCATTCACCTTTTGAAGGATATCTTGGTTGCTCCCAAGTTTTGTCAATTATGAATAAAGATGCTTTAAACAATTTGGTGCAGGGTGTCGTGAGGACGTAAATTTTTAACTCATTTGGGCAAATAACGGAGTGTGATTGCTGGGTGATATAAGACTGTTCAGCTTTGTAAGAAACTGTCTGACTATCTTCCAAAGTGTCTGTACATTTTTGTATTCCCACCAGCAATGAATGAAATTTCCTGTTGTTCCACATCCTGGCAATACTTGATATTGTTAATGTTTGGATTTTAGCCATCCTAACAAGTGTGCAGTGATATCATTACTGTTTTAATTTGCAGTTCCCTAATGGCATGTGATGTTAAGCTTCTTTTAATATGCTTATTTGACCTCTATATATCTTCTTTGGTGAAGTGTGTATTCTTGTCTTTTGCCCATTATTATTTGCTTTCTTATTGTTGGGCTTTAAAAGTTCTTTGCATATTTAGATGCAAATCCTTTATCAGGTATGTTTTACAAATATTTTCTCCCAGTTTGTGGCTTTTCTATGAATTCTCTTAACAGTGTATCTGCAGAGAAGAAGTTTTTACTTTTATTAAGGACCCACTTGTTAATTATTTCTTCCATTTATGGTGCTTCTGATGTTGTATATAAAAAGTTATCTCCAAACTCAAGATCACCTAGATTTTCTGTGTTCTTGGAAGCTTATAGAGTTTAACATTTTAAATTTAAGTCTATGATCCATTTTGAGTTAACTTTTGTAAAGTGCATAAGGTCTGTGTCTATATATTTTTTTCCTTATGTGTATATCCAGTTGTTCTATTATCATTTTTCTTTTTGGACTCCTTTTTCCATTGGATTGTTTTTCATCAAAAATAATTTGACTATATTTGTGAGATCTATTCCTGGGCTCTCTATTATGTTCCATTGATCTATTTGTCTATTCCTTCACCAATACCACAGTATCTTCATTATTATAACCTTATAGAAAGTCTCAAAGTTGGGTACTGTCATTTCTTTGATTCGGTTCTTCAATATTGTGTTGGCTACTCTGAATTTTTGGTCTTTTTCTATGACTTTAGAATCAGTTTGTTGATAGCCACAAAATATCAGTTTGCTGGGATCTTGATTGGAATTGCAATGAATCTGTAGACCACATTGGAAGAACTGATGTCTTAACAATACTGAGTCTTTCTAGCCATGAACATCAAACATCTCTACTTGTTTAGATTTTCTTTTATTTCTTTCATCAGAATTTTGTATTTGTTGTGTTCTGGATGTATGGATAATCCCACTATTCAAATGTTGAAATTCTAACCTCCAAAGGTGATGGTATTAGTAGGTTGGATCTTTGGAAAGTGGTCAAGCCATCAGGGTGGAGCTCTTATAAATTAAATTAGGGCTTTTACAAAACAAATTCCAAGCTTTTGCACAGCAGAGGAAATAGTGGACAAAACCAAAAGACATGCAACAGAATGGGAAAAGATATTTGAAAATGTCTTATCAGATAAAGGGCTAGTATCCAAAACCTATAAAGAACTTATCAGACTCAACACCCAAAGAAAAAATAATCCAATCAAGAAACGGGCAGACGGCATGAACAGACTTTCTCCAAAGAAGACATCCAAATGGCCAACAGACACATGAAAAGATGCTCAACATCACTTGGCATCAGGGGATTACAGATCAAAACCACAATGAGATACCACCTCACACCAGTCAGAATGGCTAAAATTAACAAGTCAGGAAATGACAGATATTGACAAGGATGCGGAGAAAGGGGAACCTTCTTACACTGTTGGTGGAAGTGCAAGCTGGTGCAACCACTCTGGAAAACAGTTTGGAGGTTCCTCAAAAAGTTGAAAATAGAGCTGCCCTACAACCTAGCAATTGCACTACTAGAGATTTACCCCAAAGATACAAATGTAGTGATCTGAAGGGGATTGTTCACCCCAATGTTTATAGCAGCAATGTCCACAATAGCCAATCTATGGAAAGAGTTCAGATGTCCATCGACCTTTGAATGGATAAAGAAGATGTGGTGTGTATGTATACACACACACACACACACACACACTAGAATACTACTCAGCCATCAAAAAAAAAAAAAAAGAAAAGAAATCTTGCTGTTTGCAACAACATGGATAGAACTAGAGGGTATTATTCACTGATATGTGGGATTTAAGAAACAAAACAGAGGATCATAGGGGAAGAGAGGGAAAACAAGATGAAACCAGAGAGGGAAACAAACCATAAAAGACTCTTAAACATAGGAAACAAACTGAGGGTTGCTGGATGGGAGGGAGGTGGGGGGATAGGGTAACTGGGTGATGGACATTAAGAAGGGCACATGATGGAATGAGCACTGGGTATTATATGAAAGTGATGAATCACTGACCTCTACCTCTGAAATCAATAATATACTATATGTTAATTAATTGAATTTAAATTAAAAAATGGAATAAATAAATAAATAATTAAGAAATTCCAAAGAGCTCCCTTACTGCTCCTTATACCCTGTGAGGAAGTAGTGAGAAGTCTGTCATTAAGAAGAGAGCCCTCACTTGACCATGCTGGTACCTTAATCTCAGATTTCCAGCTTCTAAAACTGTAATAAATCTTGTGATATACTTTGTTAGAGCAACCTGGATATACTAAAATGGTAATTTTCTTCATATCATTCTGGTACATATTTTGTGAGATGGATACCTAAGCATTTGATTTTTTTTTTTTTTTTTAGCATTTGAATTTTTTTGATGTGAATATAAATAGCATTATGTTTTCAGTTTCAAGCTGGTATATGGAAAGGCAATTAACCTTGTATCCTGCAAACTTGCTATCATTGCTTATTAGTCCCATTTCTCTGGGACTTTGGGATTTCCTATATAAACACTCCTATCATCTGTGAACAAAGATAGTTTTATCTCTTCTTTCCCAATCTATAAGCCTGTATTCCCCCCCCCCTTTTTTTTTAACTTTGTCACATTAGCTAGGACTATCCAGTTCAATGTTGATTGAAGTGTTGAGAGGGTACATTCCTACTTTCTCCCAATCTCAGTGTGAAAGCAATAAGTTTCTCACCATTGAATATGATGCTAGTTGTAAGGTTTTTGGAGATGTTCTTTCTTAAGTTGAGAAAGTTTTCCTCCATTTCTTGTTTGCTGATGGCTTTTATCATGGATCAGTGTTGATTTTTGTCACATGCTTTTTTTGAATCTATTGGTATGAGCCTGTAATTTTTCTTCTTGAGACTTTTTAAATTTTTTAACAGAAAAGTATACAAAGTTTATTAAATTTTTGTAATGCACGTGCACATTGTCTTCACAAGAGCATGAAGGACTAAAGAAATGACTAAAACAGGACCATTTTTATGCCTTTTAAATAAAGAAACAATAAATTGGTGAAAAATTGACAAGATAAAGTACTTTGGGCTAGAAGTGTTAAATGGTGAAAAAGTAACTAGGAAGATAAGTATTCACTTAACAAGTTTTGTTTTGTCCAGATTTATCTTCTTCAGCCTATTGGTATATGGACTCCAATAATTAATTTTTAAATATTGAACCAAACTTGCATACCTGAGTTAAATCCCACTTGCTTATAGTGTATAGTATTTATTATATACTTCTGGGATTTTTTCTAATATTTTGTTGAGGATTTTTACATCTTTTTATGAAAAATAGTGGTGTGTAATATTCCTTTCTTGTAATGTCTTTGTCTGGTATTCCTATTAGATTAACAGTGGCTTCATAGTATGAGTTAGAAAGTATCCCTTCTGCTTCTATTTTATCAAAGTGACTGTAGAAAATTGGTGTCATTTCTTCATTAGAAATCACTAGCAAAGGGTTTAGAGCCTTGTGCTTTCTGTTTTGGTTATTAATTATTGAATCAATGTCTTTAGTAGATTCAGGCCTATTCAGATGATCTGTTTCTTCTTGGATGTTTTTGTAGATTGTGCCTTTCAAGGAATTGTTTATTTCATCAAATTTATCAATATTGTGTACATAGAGTGGTCCATAATATTCCTTTATTATTCTTTTAATATCTGTGTGTTCAGTAGTGATAGCTCCTCTGTAGTCTCTGATAATTTGTGTTTTTTCTTTCTTTCTTTTTTTTTCTTCATTAGTCTGGCTAGCAGTTATCAATTTTGTATCAAAGAACTAGCTTTAAGTTTTGTCAATTTCCATCTATTGATTATCTCTTTTTAATTTCATAAATTTCTGTTCTATATTATTTCTTTATATCTAGTTTACTTGGAATTTGATTTCACCTTTTTCTAGTTTTTATTTATTTTAAGGTATAAGCTTAAATTATTGATATTAAGTCTCTTTAGTACACAATGAATGTTATAAATTTTCTTCTAAGTACTGTTTTCTTTGCATCCCACAAATTTTGATAAGATTTATTTTTATTTTCATTTAATTCAAACTATTTTTAAATTTCTTTAACCCAAGTGTTGTGGAGAAGTATTATTTAACCTACAAATATTTCAGTGTTTTTCCAGTATTTTTCTCTTACTGATTTCTAGCTTAATTCCAATATGATCTACAAGCAAACTGTATGATTTCTATTCTTTCAAATTTATTAAGAAGTATGGCTCCAAATTTGGTTTATCTTGGTGAATGGTCTACATGAGCTTGAGAAGAATGTGTATTACTCTGTTTTTGAAAGAGGTAGCCTTCAATTAGATTTAGCTGATGATTGTACTATCCATTTGAACTGTATCCTTACTGATTTACTGCCTGCTGAATCTGAATTTACTGAGATTGGTATCGAACTCACCAACTGTAAAAACATTCTTGATCTCATATATTTTTGTGCTCTGCTTTTAGGCTCATACACATTATGAGTCTTTAGGTCTTTTTGGTACTTAACCCCTTTTTATTACACAAGCCCCTTTCTGTATCTGATACTTTTCCTTGCCATGAAGTTGGAATTGTCTGACATGAATATATTTCCTACAGATTTCCTTTGATTAGTCTTAGTATGGTATATTTTTCTCTATTCCTTTACTTTTTATCTACTTTTGTTCTTTTATTAAGGTAGATTTCTTTTTTCTTTTTCTTTTCTTTCTTTTTTTTGTCCATTATCTTGAATTATATTCAGTGCCTTTCACTGAGAATGATAACACAGATTCTGGTAGCTAAACATTTATACCTTTATATAGCATCTTTTAATCTTCAAAGCTTGACATTTACGCTCTTTATTTTTTTTCAATTTATTATTATTATTATTATTATTATTATTATTATTATTATGTTCTCTTAGCCAGCATATAGTACATCATTAGTTTTTGATGTAGTGTTCAGCGATTCATTAGTTGCATATAACACCCAGTGCTCATCACCACACGTGCCCTCCTTAATACCCATCACTTGGTTACCTCATCCCCCTACCCCCCTCCCTTGCGAAACCTTCAGTTTGTTTCCTGGAGTCCAGAATCTCTCATGGTTTGTTTCCCTCTCTGATTTCTTCCCATTCAGTTTTCCCTCCCCTCCCCTGTGGTCCTCAGCACTATTCCTTATGTTCCTCATATGAGTGAAACCATATGTTAATTGTCTTTCTCTGCTTGACTTATTTCATTCAGCATAATCCCCTCTAGTTCCATCTATGTTGATGCAAATAGTGGGTATTCATCCTTTCTGATGGCTGTAATATTCCATTGTATATATGAACCACATCTTCTTTATCCATTCATCTGTTGAAGGGCATCTTGGCCTCTTCCACAGTTTGACTATTGTGGACATTGCTGCTATGAACATTGGGGTGCATGTGCCCCTTCTTTTTACTACGTCTGTACCTTTGGGGTAAATACCTAGTAGTGCAATTGTTGGGTCATAGGGTAGCTCTATTTTTAATGTCTTGAGGAATCTCCATACTTTTTTCCAGAGTGGCTGTACCTGTTTGCATTCCCAGTAGGTGTAAGAAGGTTCCCCTTTCTCCACATCCTCGCCAACACTTGTTGTTTCCTGTCTTATTGATTTTTGCCATTCTAACTGGTATAAGGTGGTACCTCATTGTGGTTTTGATTTGTATTTCCTTGATGGATAGTGATATTGAACATTTTTTCATGTGTCTGTTAGGTAGATTTTTTTATAAACAACATGTAGTTAGATCTGTTTTCTTTCTTTCTTTTTTTAATCCACAGCGACTGTCTCTTAATTGGTGACATTATTCCACTGATAATAAAATGATTGTTGATATAATTGGTTTCTAACCTATTTTTAAACTATATTCTAATCCTTGTCTCCTTTCCCCCCACTATTTGTCTGCCTTCTTTGGTTTTAATTTAGTATTTTATATGACTCCACTTTATTTTTTCTCTTTTCTTAGCATTTCAATTATATAACTTAAAAAAAAAATGTTTTTGGTTGCCCTAGTGTGTGAAAGACACATTTACAACTAATAATTCTACTTTTAGATAACACTATACTGTTTCACTGGTAGTGTAATTATTTTATAATTTTATAATTATATAATATAATTATTTTATAATTATTTTATCTGAGTTCCTCTTTCCAGTCCCTTTAAAATCGCTCTCATTCATTTCACTTAACCCATAAAGTGTAATCACCTAATACATCATTGATATGATTATTTTGAGCAATCATGGTTATGAAGAAGCAAGAAAAGTATTGGGTATATAAAACTCATTTGAAGACTTAAAGCTACATTGAGTAGCTTAACATCTAGTCCTGCAAGCCAATTTTTTACTACAAATTAAACTTTTATAAACACTTTTGTATTATCATAGTCCTCTCACCCTTCTATCTATCTACATCAAACATCAAAAATCATCTCTGTATTCAGTAGACCATGTATCAGTATGATTTACATTTTTTCAAAAAAGTGTTCTCTTGGTCTATCTGTAAGAGCACTAAAAAGCATATAGAGTTTCTTGTGTTATCTCATATTATGACTTTGATTATTTCTTTTCAAAATGAAACATGATTTTCCTAAAATAGCAACAACATTTCTGATGAGAGTATTAATAGTACTGATTTTAGTTGCATTTAATGGAGTGGTGATTTTGAAATTAGTTATTAATTTTAAAATTCAGTAACAGAGGCTTGAAATGCATTTGAAATTAAAGTCAGATGTGTTTTCTAGGCATCTTAGCGATAACCTTTTTTTTTTTTTAACCACTGTATGAACATATCACTCAAGATAATTGAGAATAAGAAACCCAGAATATGGTCACAAGTTAGGAACTGTTCGTAGAATCTCTTAACTCTATGAAATATTCATTCGGTATCCGTTTATATTTTATTAGTACCTGATAGGTTTTTTCTGAGATATGTTTTTCTGACCAGTCATTGGAAAGCCTTTTTTGGTTTGTAGATAAACCTTAGAAATCCAAATTCAGAGAATTTCCAAAGAAAATTTTTCTTTTTTTTTTTTTTTATATACATGCTTTTCATATTCCGATTCAAGTGAAAAGCAGTGCAGTCTACCATTAGATACACAAAAGTTTAAGTTTTTGGTAATCAAATGTCGACCTCAGAAAACTGTAACAACCAAGTGTTTAATTTTCACCTTGCTTCAGTAGCTGGGAAATCCACTTCAAAAATCTTTAAGTCTTCTAGTTTTAAGTTCTAGCTTTCATTTGATTTATAGAGATGATATTTCCACTTTAGTTCTAGGTTCCTGTATAAATATTTATTATTCAGGTAAATATCTCATAAATAATTTTGTATAAATAATCCTAATGGTAGCTATTTATGTAGTATAAGAGTACACCTAGAAAGTTTTAGCATATCTTTTGGTTTCAAGATTTTATAAAACAGTAAATAAAATAACTGCAAAAAATATTGTCATCCTTTTGAATGCTATGGGGATTATTAAACAAATAACCATGATGCAAGGTAACTACTGTGAGCCAAGAACATAATATGTCACCAGGGACAATTATAGCAAATTAATCACATTGTAGAATATAATTTTACAATGAAGAATAATTATTGTTTTATTCCTGTAGTCCATGACTCAATATTAGCTCATAAAGTGGGGCTCTATTAAGTGTAAAATGATCTTTTCATTTCTTTAATAATAATAATTCATTTTAGAGTAATATCTCATGTAAATTAAATAAGATGTATGAACATGCTTAACACAGTGATGTCTCTATTCGTATTCTGTAACTATAATTGTTTAGTGATACTTTATTAGAACACTTCAACTTTTCATTGAAAAAGTTCTTTTATCCCAGATTTTTATCCATAGTAAAAGAAAATTATATTTTCCATTTAAAAAGATAATTTGTTCATTGAAGAAATACCAAACTAATTTAGTAAAGAAGAAAAAGAAATATTCCACTATGAATTACTTTGTAGTGATAATGAATATTTAACACATTTTGAAATGTAGAAGAGGAAGCTCTCACAATCTACTCTTTGAGAAGCTAATTTTGATTTCCTGAAATAAAGTTTAAGTGAATAGAGCACTTGTGGTTTATCAGTTATATTATTCTTATTGTTCTTGCCAAACATAGCCAGTATTTGCAACAATACTGCTGCCAAAATCCCAGAAAAATGTAAGACATACTTTATTATGGTTTTGAGCTTCCTGATTCTTTTGTTTAGTGTTCCTGACAAAAGAAACACCATGTTTTCTCTAAACATATTTTCTCCTGGGCACACACAAAGAAGCATTATTCCAGTTTCTACCTTTTCTTCTCATGGAGTTAGCTGGCAGTATGTGACCGATTTCACTTAACAGAATGTGAGAAGAAGGGTTGTGTACAACCAGATTTGGATTGAAATCTTTTCATTTTCCTTCTCTCCACCCCCCACTCTGTTAATACATTGTGGGTATATATTAAGGAGATCAGTTTTGCAAGATAAAGGGACAGGGTATGGTTTCCTAATGGCAACCATACTGGATTTTGAGCCATAATGGAAGTTGAATAACCAAGTCTCAGTGTTAATTCACTGAGAATTT
This sequence comes from Potos flavus, assembly GCA_028534135.1. NCBI lineage: Eukaryota > Metazoa > Chordata > Mammalia > Carnivora > Procyonidae > Potos > Potos flavus. The sequence goes on from CM052897.1 coordinate 28,299,060, forward strand.
TTTTTTCTGACACAAGAGCTTGCATTATGTACCCAAAGCCTATAAACTTTGTATTTAAGTAAGATTTTAGATGCAGTGTAATAGAATGTAATTCATTCAGTGTGTTTAGGAGATACGATTTAAATTGAACTTTAATATTATGCATTGTAAGGGAAGTTAAGTGTGAAAACATCTAGTTTTTTGTTAATACATTTTATTGAATACTATAACACAAACTACATTTATCCTATAATTATAGTATTACATGTATTTGTTATATAGTTAAGCTATGCAAACACTATACTCTGATTAATAATTCTCCATATGTATAACTCAAAGATAAACACAGATTGAATTTGCTGGTCTGCTTATCTATTAAGTAAAGGAGGGGTCATTTTAAGGATTATGGAATAGTAAGTATAAAGCTACATCTTACTTCTATAATTTTATAAATGGATTAAATCCTAATATACAGCCTTGGAAACACTTTCATTTTCAAAGCTTAATGTCCTCAATAATGAAGAATTAAAGTTATTTTGTATACTTGAATGTTTAGCCTACAAATTTATTTACATAGGTAAGTCTTACTAGCAAATCAAATGTAATTTATATGTAAGATACCATTAATACGATCTCAATTTAATTATTTAACATATGACTTAGGAAATTGGCAATAAAGCACTAACCATTTCAGTAGGGATTTTCTTACCAGTAGAATTTTTTAATGTGAATTTTATTTTATTTTATTTTTATTATTTATTTATTTTTTAGAGAGAGAGAAAGAGCATGAGGATGGAGGAGTTAGAAGGAGAGCAGAGAATCTAAAGCAGCTCCATGCTCAACCTGGAGCCCAAGTTGGGGTTCAATTTCATGACCCTGAGATTATGACCTGAACTGAAATCAAAAGTCAAACACTTAACCGACTAAACCACCCAGGCACCACCAAGAATGAATGTTAGACTCAATAATTCTGCCTGGGGAGTTGTGATCAATGGAGTAAAATATATTTTCAGTTTCTTAATATTTTGTTAATAGAGAAAATAACAATATAGTTAGTTGTATATCTATTTAGGCCATAACATTATGAATGTTTATTAAGTGCAGTGTAATCTGCTCAGCCACATATAGTATGTCACATATAGATGTCAACATTTATTATCAATTATAAATATCATATATAAAATCTTGTTCGTAAAGACTTACCAAAAGTAACTAATGGGTATATTTCCATAGCCAATTCTGTGGTGAGCAGGCCAAATAATATTTGTGTCTTAATTAGATATGAAAAGGGATGGGGATGTGCTCTGATTTAAAAAACAACACTCTCTATGGAATAAAAAAGGATCTTGCACCAGGCAGTTAGGCATATTTCCATCACTGGAGTGGCTCTAAAAATTGATCTCAGGCACTGGTAAAATGAAAATTCTTCAATATAAACATCAGGCAGAAAAAAAAACACTTTTGTTATAAATAATACAGAGAATGAAAGCTATATAATGTCTATATTTATTTTCCGAAAAGTTACATAGCTTTTTCACAATTCAGAGAAACTGTGTAAAAAAGCTTGTTCTTTCACACTTTACCATGAGTATGAAGTCTAATTATAATATTGTCTCTTTTTCTATTTGAATGTGTCAGTTTTCATATTATGACTTTCACACCTGTACTAGCTAAGATTAAACAGCCATGTCGTCTGAGACCACCCAGCAACTAAACTGTGAAAATTAATTTCAATTTCACCTAAGCTCAACCCCATGCTGTTTTCCCATTATTCCCATACCAGGGTATCTGCGACTTTCGCCTACCAAATGGCTTACTTATTATTATAGACAATACTCTAAAGAGTTGTAGTGATGAACTCTATCTCATATTTCTGTATAACTTTAATAAACACATTTTATGTTTGATGGAAAGATATTATGAAAGTATTATTCTTGTTTCTCATTGACAAATATTTAACTGAAAACCTCCTAATGATAACTATTAAACTCTAAAAAGTATTTAGGTTCGCTGGGAATATGTGTGATAATGTTATATAATAAACATATAAATGCCTTATTTAAGTAGTTAGTATTTTAAGAAAGGTTTAAAAAATAAATGACATAAAAACTGACAACACCTAAAGAGAAAGTAGAAAAATCTACAATCACAGTTGGAAATGTAATGATTCTCCATTAAGTGATAGAACAAGACAAGACAATGACATTACAAGGAAAGTGCAGCCCGATATAAGTGTGTGTGTGTGTGTGTGTGTGTGCGCGTGCACGTGTGTGGGCATGCACGCACACATACAAAAATATGAACGTATCTCTAAGATTTTCATAAAATGTTAGCATTTAGAATCTACCAATGTATAAAAATTATATTACATCATGATTAAATAGAGTTTATCCCTGGAATTCAAGACAGTTTTAACTTTGAAAACGATCAGTGCAGGCTACCATATTGATAAATCAGAAAAAAAAGTCATCATTTCACTAAATGCCGATAAATTATCTGACACAACTGAGCAACATTCGTAAGAATTCTCAGAAAACTGGGATAAGAAAGTAAATCCCTCAACCTGATAAAGTATAGCTTAAAAAAATAGAGCTAACATTATACTTAATGATATATATGAAATGCTCTCCCCTGGTGATCAGGAACAAATGAAGGATGAACATTGTCACACTATTTCTAGTCTATGTACCATGGTCCTAGATAGTGCAATAAACCAGGGGTGTTGAGGGGAGAGAAAGAGGTGGAGGGGAGGTAGGTAGGGACATAGAGAGGGTAGGCAGGTGAGGGAGAGAGAATGGGAAAAGAGGGTAAGGGATACTGAGCATGCAGTTTGGTACAAAGTGGTAAATTTATTTACAGAGGATATGATCAAGTATATAAGAAATTCTAAGGGATCTACAAAATTGTTGCTAGATTCAATAAACTCTAATATGAGTTTACCAAGTCACAAAGTGCTAGGTCAGTATACCAAAAGCAATTTTTATATATAAACAATTGAAAGTTGAATTTAAAAAATCACTTAAGTAGATTTAATGACATGAACTATTTAGGAAAAAACATATATATGCAAAATTTGTAAACTGAAAACTACAAAGTACTATTGAAAGAAACTAAAAAATACCAAGATAAATCAAGAACAATACCCTGGTATTGGATTGGAAGACTCAATGTGGTTAAGATAGAATTTATCCTCACATCAGTCTATATATTCCTTGCAATGACAATCAAACTCCTAGCAAACTTCTTAGAAATTGACAAGATTTGTAACCATCCCTCAAAATAATATACTCTTGAAAATATAACCAGGAGGAGTTGTGCTGGTCATGCAAGCATGCTTAAAGATAACCTTGAGAAAAACATGGTAGTCCAGCAGGCCTCAGGTGGAGGGGAAGATACACGATCTTGAAGCCGAGCAGCTGGGGATGCCCGGCTCGCTCAGGGCGGAACACCGCCTGCTTCATGGAAACCGAGCAGCTGGGGAGGCCCGGCTCGCTCAGGGCGGAACACCGCCTGCTTCCCTCTTTCGTTATCTCCCCTGCCTCCGGGAGAGCTTGCTGATGGGGTTATCCGTTTAAGTGCTAAGCGCCCTTATTCTGTAACGAATTCCATGCTGATTGACCAGGCACACCCTTCTCTTCTCCTTGTTTAATCTATAAGACTCGTGATCAACTATGACTCACATTCCTTCTTGTTTACCTACAAACAATGTATAATCTTTATTGATTATCATCTCGTATCCAGTAAATATGGGATTAAGGAGTTGTTCGGGGCGGCAGTCTTCTCAACTGCCGACCCCTGCTCCCAATCTCTATCGCAGCTGACTTGTTTGTGCCTCATTCTTCTCCCGTGCGCCGTCAGGAAGCGGCAGGTATTGTATTATTTGAAAGAGTATCTTTAAAAAGTGTGGTTTTAAAAAGAGTTGGACTATAACATATATACACCCACAAATTGTGCAAAAAAGTCACAAAAACAACAAAGTGTAATACATACAAAGACAAATCTTTCCCTTAATTGCACTTTTCAGTGACTAAGAAATGTATAATATTTGCACACGGGCATTTTAAATATTAACTTTCTATATTTCTCTTATGAGTATTAGCTTTTGTCTTAAGAAAAAATTTAGATGAGAAAAGTCAGAAGTCTGATACGGTACATGTTAAAGTTGTCTATTCATAGAAAAATATATTCCAATATGATTCATATACACAGAAGCACACATATGCATATGTACATGGTCATCCTAAGGTAATCATTTCCATGTTTTAAAACTTTTGAGGGAAAGATGTAGGAGGTATTACTTAGGAGTCTAAGTTATGCTAAATTATTTAGAGTTAAGTCAAGTTATTTATTTTCTAAGTGCCTCATTTTTATGTATTGTAATAGGAACTAAATACAGAGAGGATTTGGTGGTAAACCAAAATGGATGAGGTCTAATGCTTCCTGATAAATGTAAATTAAATTTATGATTTGTTTTTAATTGATTTCTCTCTTTCAATATAGAATCTTTGCCTAAAAGATCTGGACACTAGACAAATATGAAAGACTTAAGGGCTTATCCCACTCATTCCTATCCAAACTAGCATTTCCTTTTGTAATGTTAAAATAAGATTAATATTTACTAAAATTCAGTGAACTTCTTCCTTCATTCCTTCCATCCTCCCTTCCCTCCTTTTCCTTTTTTCTTGCCCAAAGGAGAGGAAAATGTGATATTTTTAAGAGAGAACATGTATGGGTCCCTGGGTGGCTAAGTTGGTTAAGTGTCTGCCTTCAGCTTAGTCATGATCCCAGAGTCCTGGGATCGAGCCTCACATGGGGCTTGCTGCTCAGTGGTGAGTCTGCTTCTCCCTCTGCCCCTCACTCTACTCCTGTTCTCTCTCTCTCTCTCAAATAAACAAAATCCTTAAAAAATAAAGAATAGAAGAGAACATATATATAAGCATTGATCTTAGAACAAAATATAACATTCATTTACATATGATTATATACTTTTAAGAAAACAAATAAAAAATAAATAGCCTCCCCACCAAAAAAAAAAGATATCTACTAATTGAAGTTTCAAATCATTTAATTTGTTTTTAATTCTTTTTTTTTAAAGGTTCTATTTATTTATTTGACAGAGAGAGACACAGCGAGAGAGGGAACACAAGCAGGGGGAACGGGAGAGGGAGAAGCCGGCCCCCTGCCAAGCAGGGAGCCCAACGCGTGGGGCTCGATCCCAGGACTCCGGGATCATGACCCGAGCTGAAGGCAGACGCCCAACGACTGAGCCACCCTGGTGCCCCTTGTTTTTAATTCTTTTGACCAAATGAGCCGTGATTCCAAATCCTCTCCCCTGACTTCTTGAATCATGCTGTTTTCTTTTTAATGAATTTATAAACTATTTCATTTAATGAGGAAATGTTCTACATTATAAATTTTTTCAATGTCAGAAAATTTGGGGAGCAAATGAAAGAAATACCAGTGTTTCCTAAACATACTCAAGACTCTTCCAAGCCAATGAACTGACATGTATAATGTCAGGTAGTTGCATGTTGGGAGTGCCAGCTTGACAAAGAAGGTCATATTAACTGTCACTGAAAACAGTTAAATTTTCATAGAGTAAGCCAATAAAATTAGAATGATGGATAATATTGTAAATTTGGAGACAGAGGAGGGAAAAAGCATATATACAATAAGCATGGCAAATTAGTGTAAATACCATAATTTTATTTTTATTTTTTTGATGATGACTACTGATTCTTGATTCTTGTATACATTACAAAGTGATAACCGTAATAATCTATTACTGTCACCATACAAATTACCGCTTCACCCATTTCTCCAATCTTCAGCCCCTTCCCCTCTGATAATCACCAATCTATTAAATGTTTTTGTTAAAAATGTATTAATTTTTTATTGAGGTAAAATTGGTATCTAACATTATATTAGTTTCAGGAACACAATGCAATAATTTGATTCTTGATTCTTGTATACATTACAAAGTGATCACCATAATAAATCTATTACTGTCACCATACAATTTACTCCTTCACCTATTTCTCCAATCTTCAGCCCCTTCCCCTCTGATAATTACTGATCTATTTTCATGTGTCTGTTTGTCATCTATATGTCTTTGGGAAAAAAAAAAATTTTTAGGGTTTCTCCCCATTTTTTAATCAGATTTTTTTTTATTTTTGCTGTTGAGTTGTTTGAGTTCTTTATATATTTTAGATATTAACCCCTTATCAGAAACATGGTTTTCAAATATTTTCTCCCATTCAGTGGGTTGCCTTTTCATTTCATTGATTATTTCTTTTGTTGTGTAGAAGCTTTTTAGTTTAATGTAGTCCCACTTATTTTATTTTTGCTTTTGTTGCCTTTGCTTTGGAAGAAGGTCAAAAAATTCAACACAAAGATCTCTATTAAGGAGCTTACCACTGTGTTTTCTACTAGGAGTTTTATGTATTCAGATCTTAAATTCAAGTCTTTAATCCATTTTGCATTAATTTTTGTGAATGGTATAAGATAGTGGTCTAGTTTAATGCTTTTGCATGTGGCTGTCCAGATTTCCCAACACCATTTATTGAAGAGATTGTCCTTTCCCTGTTGTATAATTTTGGCTCCTTTGTTGTAAATTAATTGGCCATAAATGTGTGTGGTTCTCTATTTCTGGGCTTTCTATTATATTTCATTGATATATGTGTCTATTTTTATGCCAGTACTATAGTGTTTTAATTACTATAGTTTTTGAAATCAGAGAGTGTGATACCTCCAGCTTTGTTCTTCTGTCTCAAGATTGCTTTGGCTGGTCAAGGTATTTTGTGGTTCCGTCCAAATTTTAGAAGTATTTGTTCTAGTTCTGTGAAAGATGCCGTTGGAATTTTGATAGGATTGCATTGAATCTGTAGATTGCTTTGGGTAGTAGAGACATTTTAATAATATTGATTCTTTTAATCCATGAACACAGGATATCTTTCCATTTATTTGTACTTTCTTCAATTTCTTTCACCAACATCTTCTAGTTTTTATTGTATAGGTTTTTCACCTCCTTGGTTAAATTTATCCCAAGTATTTTATTCTTTTTGATGGAATTATTAATGGGATTGTTTTCTTAATTCTCTTTCTGCTAGTTCATTATTACTGTATAGAAAAGCTACAGATTATCAATGTTGTATCCTGCCATTTTACTGAACTCATTTATTCTAACAGTGTTTTAGTAGAGTCTTCAGGATTTTCTATATATAGTGTGTCATCTGCAAGTAGAGACAATTTTACTTTTTTTCTTTTCAACTCCGGTATCTTTTATTTATCTTTCCTATTTGCTGTGACTAAGACTTCTAATATTATGTTAAATGCAAAAATGGCACTTGCTGGTGCCTTTGTCCCCCCAGAAAGTCCCACTGTTCCTTGCCCCTCCAGCAGATGCTTTAAGATTTAGCAAATGAATCCCCTTCACATATAATCCCATCACTTCTCAAATTGCTATTGTGTGAGTCTGCACATGAGCCCCATAAAAGGAATATTTCAGATCTACACAGTCTCCCAGGTCTTTTGTACATAAGCCCTATTCGTTCCCAAAGGCAGACTCTTTGGGGGACTTGTCTTTTTGGTGCAGGTCCCCAGGGTTGGGGTGGCTAATGTGAAACACAAACCTCTCACTCTTCAGGGAGAGGCTCCAGACCCAAGACATTCCTCCCAATGAGGGTTACTGTGACTGGGGGCGGGAAATATTTTGATGAGACCATATTTCTGCCTCTCCTAACTATCTGGATTTGGCCATTTTATCCCTTATTGTGGAGGGAGCTGTTCAGCTACATTTTAGTTCTTTTTCAATGGGAATTATTCCATACGTAGTTGTAGATTTGGTATATCTATGGGAAGAGGTGAATTCAGGTCTCTCTGTGCTGCCATCTTGGACTTCCTTCTAGTCCTGAACATTTTATTAAATTTATTTCTAAGCATTTAATTTCTTAATCTAAGTGGGTTCATTGTTTTCTTATTTTCTTTTCTAATAGCTCATTGCTGTTATTTCAAAATAAAATAAATTTTTGTATATTAACCTTGTAACCTTGCCAACTTTTAAAATTTACTTTTAAGTTCCTATAGCCATCTTCAAATAACATTCTCTTTTGAACTTAAGTATTTTCTACCTGCACATGATTTCTCCTCCTTACCTCAAATTTGGCTTAAACTCTAAAAGTGACTTTTAGAAGATTCTTGTCCTCACCTCAAACCAAGTTAATCACTCCCTTCTCTATGTACTCACTGAATATGAAAGAATTTTGTCATATTCTTTTTATTATATTTGAAAATGTCTATGATAAGCTTTATAAATATGATATGAATCAGACTGAATTAAATCTATTTTAATTTCTCCATTTGCAACTAATGCTAATACATAGAGCTAACTGATGCCATTAAATTATGAGAGGCAGCATAATATACATATAGGCTACTGGTGCAGACACAGCCATGTTGAATGAAGCTTTATTTCTTAAGTGTTCTATAAACATTGGCCTTTGTTTTCTAGGCTGTTAAATGTACATAGGTATTTTCCTATTCAAGCTGCTAATGTAGAGTTAGTGAAAAAGGGTGTTGTCATTATTACTATTGTTAAGTCTAAACTGTCCTTTATCCAAAAGACATTTGCATTTTAACTATGATTTTCAATGGCTTAATTCAAATGAATTATCAAATTAAACACCATGATTGTTCATTTGGTGCCCACTTTTAGATGGCACAATCTCCTCCCATCTCCAATATTAAAATTTAAATATTCTTGATTTTCCTAGATGTGAGGCAATCCTTACTGTCACATAGACAGTAATCAAGTGGCAGCTAAGCTTATTGTCAGCTTCATAGGGATTGGATAGCAGTACAATAAAATTGTAAAAATGAAATATTGCTTGGTCTAAAAATATAAAATTAATTTAATTCAGGGAGTTTTAAATTTTTTAAGAACTGTTCAATCTCTACTGACCTATGATACATATATACCTACTCCTTAGGGAGGAGTAGTGGTAAGAAGCTATAAAAAGTCTAATATCTGACAGGTTAAATTAAATTTGGGAAAGCTACAGGATTCTCAAGTGTTTAAATGATGCAATTATTGTAGAAACAAATTTGATTGTACCTGATAACATAGAGATTTCTTTATATGATGTTTCTGCCACTGGAGATATTATATCAGTATAAAAAATTCTTTTTCAAACCCATCCAAATAAATTATGTTAGAAAAGATTTAGTAGTTGTTTAATTTAACTCACAAAAACCCCATAAATATTAGCTTACTTATGGAGGATAAAATACCCACAACCAATAATAGCATTTAATGCTTTATGAAATGTAAGCCCATGAAAAATGCAGTGTAATTACATTTAGTGACATGCTGCAATTTAATTAGGGTTAATTAAATTGAACTATTGGCAATTTTTGCTTATTTGTGTTATTTTTTAAAAAACACGTGATTTGAAGGTTAATTGCAGTATCTATAATAAAATTGCTTCTCCATCAACTTTTTTTCATATAAATACAGATGGACAATTTTGTCACTCTGTAAATAAATTTGTGGATGTATTATTTAATATTATGAATTGAACATAACTAAAAAGAATGGACAACTTGAACTATGAATATCAAATTTTATCTTAAACCAATAATTGCTGTGTTGGTGCTTTTTTTAATTCAGAAGGATGATTCTTCTTAAAGCTCAGGAGGATGGTCTGTGTTTAAGGAGTTTTCTTTTGAGATTGTCTTATTGGTGGCACTCATGAGAATATTCTACTTGTGCCTGTTTTTATTCATACTTGTGCTCCTCATATGTTTAATTTGTTTTATAATTCTTTATCCCACTTCCAAAGATCTCAAATCCTCAACCTTCATCAAACTTAGGAGGTACCATCTTAATTGCTTTATGGTTTTGCTGCTTCTCTAGTAGGAACCCTTATTCTTCACAAACTGTCAGCTCTACTGTCACCAGCATAACCTATCCTTTGTTAAATCATCTGGGTTTTTTTGCGTTCTTTTTTTTTTTTTTTCCAAAACTTCAGTAAATAGGGATCCATTCCAACTAGAGTATAGCATAAGGGGGAAAATTGCAGACTAGCTCAGGATGTTTGAGTTTGAATTGTAGCTCTACCACTTGCCCACCTGTATTACACTGGGAAATATACTTAACAGCTCTAATCCTCAATTCCTTTAACTGTAAAATGGGAGTAATAGTAATGATATTTAAAGACTCAATGAGGAGTGCCTGGATGGTGCAGTTGGTTAAGCTTAGGACTCTTGGTTTCAGCTCAATCATGATCTCAGGGTCATGATATCAACCTCGGCATTGGGCTTCATGCTCAGTGTGGAGTCTGCTTAGGATTCTCTTTGCCTTCTCGCTCTGCCCCTCTAACCCATGCTCTGTCACCGCTCTCTAAAATAAAGATAAATGTTAAAAAAAAAGAGACTCAATGAGATAATGTAACTAGCCCATGCTCTAATTCATATTAGTCAATTCATGTCCATTATCATCATCGTCAGCCTGTCGAAACACATCAATAATTGAAAACTACCATAGTGATGTGACACCTCAAAATTTACTCTAGATAATGTATTCATTGGAGCGGGAGAAAATGTTTCTTTGCCCTGAAAGGCAAGTTACCTATTAATGAAATTAATTCAGTTATAAAGATGTATTTGCTTCTTTGCTTTCTCTATATCCTTCCTGCTAAGTTGTGGTCACTTGTTCCCATGCATCTCCAGTTCAGGCAAATTGTCAGCTATGGATATAAGTACACATGATCAGAGGAATTGAAGGAATGGCAGTCTGGTACATCTGGCACTCAGACTGAATGTTGAAGCAGTGCTTTTCAGCAAAGTCACAATGAAACCAAGTGATTCTGTTTGAGCAGACTATAAGTAAACCATTGTAATATGAGTGGTTTCTGGCCGGACAGGAGACTGCATAATTCTAGAGAATGTAGTTTAAGGAAATGGCTGAGAACTTTGGGAAGAGAAAACCTATGTCTTAATTATGATTGCTCTTCTACATCTTTAATATAAATCAGATTCTAGATGTTCATTGTTTTTCTGCAAGGCCAGTCAAAATATTACATAATTCAGGCTCCTCTATTTCACATTTAGCCTATAATCATGTGCCCCTGAGAAGAAAATTGAATACTGAAAAACACAGAGCTAAATGTTACAATTCATTTTTCAATAATGAAGACAAAATCTCATATTCTTTGTCCTGGGATTTTATTTTAAAGTTCATATAAATTAGAGTGTTTTGAAAATTCATTGGGAAGACTTGCACTGTGGAAAGATAATCATTTCATTTTGTATCATTTTTTAATGATGTACTTAAAATTTCTAGCATCATGATATGATCAGTTCACATTTCAGTTGTGCCTCTTTTACTCTATGCTTTACAGATATGAAAATACTATTGAAACAATCATAAACATGTGAAAGAGACTAAAATGATTCTTTTTAAAACCATTTTCATTAGAATGTTCCAATGAAATGCATCCTTCTGATTTAATAACTTTAATATAAAACTGAAATAAGTTGTATCTGTTTAATATTGTCACCAATACTAATTACATTTTTTGCCTATGTTATTTCATTAGAAGAAGTGAACAAATTAACAGTGGAAAACAAATAATTGGCAGTATTCGATATATGAGGTCTCTCTTCTTTCTCATTTGGGAGAAGACGTTATGATTTAAAATTTTCTCAGTATCTTATGCACCTAAATAATTATCCTAGTAACATTTTATTTTAAGTTATAGACTTTAAAGTAGATAGTAATCTTTATCATTAAAACAGATACCAAATATTTATTTCATAGGTACGTATGTATGTATGTACTTAGACTAATTGATTTAGAATGACACAAGTATATAAAAACATGAAAATATTTTGCAGCTCATGTTTTAAATAATGCAAATGTAGAAAATTATAACCTTTCTAATGTACCATAGATATTCTAGTTCAGCTTCCACTTTTAAAATAGCATAAAGTGATTAATATTCATCAAAAGGAAGTGGGAAGAGAAGCATCATTTTATTTTCAATTAATAGAAAACATGGCATTGTCTATTTTTAGTCTCCTAGCTATTTATCCATTCCCTATGGAAGTGAATGGGTTGCCACACTCCTTGTCTGCATTTTTACTAAAAATGCTTGCCTGTGCTGCCAAGCTCACCACGCAGTTTCTATCTGGCACTGAAGCACTATCTTTTTCAGCCATGCAAGTCTGTGTTTTGTGATAAAGTACAGTTATGGGCAGCCTTGCTGACTCTACTCTGCTTCAGAAAGAACTCTCCCTCACTACAGTATTCCATTTGAAAACTCTCTCTTCTGATGCTTGACTTTCTTCTGAAATTGTACTTGCAATCCTAATGGTTCTCTCTTTAACATTTGAACTCATTTTACTTGTTTAATGTGAACGAGATATTTAATTCTAAATTGAACAGCAAGGAAGTTTCTGACTGCTACAGAAAGTAAATTTTATTAGAGATCAACTGCAATTTATATACTTGATTTAACCTGGCATATATCACTGAAAAGTGGAATTGAGAGTTTCTAGGCCACTATGGAGATAATCTTATTTGTGATATGTTGGTCTATTCATTTCAAATTCTACAAGATCTACAGTGATTATTTCAATCTCTGTGATGGCATAGTGACTGTATCAATTGTCACTAATTTCAGCATGAGAAATAAATGAATTAGTTGTACTATCAACCATTTATTTAATGTGCATCCATCTAGGCATCACCTTGGAACATCCATTTCTGCCGTGTTATGGGCACATGACACTCTGCTTCAAACACATAGAAATGAAGGATATATAGTAACTTGGTGTATCTACTTATAATTTTACCTAACAAAGTTTTTTAAAACTTTTTTTTTACCTGCATTTATAAATTACATATATATATAATATATATATATTATGTAATTAATATATATATTAATTACATAAATTACATACATATGTAATATATGTAATATATGTAATATATTATATATATTTATAAATTACATATACATTACATATATATATGTAATATATATATATTACATATATAAATTACATATATAACTTTTTTTACCTGCATTTATAAATTACATATATTACATACATTATAATTTACATATAAATTACATATAATTTATATTATAAATTACATATATTAATTTATAAATTACATATATTACCTGCATATATAATTACATATATGTAATATATATAAATTACATATATTTATAAATTACATATATACATATACATATATTTAGTTTTCTTTTTTAGGCATCCCACAGGCATGACAGAGAAAACTCACAATTCTAACAGGAAAATCTCTCCCAAAACTGTTCAAAGAATTTTCATAAAAACAAACATGTAAATTGGTAAATTAAATTCCCTTAATACTCTATTACTATTAACAGAAAATCATTTTAGACATTTTAGCTAAAAGTATCAAATATACCATGTTCCCCTAAATATCATAAGCTCTTTAATTAAAAAGAAAGACACTGATATTATAACTTACTAATGGGCATGCTGAGGTTACTTGATAGAAAATTAAAAACCATTGTACTTTGCTATTCTGAGTTTGCTGTAGTTATTGGTGTGTTTGTTTATTATTTATAAATTTGAAATAACTTTATGAGAACTATATATATGCCCCAGATTCCTCCCAGGACACTGATTAGACAAGTGGGAACATTTTTAAAGCTGATTTGGTAGGTAGAATTTCCTACTCTCTTTAATTTTTTACCTAATTGAAATCTATTTCTTCCCATGATCTTCTCTGACTACAGTTCTAAAGATCTCTAGCACTGCCACAATTCTAAATTTGTTTTAACATCATCCGTTGGGTTTCAGAATTCCTCACCTATCTTTGTTTTCTGTAGCTGTAATTCTGATGTCAGGCTAATGATATGTTAGAAACAGAAGGAATTTTATGAGTAGCAGAAAATAAGAGAAGTTATTTATTTCTTTTCTCCTCGATTACAGATTATTTCTCTTCAGCTCTTTATATTTATTAAGTTGGCTTTTAATTCCTCTTCTTATTGGGTAATAGCAAATTTAACATTCCTATTTATATAGGAAAGGGCAAATGTCAGCTAATCTGATACTTTAGGTACTATGTGTCTACTTTTAACTGAGACCCTAAAGTTACAATGTAGACTAGTGGAGAGAATTTGGGTTTTAGTGTTAGATATGGTGCTAATCTGACTATCAATCTTCACCTGTATGACGTTAAACATGTTACTTAACTTTTAATGTCAGTTTCCATATCTTCATATCTGGGGTAACTAAACAAACCACACTGATTTATTGTGAAGATAAAATCATATCTCTAAAGTATATTTTAACATGCCTGACCCATAGATAATGCTTATTAAATAATAGTTACAATTAGTTAATCTATGAAAATAATCTTATATATGCTAGGGTGGAGTGGTTCATTACTGATATTAAATGTAGCTTCTAAAATAGATTTTACTTTTAAGCTCACTAGGGCAAATAATTTAATTTAAAATCTGCCATATTTCATACAGATGTCAAGATCTGTGAAGGGACTAAGGTTTGAGATTTTGCCCTATGTGTAAGTTAATAAGTTATCCTGCCAAAAGTTCATGTATGTCAGCAAAGACACAAGACTCCTGCATGAGATAAAGGACAGCTTATGATTCCCAGCAACAGCAGTGGTCAGCATTATATTGCTTACACTAGTTCTCCAAGCCCTAATTTCCACATGTCACATGGTAACATGACAAGGCCTGGGTGATGCCTGTACACTCAGTGGGTTGTGTTAGGGGAAAAAACTGCATTAAAAGCCTTATTTTTTAATAAGGAGATGATGAGCAAACCCACCCAAACTTTGCCCTGGAAAGAGACATTGTTATTACTAATGTGAAGAGTAAAGTAATATGCCTTCTGTTCTGGAAGACACTCTCTAACTTGCAAGGCTATTTGCTTTATGAACAATCTTGAAAGATGATATGAAACTAACAAACTGTTAATGCCTCTTCTCAGAAGACAGAAAGAAGTAAGGAACTCATGGAGAATTGTATCCCTACAGTAAGATAATGGAAACTGGCCCTTCCAGGATAAAAATCAAGAGAAAATTTCATAAACACAATTCTTTAAAAAAAAAAAAAAGATTTTTATTTATTTATTTAAGAGAGAGCACACATGAGTAGAGGAAGGAGCAGAGGGAGAGGGACAAGCAGAGTGCACTGCACACTGAGCACAGAGCCCCATATGGGGCTTGATCCCATAATGCTGAGATCCTGACCTGAGCTGAAATCAAGAGTCAGACACTTAACCAACTGAGCCCCCATTAACACAATTCTTATTTACAGTCATTCAAAGTGCTGAATTCTACCAAAACAATTTGTTGATAGGCATGGTAAAGGAGGTCAATTACTCCTAAATGACTTTAGTGTTTCAGAGAGAGGACAGGAAAAATTGGGATATTTATGAGGTTTTTGAAGATAATTTAAGGCATGTATTTCATTGTGAGGTCTTAATTAGTATTGGTTTGTGAAATAGTAGTTGAGGGCTGGTGGACCAGGCAAGGTGAAGGTTTTGAGCGAGAAAAAGGTTCCAAAGTGAGTGTTAATGTGTTGAAAGTTAGCAGATTGATATTCATGAGTTTTCCAAAAGTGCTTGAAAGGAAAAATAATATTACTTGCATCTTTTATCTTTCTGGGTGGGGTTTTCTGGAACGGCAAGAATAAATGTAAGATTATCGAAGTCGTGATAATATAGAGATTAAGCTGTGTGGGTTCTTCAAAGCCAAATGACCTTTATCCAAAGCCTGTCATTATATGAACATATATGAACCTGAACTTGTGGCAGAGAGAGGTCTACTCATTTTTAGAAGATTAGTTTTACATCTTGAAGACAATTTGGGAAAAAGGGTAAAACACAGAATATTCCAAATGGAGAAATTAGAAAAAAATTGACGTGGTGGGAAAATGACCAATTTAAGATTTAAAAAAAATGTAGAGAGAAACAAATGGAAGAAATGTTAAACACAGAAGAATTCTGGCAGAACACTAGGATCTGCTGGAGTCACTTTAATGTAAAAAAGGAATCTTCCTTGCATTTACGACAATAGAGAAAAATAATTCCAGTCACAATATTTGATCTAAATACATATTCATGTTTAATCTTATTATGGAAAATAATTGAGCAGTATTTTTAAGAAGATGATTATAATGACTCATAATTCATAGCCAGCTGAGAGTTTTTCCAGATATTATTTGTTCTTTCCTTATTTTCCCTTTTTGTATAGATCTGATTTTTTCAGTCCTAAATTACATAAACCCCTGTAACAAGGGGTGATTTATAAGCAAAGAGGCTCATCAAGATTAGGATGGAGTTCAAAAGAAGCAAAAGAGAGAAATGACTTGAGAAAACAAAAGTAATTTTATGTTCCAATAAGAATTCGCCAAGCCTATCATTCTCAAAGTAGACCGTCCAGAAAATAAAGCCTTTTCTTAAAAATAAACTTTTGGATTTGAAAAAATACTTTTTGTTGCATATGACAAAATTAGAGCTTTATGACCGATGGTGGGCTTCCATTTTCCAGGATAATTATTAAAATATGAGAAAACAAGGAAGTAATACTAGCTGTAAATTTAAAACATTTAGTTCTTCCTAAACAGAATTGAAATCTGTTCATATAGTTTGGCGGGCTATTTTTTTTGTTTTGTTTTTTTGTTTTTGTTTGTTTTTTTTGTTTTTTTGGTTTTTTTTACGTTCTGGTTCATTTCTCAGTTTCCCTATTGCAGGATTTGTTCTGGTGCATTAATAGGAAACCCATTATTAAAACTCACCAAAGGTGCATCCTCCAAATTCGCCTGTATCCATAGTAAAGACGACATTTCATCTGCATCATTCTGACACATTTGTCTATCAGGTGTGTTTCTGAATTTGATATGGTAAAAAAGAATACAATAACACCTAGCAAAGGAGCACACAAGAGAAGAGAGCAAACTGGAATGACTAGTTGAGAGGGAGCTGAGAGTTGCTGGAAAATTGGCATATGATCTCCTAAAGCAGCAGATTGAGAGCCGGTGATAACAGTAATTAAGGAACAACCATTTAAATATCGTGACAGCTGTATTTAGTTGTCACAGAAAACTTGAGTAGACTTTATGGTGGATGACTGGACAGATCAATGTAAAAACTTTAAACATTATAATGGGAGTTTCAAGGTGAACACTTTTCCTGGGTAGGTACACAGGTACCTCCTGTTTGTTTTGTTTTGTTTTGTTTTTTCCATGAAAAATGCCTGATAAATTAATACCATTGCCTCTAAGGCAGGACAGGATGACACATTAAATGTTCCTTAGCTCAAGGTCTACCCTGAAAACAGAATCTGATCAAAGCTTTTGTGAGGCTAGTTTATTTTAGAATGTGATCCCAGGTAGGAGGTGGAATGCAAGGCAGTGGGAGTGAATGAAATAGGAAAGGAGGAACAGCTATTGCAATTATGTCTCTGGGCAACTGTTACCCATTCCCACTGGGGACCTTCTGAGGACTTCATAAAATGGACCACAGAATTATCCACCCAAAGACAAAACAGGGAAATAAGTGTCCAATACTTTTTCTCCATGTTGGTCTAAGATGGCCCAGTGGATTTTAATCCCTTATACTTCCAGATCACAAGGTAGCCTCACTCGATGATATTCCCCACATAGGTATCACAGAAACTCCAGGGCAAGACTCACATTGCAAGATCTTCAGCTTGAGGCAATGCTCTGTGAGGTTGAACCTACAAAAGCTCTCTAAAGCTTGTGTGAATCTGGCTGCTGTGACCAGAGGATTTTCAAATAGTATATATGTTGTGTCCAGTGTAAAGGATAGTTAGAATAATAATATTATATTGAGTCTAGGCTGGGGTTAGTCTGATGAAGCACAGTTTGGGAGGAGATTTAGTGATTTTAATGATCCAAAAGGCAGTCCATACTAGTGTATTTGATTCCCAGAACTAATCTCTTTTTATTACTCTTTTCCTTTATATGATGAAATTATTTTCAGAAATAATAATGAAATTAAATAAATTACATTTAATTTAATTTAATAATTATTATTCATAATTATTATGAAATTAAATAAATAAAGTAATAATGATCAAATAAAGCATACAGTGAATTTTTTCTTTTGTTGAATTCTGTACCTATAAAAAGAGCAGTAAAATAGTATAAATATTAATAATAGGGAATTCCAGGGTGACTCAGTCAGTTAAGCACCTGTCTTTTTCTCAGGTCATGATCCCAGGGTCTTGGGATCGAGTTCATCATCGGGCTCCTTGCTCAGCAAGGAGCTGCAAGCTCTGCCTGCTGCTCCCTTGTTTGTGCTCTCTCTCTCTGACAAATAAATAAATAAAATCTTTAAATTGTTTTCTTTTTTATATAATGATATTCAACTTATATATATATTTTAAAGATTTAATCACTATAATTTTTTATTTTTTATTTATTTATTTTTAATCACTATAATTTAAAAAATCTGTTTTTATAAAATATTAAAAGCCCCACAATTTTATATCTACAAACTGGTCTATAATAGAAATGAATAATAACATTACATTTTAGTTTTGAGCCATAGTTCTGCAAACTTGTCAAAAGCTTTGTCAAAGTCTTCATATATTAATGTTTAATAAATAGCATAGATAAATTATTCCATTTTTCATTCATGATTGATAAAATATTTTAAATATTTTTTATTTTCAAAAGGTTTCCACTCGATGTGACAATTATACAAAAGAAATTCTTAAATATAATAATTAGTTTGTCATAAGTTGAGAGTAATTCCTTCAATGTCAATGCAATGTCCTTTATTTACTGATGATACGGTTTTTCTGATCAGGGAAAGGGTATTTTCTTTGGCCAAAAGCATAAATAAGTCTAAATAGGATGTAAAAATTATATTTTATCTATCTCCATCTATACATACTTACACATGTGCATATGTATGTGTGTATATATATGTATATATGTGTTTTCATATGTATTATAAAAATCTTCCATTTTGTAAGAAGTTAGATATTGTTCAGATGTCTTAAGCAGGGATTTTAGGATATGCTTTCCAACAAGTTTTAAAATGATTTATTAAGCTGATCATGCCAGCTTTTATCTCATTACCTATAAACTAATAAAATAATTTTTCTGGGTGTCTCAGTTGGTTAAGCATCTGACTCTTGATTTTGGCTCAGTTCATGATCTCAGAGTGGTGAAATTGAGCCCCACGCTGGGCTTCCTGTTCAGCGGGGAGTCTGCTTGAGATTCTTTCCCTCTCCGTATGGCCCTCTCCCCACTCATGTTCTCTCTCTCTCTCAAATAAATGAATAAATCTTAAAAAAATAAGAGAAATAATTTTTCAGTTTCTAAACAACTCATATAAACTCTCAACAATTTTCCACCATATAGAAATTATATAAAGACTATAAAAACCATCAAACTGACAAAAGTTGACTTCCTTCCTTTTTTTTTTGACTTCCTTCCTTTGTACTTTCCCATTCTCAACTGCATAACAATATTTATTGTAATATCATTCATTTGTTTTAACTAGGTTAACTTTCAATCACCTGGAATAAATCTTGACCAAGTAGTAAAATCATAATATATTAAAATTTCATTTATCGTATCTTCTTCATCAAAGTCTTAGTCTTGATCTTTGCAAGCATCTCTTTATCATTATCATTAGTTTTGATTCCTGATATCTTCTCTTCAAAATTATCAATATTCAATATCACCCTTTACCTGGGAAATTAAAATATTATTTTGTTTCTTGCATGAGTTCTTCAGATGTGCAAGCCTGAATTTCCTACAAATTTTCAGAACTATGTGCAATATTTCATATATTACACTTTTTAGAGTAGATTCAGACAATGATTCGATTACTTCCACTATTGACGTTTTTTCCTTGTTGTGCTCCACTAGAATGGTATCATTTCATGTTGGTAAGGTACTTTACTTCAAAATTCTTTACAGAACTTAGAATCGTTATAAACCAGTTACTGGTTTCACAGTAATGTAGCAAACGACTGAGGCTTCTCCAAATATCTGGAGAGGGAAAAAACCAAAAACCAAAAAACCATGTAGTCAAAAGTTTTATACTAAGTGAACATCATAAACCTTGTTACACTTTGACTTAATAATTTGTTCAAATTACTTTTTTAAGTTAATAAGTACATTTTCTTACAACCGAAACATAAAATGTTTAAATTGAGTAACAACAGAATTGCTTCACTGGTGTGACATTTTATTTATATGACTTGTTTTTGTTTTAAAACAAAAATTAATTAAAATAGAATAATAAAATCCAATTTTAAGTATATTAATAAAAATCAATAAAAGATATGTGACCTAATTTGAACTTATGAAACAAAAATTGTGCACTTTGGAGTCCATTTATTTCATTCTTCTGAGGTTTAAGATAAAACCCAAAACTTCTAGCAATCACATAGAATGACAAAATTGGCATAATTGAATTCCATTTCTTCATCTATACATTCATTGGGCTGTCACCGTTTATTCTGTGTCTACCTTTGAAAAACAATAATATGTAGTACCACATTGATTAGAGACACATACTAAACCTGATGATATTTAGAGATTGAAATATTTAGAAAAGAATGACTATATCTGAGTCTACTCTTGTCAGGGGCTCACTGTATAACTGAGAGTTCTCTGAATTAACTTCCATATAGTATACAATATTTAATAAAGGACACATAATAAAATAGGAATATATATATATTTAACTTGATGTAACCACAAAATATTTTTAACTTTAACAAATGATTCTCTGAGGGAAGAGTGTTTTGCTACTGATATTGTTTAAAATTACCGGATCATGGTAGTAATAAAAATGTAGAACAACTTTTATTTTGATATTTTATTTTATTATTTTTATAAAATATGTAAAGTCATGTACCCCCTTACTGTCTGCTCTCAGGCAGAATGCTACCTCTTCACTGCCCATCATGTAATATAATGGAAAAGTGACACTGGCTGGGATTTTCTTTAATAATCAATGCTTTGACAAACCTAGTATGCATTGACTTCTTATTTCTCATTATAGAAAGCCTGTAAGACTGACTTTAGAGAGTTAGAAAAACCAAGTGTCTGAGCCAGAAAGTAAGAAAGAAAAAAAAAAAAAGACAGTATCCAGATTTGGTTACCAATTTAAGGAGCAGCTTAGGTAGACTAATTTAGGAAGCATGTTTGGGCGTCCTGAAATTAGCCCATCTTTTCTCATAGGATCAGGAAGAAGCAAAGGAAGAAATGAAATACTTGGAGGATGTTACTTGATTGCTATAAGAAGATATAGAACAAATATATTTATCTTATCCCTAGAAATTTCAAAATTTATGGAATGACAATGCTTTGAGATCATATGGCAGAGATAGTGGTCACAAGTATAGCTTGAGGTAAGAATTTTCTGGTCTAAGAAACAGAAGAAAGTTGGCTTGCTTTCTCTCTCTCTCTCTCTTTTTAGGAAAGTTGGTTTCTTAAGCCTAAGCAATTCCATGATAAGACATAATGGTGGCAGTCCCCATTTTGCTTACATTTGATTAGGCAATTTGGTTTTTTCTCTTGTGACTAAAGTAATTCAAATGATGATTACCATGTAGAATGCCTGGCACCTCATAAGTATTCAGAAATGGTAGCCATCCAAGCTATAATAATAATAATTATGATTATTAACTTTCAACAAATTCTATATCATATTAAGACATTCATTTGATTTAATCAGCTTAAACTCTGATGCCATTTACGTCATAATTATTTTTACAAACAACTTATTCTTCGCTGTATTTCTCATTTTCAAGTGTGTTGATTAAAAAAAAAATTTAAAAAAGTGTGTTGATTAATTGAACACAGAAGTATCTGATCAGATCTTTTTCTATTTCACCTTCTTCATTTGTTCAGTCATCATTTGGATGCAGAGAGAAGTATATGATATATGCCTAAGTGGAGCTAGCATATTTTTGACTCTGTTCATGAGTTTAAACAGCTCTCCTTGAAATTGTGTTGCTTTTTGTTATTGTTGTTGTTGTTGTTGATTCTGTTCTTAACTCTTGTACTGCTTCAAAGCCTTCCAACGATCTATCTGTCTCTGCCATAGAAAATGAAAGATAAGCTATGAAATTGGGAGTTTGCTACCCTTACTTATGAAAAAGATTTCAAAGAGGCATTGCTGGGAAGGAATGCTATGAATATGGTATGTTTTTATACCTGCTACAAGACTGTAGCTTCAAAATAGATGATATTTAGAGATCAAAATATTCAGAGGGTTAATGAACACCTATTATTTCATAATTATTGGTAATATGTATTAGTAAGCCAAATAATTTCTTCATTTACCTATTTGGCTTATTCTTTACTCTTCCATTCTTTTTAGGATTTACTTCTGAATCCTAAGTTTCCTAAGGAAAATGTATGAAATTATCCATGGTAAACTTCTTCAGTTGTAGCATACTCCTTAATTGTATACACCTGGAAGAGTATTGTAATGTCTCCAGTAGGCTAGCATACAAGAGGAAAAGTTAAATTTTTAGATAAGCTCACAGTTCAGGTTTTCTAGATTGTAGACTTCATGAAGCTTGTTTTAGTCCATACAAGGACCATGCTCTTCTCACTTCCAGACTTCAACCTTTTCGGTCTCTTCAATTCTGTAGACCCTTCTTCTCCACTTTTGATTTTGAAGTACATTAGAAATTTACTTTCTCCCGAATGTCTTCTAGAGCTCATAGATTATTATTCCCCCTTATTTTATGCTTCCGTTTTACCCTGCACTTTTCTGTTTGTTCAATTGTTTTTTAATTGTCTGTTTCACATCTGAGAACCTAAAGCACTATGAAGCCGGAGGTTGTGCATCTGTCAATATTTGTTGAACATATATTTAAATGAATGAATAACAATGGAGCACATATATTGAGTGTGATGACAGATGTAGGATCATGGCATTCAGGCAGGTTGCAGAAGAAAACAAAGCTCAAATAACTAATAGTGGCAATGAGTAAAGCCATGTAAGAAACCAAGTTTTCTCGTTTTTAGTCCAATTCCTATTCTACCACAGTACATTGCCCTAATTAATCATGATCCTCTGATTATATAAGTTATGATAAAGAAAAAGAAAGAAAAAGAAAAAAGGTGGTTTTAATAAGCCATTTGCCTAAAATCCATTTTGGTGTTAATATCTATATTCATTTTTACTGACTTTAGTAATTCAGGTGCATTAAACTTGCTCCAGAATTTGTAATTTATTTTTTTTCTCATTTACATCTCTAAAGAGCAAGGATTCTATCAATGAATAATGAATCGCAACAGCTGGACTTTTATTGCTGAGCAGATATATATAGTGCTATAAATAAATCAATATTTTTATTTGTGTGCTATGGGCACAGTATTTTTTTCTCTGTTAAATTAAGCCTTAATGAATTTTATAAGCTATTTTGGACTTCAATAAAAAGTTCATCAGCAGACTACAAAGGTATTCCTTTGTGAGGTATTAAAATAGAAAAATAGCAATGGTATATAGCATGCTTTGTAGAAGGAAAAACACCTAGATTTTAAAGACCCAATTTGATCTCACTCTCTGATTACGCTTCCAGAAAATTTCTGCCGAAAAGAGTAGAATAACCTATTGTTAAGAGAGACAGTAAGGTTTTAAGAGCAGTAGAGAAATAACGCAACATCCCGTCAGAGAGAAAGAAAGGGAAGCATCTTCTCTTAGGTTGGGCACACTTATGCTCGCTAATGAGTGTTTCCTTTAAATCTCCAACATCTCATAAAGAGGAAATAAAAATACCATAAATCAAGAGAAAAAGGTCAGAAAGGGCATTTCTTATTTTTTTTTCCTCTCCTAAATTCTTCCTTGCAAAGGAAATATGTAAAAGAATTTCATAAATATTCTTCTTAAAGGCTATTTAGTACATTTTAAAGATATTCCTTTCAGAAAGGATCACTAATAGACAATTAGTTTTTCCCTTATTACCCTCTAGTTGAAATTTATTTTGTATGTAGTACATGTTATTTTATATTATTAGAATATCAAAAAAAAAAAACAAACCATATGGTATGCTTCTGCACCACTTAAATTTTTCCATCAGTCATTTGATTACATACCTAAGTCATGTTCGTTTGATTACTATAAGTCATATATGTTTCATTTTACAGACAAAATAACGAAAACAGGATTAATATCTTTATACAACTTTTTTTCTTTCATTTAAAAATACAGAAAATTTTGTTAAGGGTTTCTAGGCAGAAAACAGATGTTATTTATAAAGGAGCCAATATTAGCCTCATTTCATGCTTTTTTCCCCTGCAACTATTTTAATAAAAGGCAGTGGCATAATTTCTAGAGTCTGTGGGAAAAAAAAAATTTTAATTAACATATAATGTATTACTTGTTTCAGGGGTACAGGTCTGCAATTCATCAGTCTTCCACAATTCATAGCACTCACCATACCACATACCCACCCATCCATCCCAACCCTCTCAACCCCCCTCCCCTCCAGCAACCATCAGTTTGTTTCCTGAGGTTAAGAGTCTCTCGTGGTTTGTCTCCCTCTCTGGTTTCATCTTGTTTCCTTTTTCCCTCCCTTCCCCTATGATCTTCTGTCTTATTTCTCAAATTCCTCATATCAGTGAGATCATATGATAATTGTCTTTCTCTGATTGACTTATTTTGCTTAGCATAATACCTTCTAGTTCCATCCACATCGTTGCAAATGGCAAGATTCCCTTTTTTGATGACCGCATAGTATTCCATTGTATATATATACACGACATCTTCTTTATCCATTCATCTGTTGATGGACATCTAGGCTCTTTCCATAGTTTGGCTATTGTGAACATTGCTGCTATAAACATTGAGGTGCACGTGCCCCTTTGGATCACTACATTTGTATCTTTAGGGTTAATACCCAGTAGTGCAATTGCTGGGTCATAGGGTAGCTCTATTTTCAACTTTTTGAGGAACCTCCATACTGTTTTCCAGAGTGGCTGCACCAGCCTGCATTCCCACCAACAGTGTAGGAGGGTTCTGTGGGAAAATGTTTGTTCCTCAATATTTATATAACTAGTTCTATTTTGTTTGAAAGAATGGGATGGACTCACACTGGTAACAACCACAAAATTGATTAAATTCTAATTGAACACTATATATTTCTGATTTAAATTAATTTTAATATTGATTAGATTGTTATTAAATTATTCAGTTTTTAAAAGAAACAGTGAAAGTTGATCATAATGATAGCAAACTAACTATATTAAAATGACAAATTAACTTTTGGAAATGTTATTTTTTAGAAAATTTAGTCCTCTGTTTTTTAAATTTACCTTAACCATTGGAGCAAATTAACAGCATGAA
This sequence comes from Potos flavus, assembly GCA_028534135.1. Taxonomy (NCBI): domain Eukaryota; kingdom Metazoa; phylum Chordata; class Mammalia; order Carnivora; family Procyonidae; genus Potos; species Potos flavus. The sequence goes on from CM052897.1 coordinate 28,324,425, forward strand.
TCGAGTTTGTTTCTAAGACTTGAATTGCTTTTTACTAGATCCCCAAGGAACTCAAACTTTCAGTCTGAAAAAGTAATATGTGCCCTGTATGTCTTTTTTTTTTTTCAGTGTTCCAAGATTCATTGTTCATTCACCACACCCAGTGCTCCGTGCAATATATGCCCTCCTCAATGCCCACCACCAGGCTCACCCAACCCCCCACCCCCCACCCCTCCAAAATTCTCTGTTTCTCAGAGTCCACAGTCTCTCATGCTTTGTCTCCCCCTCCAATTTCCTTCAATTCACCCTTCCTTCCCTTCTCCCAATGTCCTCCATGTTTTTCCTTATGCTCCACATGTGAGTGAAACCATATAATTGACTCTCTCTGCTTGACTTAGTTCACTCAGCATAAGCCCAGTGTGTCTTAACCACATTCCCACTAAGGTAGGAAGAAATAGTTATGTAAGTTAGTGTGGAGAAAACACTTGGTTATCCACGATGTCTTTCCTGTCTACGGTGAAGGCAAGGTGAGGGTTCTTCTGGTGGTTTGGTTCTTTTTGTCGTCTAAAACATCATGAACTTCTGTCAAAGTTTGATCATCTAGTTCACTTTCCTGCCCTCTTCCATTATCTTCTACAGGAGAATGGCAATATTAAACTAAATTTATTTCTTCAAAATATTTGTGACTATCTACTCCATACCAGGCATATCGAAATATTAATGAGAACTACTTTGCTCTTTCCTAGATAGAGAAACATTATCAAATAAATAATTACATGTAGCAACTGAGTATTTTAATAAGAGCCACCCCATAAATGATATAAGAGGGAAATGGAATTTAAAATAGCAAGGTCAAAAGGGGAGATAGACTCTATAGCTCTTGTTAATTACATAGATCTATCAAAGTTTAAAGTGAAGTAGAGCAGAAAAGAAAAATAGGTCTAGCTACTGGGAGAACATTTTCCTAACAGGAAAACTGGGAAAAGCTATATTTAATTTTACATTTGTATTGGATTTTTTTTTTAATATTTGAAAGAAAGTGGTGCCCAAATAAACATGGCATTGGATTTAACATTATTTGAACCCTGACCTCTTCTTATTATAGAGGACTTTTATTACCCTCTGACAAAATCCCCTTTGTACGCTAAAGATAAATATATCAGTTTTGGTAAAATCTCTATGAGTTTGTGTCAGAGTTTAATGTACCAAAAAAGATTATTCATTATATAACATGTTTTGGATCTTGACCAAAATCATTTCAGAAGGCCTTTCTAATTTGACAAATTAAAACTGTTGTAAGTGAAATTCCTAGAGGTAGCAACACTGTCCAGGAGTGTGTAATTTTTATGTGTGTTATAAAGAGAAGCTCTGCACTGGGGCGCCTGGGTGGCTCAGTCAGTTAAGCGTCTCACTCTTAATTTTGGCTCAGGTCGTGATCTCAGGGTTGTGGGGTTGGGCTCCATGTTGGGCTCTACGCTGGGCACAGTATTGTGGTGAAGAAAATATGATAATCAAGGTTATGGTGATGCATAAAGGATTTTACAGTTCAAAGGTTGTAAAGATGGAAAAGTGATTTCCTTATTAAATACATCAAAGTTCCCCAGGAAACATTTTTTTCTCACTTAGGAATAGGTGAAAGTCACTGTTATTGCTATAATGGTGGCCCTCATTAGTTATAAGGTATCCTGACCTCCATTAAAGTATTTATTTTGAACATTGAGAATATAGTATATACTAGGTCCTATTTAAAACCCTGGCAATTTGTTCAGAGCCCATAGAATATAATGGTTAATGGCTAAGACACCCAAATCAGGCTGAGTATGAATGCTGCTTTGCCGCTAATGAACTTTGTAATCTTAGCCAAATTATTGCATATCTTGGAGCATAATCTGTAAAAGGGGGATGTGATATGTTTGATAATATATGTAGAGTTAAGCAGTATCTGTCATAGAGGAAGAGTCAGTAAATTAGCCATAACTGTTAGTGTTATTTTTTGTCATTGATGTCATTATTATTAAAGTTTTTCAAGGGCAAAAACATCTAGACTTGAAAATGACCTTCTT
>CM052897.1:28326966-28416493 GCA_028534135.1 Potos flavus
GAAAATGACCTTCTTTGGAACTTTAGGAAGTCACGTATCTTCTAGGCTTATCAATTAATAAATCACATTAAAATTAATTAAATTCTTTCAAGTAACAACTGCTTATCTCATTGAATTCCAAAGAGTAGCTTATAACTTGGTACTATACAACTAAATGTGAAACATTTTCCGAGTTTCAAGTGGATAATGGCGAAAGAGAAGATATTTAGAATGTTTTATAGATCCTTAGAGAATTTATTTGAAGAAATAATTAATTCAATATTCACTTAACTATGTCCAGAACTTAAAATGCTTTGATCATTCTTGGATTTAATGGGGGCTCATTTTGCTGTACTACATTCAACCATATTATAAAGTAGAATATCTTTAAATTTCCAATTAGACAATAGTACAGATAATTAGCCCTTAAAAGCTTATATGAATACAGAATATGAATATTTGATTCTAACCCCTAAGTATTCAAATCAAATTTTATTATATGTAGAATAGTCACTTATAAATAAATTAGACACAGCACTTTTTTTCATCTAAATATTATGTCTTCCCCAGTTGTTGTTTATTGTGCTTGAGACTGCTTTCTTGAAATGAGAATATATAACTTTATTTCCAAAGGAATGTGTTCTGAATGTCATTTTTTTTCTTTGTGGAAAGTTCTATGCATTTATTTCCTATGCTAGCAAAGATGATATTAGATAAGAGAGTTGAAATGTAAACTCATATCTAAAATGAAATTTGGATTTTTTAATTACAATTTGAGATTTCTTTGTTTACAAATAAGAAAAAGAAGATAAGGGGATTTGTTAAATAAAAATTATTCTAGGAAAGGTTTTTGTCCCTGAAACATTTTACTTTATACTATCTTCGTAAAATCTGATGTTAGTAGTTTCATATTTGTTAGCGAATATTAGTGGTTTTCTACTATGAACAACCTAATAAAGATTAAGAGGAGAGTGTATTTCATCACATGCACATTATATCATCCAGCTCCAGGTGTACATGGCCTACATAAGACTGAAGTGAGAATAGGAGAATTTTTTTTCTCATTTATTATTTTTTCTTTATGTTATGTTAGTCACATACAGGACATCATTAATTTTTGATGTAGTGTTCCACGATTCATTGTTTGTGTATAACACTCAGTGCTCCATGCAATCCATGCCCTCCTTAATACCCTTCACCAGGCTCACCCACCCATCCCCCACCCCCCCCTTCTAAAACCCTCAATTTGTTTCCTGGAGTCCATAGTCTCTCATGGTTCGTCTCCAACTCAGATTCCCCCCTGCCTTCATTTTTCCCTTCCTTCTCCTAATGTCCTCCATGCTATCCCTTATGTTCCACAAATAAGTGAAATCATATGATAATTGACTTTCTCTTCTTGACTTATTTTACTTAGCATAATCTTTTCCAGTTCCCATGTTGATGCAAAAGTTGGGTATTCATCCTTTCTGATGGCTGAGTAATATTCCATTGTGTATATGGATGACATCTTCTTTATCCATTCATTTCTTGAAGAGCATCTTGACTCTTTCCACACTTTGGCTATTGTGGACATTGCTGCTATGAACATTGGGGTGCATATGGCCCTTTCACTATATGTGTATCTTTGGAGTAAATACCCAGTAGTGCAATGTTGGGTCATAGGGTAGCTCTATTTTTAATATTTTGAGGCGCCTCCACACTTTTCCAAAGTGGCTGCACGAACTTGCGTTCCCACCAACGGTGTAAGAGGGTTCCACTTTCCCCACAACCTCTTCAACACTTGTTGTTTCTTGCCTTGTTAATTTTTGCCATTCTAACTGGTGTAAGGTGGTATTTCACTGTGGTTTTGATTTGTGTTTCCCTGATGCCGAGTGATGTTGAGCACTTTTTCATGTGTGTGTTGGCCATTTGGATGTCTTCTTTGCAGAAATGTCTGTTCAAGTCTTCTGCCCATTTCTTGATTGGATTATTTGTTCTCTGGGTGTTGAGTTTGAGAAGTTCTTTATAGACCTTGGATATCAGCCCTTTGTAGTGTCATTTGCAAATACCTTCTCCCATTCTGTGGGTTGCCTCGTTGTTTCGTTGACTGTTTACTTGCTGTGAAGAAGCTTTTTATCTTGACTAAGTCCCAAAAGTTCATTTTCACTTTTATTTTCCTTGCCTTTGGAGACGTGTATTGAAACAAGTTGCTGTGGCCGATGTTGAAGAGGTTATTCCTATGTTCTCCTCTAGGTAATGTGGCAGGATACAAAATCAATGCACAGAAATCAGTTGCTTTCTTAGACACTAACAACATAACTGTAGAAAGAGAAAATTCTATTTACAGTAGCACCAAAAACCATAAGATACCTTGGAATAAACCTAACCAAAGAGGTAAATGATCTCTACTCTAGGAACTACAAAACACACATGAAAGAAATTGAAGAAGACACAAAAAGATGGAAAAATATTCCATGCTTATGGATCAGAAGAATTAGCATTGTTAAATTGTCTATACGGCCCAGAACAATCTATATTTTCAATGCCATCCTGATCAAAATACCAACAGCATTTTTCAAAGTGCTGGAACAAACAATCCTAAAATTTGTATGGGACCAGAAAAGACCCGGAATTGCCAAGGAAATGTTGAAAAAGAAAAACAAAGCTAGGGGCATCATGTTGCCGGTTTCAAGCTATATTACAAAGCTGTGATCACCAAGACAGCATGATACTGGCAGAAAAACAGATACATAGATCAATGGAACAGAATAGATAGCCCAGATATGGACTCTTAACTCTATGATTAACTAATCTTCGACAAAGCAGGAAAAAATATCCGATGGAAAAAAGACAGTCTCTTCAATAAATGGTGCTGGGAAAATTGGACAGCTATATACAGAAGAATGAAACTCGACCAGTCTCCTACACCATACACAAAGATAAATTCAAAATGGATGAAAGACCTCAATGTGAGCCAGGAATTTATCAAAATCCTAGAGAATAGGAGAATTAAGAATCCCCCTCTGTCCTCAATAGCAGTCCCGTACTAGGGATGAGGCAAGAACATAGAGAGGGATCCCTCTATACAGAGACTGCTGAAAATAGGGCAGAAACACACAAAATCCTAGCACCCATTCATAAAGCATAAAGGAATTTGAAGGAATTCTGTGGGAATTTGAAGTCAGATGTGCACTGAAGAGCCTTAATCAACCATAAAATCCAAATGAAATTCGACTATTGATGCAACACTGTTAAGTTCCCAAAAGAAAAAAGAGGCATGACTATCTTCAGGTGTAAATGGTATTTATCTCATATGATACAGTAGTATAGTAGCATCGAGTGGTGACAAGAATAAAAATATGAAAAACCTTTATGAATAAAATTTTAAGACTTTATAAAATATTAAGGCAGATGTTCTTAAATATAGAGATACACCATTCAGTTAAATAAAAAAGCTTAATATTAAAGTAGGTTTCAGTTATCCCTAAATTGATCTGTAGATTCAATCACATAAAAATTACAAATATGTTTTGTAGTATTTGACATTGCATTTCTAAAATTTTAATGCAAATACAAATGTCCACAAATAGCCAAGTGACACTTAAAAGAGTATTTTCATCGGTACTCAATAAGACAAAGATGGGCTTGGACAGAACAAGGATCATCTCTTTATTTCTTGTTTTTATTCCAAGTATCTGGTGATTGCATGGGAAAAAATGGAATTAGATCCTTACCTCAAAAAATATACATTTAAAATTTCAAAGAAAGAATATAAATATATAACTATATTAAATGTTCAAAATAAAATATTCATGATATTTACAAGGATTTCTTATACAGGATAAAAAATAAAGAGAAGAAAATATTCATGAATTATCCAACATTAACATTACAAGCTTCTATTTATTAGAAAACTTTGTCAGGAAAGTGAAAAGAAACATCTTGAACTCTCCTGAAACATATTAACTATGGAAAGATTACTTTATAGAAAATAAAATGAACATTTTTAAATCAATATGAAAAGAAAACAAACACTAGAAAAATAGTAAAAAAAAAAAGAATTTCAAAGAGAAAGTACAAATTGCCTATAAACTTTGGTCGGTAGCTAAGTAGAGATAGATGGATAGACAAATGGTTAGATAGAGATAGATATATCAAGAATCAGACTAATGTAGCAGAAGGCATTGTTTTTTACTCACTAAATGAACATCTTTTAGAAAACAGATGGTGGTAATGGTTGGATGTGGATTAGCAAGTACTCAGTCACTGCAGGTGGAGTGTTAGTTGGTACAACTACTTTGGAAAACTGAGCACACTTATTTTGAACCTGGGGATTCCAGTCATAAATATCTGACCCAGAGAATATATATATATATGAATGCAAATTTCAGCATTTGTGTGTGGTCTAGCTCTAAATTTGAATAACTCTTTTTTGACTTAGAGACCACCATGTAGCTACTTTTATAAGGCTTTCTTTTATCACATTTCTTTTAATAGTACATACGCATTTTCATATATTCTTTATATGTTTGCTACTTATAATTTTTAAAAATTTTAATCACATATGATAATTCTTTTATATAATAATATGTACTTGGTTACATATATATTGCATAAATATATAAATTTACATAAAGTATACTTGTTTATATATATATCTACTAACATTTTATTAATAAATTAACATCAATATTTTAAAGTAAATTTTCAAATATATACTTTAACATAAATATACTTTGTATTAAATAGTTCTTAAATATATACTTGTATATCAAATAAAATTAATATGTGAATTTATATAAAGATTCTATTACAGTAAATTTATACTTATTGAGTTGTGTATTAAGTGCAAGGATTAGGTCTATATTGGTATATAGGCGCATAGAGTTTAGTGTAAAATGCAATTCAAATACAAAATGATTGCTTCAAAATTTATAAATTAAAAGAATTATATTTAATAGCATCTGAACAAAAAGCACTTTTAATACTAGTTACCATGAGTAATAATAAACGGATCCATATATCTGTTATTTTCGTTAAGACATAGAAAGATGTCATTTTAATTTAAGGTATCTTATATATACATTTATTCCTTGTAGATTTCACAATGATTATTATTATTCATACATCATTTGTTACGAATATCTTGTATAGAATTCTCTAGCACATTCATGTCTTTTTTTCTTTAATGAAACAGTCTGAAACGTAAGTTTAGCTAAAAATGCTCTATAAAATGAATAGATTTGGGGCTAGAAATCAGACATGGTTTGTAAAGGTATTACTAGAAATGGAAGAAGGATAAATCAGATGGACTAACACATTGTTTGTGGAAACTGCTATGTGAACGCCCACAAAAAACATGTCACGCTGACTTTCATGAAAGAATTAATCTGGACTTTGTGGGCGACAGCTGTGGGGGTGGATAGAGGACACAATTTTCAAAATATTACATGTTCTACCAATAAAATTATTCTACAAGTGCTAAGGAATCCTTCTGGATATGGTAATGTGACTTGACTATGAAAAAATATTGAGCATGAGAATGAATGCATACAAATACCCACACAGTCCTTCTGTGTTATTTCCTTAGACTGATATATGGATAATAATTGCTAGAAAACATATATGCTATATGTCTGCAGTGCCACTTGAGAATACTTCGAAAATGTAGAGCTAAATGTCATTTCATTAGTGGAGAAAATAAGTCTTTCACTTTATCCTAGCTTCCTCCTGTGTGGCTGTCCCCTCACACAGCAGTGGCAGGATTGTGCCTCCAGTCAGCATGCGTAGTATAGTAATAGGATCGGTGGACTGAATTTAGCATTTTGGTATAATTGCCAATACTTTTTGGTTGTGAAAATTTACCAAATTGCTATAAATGATGTTTAATAGGGAGTATTTTCATGGGTGCAGCTTGTTTAAAGAAGCTTTGAAACACAGCATATTTCTGCAACTCTGTGGATTCTGTTTTGTAGTGCCACACTCTGTACCTCATACTCTTCAGTGTTTCTCTAAGCTGTTAGAAGCACTGCTAGCAAAAGCTAATCATTGCATCCTGTGTGTACCGGGCCAAGTGGGGAAGGGCAATCTAGCCTTTTCTCATAAGAGGTAGAAAAATATTTCTGAAAGGCAGAATCAAGCACAAAAACAGTGTTCATTAGGGTCTTTCCTAGCAACATACACTTTTAAAATGGTCATAGTTAAAGTGTAGTTCAAGGGACAAAGTTTTATAATTTATAAACTGTGACAGTGTGGGATGTAAGTATTTGATGCACCTAAGTATATTCTTAAAAAAATCAGTGAACCAGATTGTAAAAGAAGCAATATTTTTTTAGCAGCAGAGGTATAGTTGACAAAATGCACAACAAAATCACACACACACACAAAATAGTAACAACTAGTTTGAAATGAGAGTGATGATTTAAAATATAACTTAAAGTTACTATGAAAAACGAGTGTTATAGCTGAAGAAACTTCCTTTCAGAAACTTGAACTATAAATGATGAAAACAAAATTTGGTATTAATTTGATATATGTGAGAAATTTTTGTTTTTGTTTTTACCCTTAAGTAAATGTTATCTGTTTAAAATTCATTTTTTTTTTTTTACATATAAACTAGGGAAGATCACTGAAGTCATAAGCCAAATTCAATATATCACATAGTTATATATGTGTATGTGTGTGTATATATGAATGCATCCCCCACATGTGCACACAGGATATTGATAGTTACTCTCTTTCATACAAGTAACATATAATTCTATATAATACAAGCTCTTTTTAGTAAAATCTAGTACTTACCAGAAACAAAACTATTTCCAGGGTATTGTATTCTTAAAATCGTTCAAGTAGTTTCATAATCTTGTGACCTGGGAAAATCCCTTTATATATTTAAGATTATAATCATATAAAAGCAAACTTGATACTCTCACATATATTTTATCAAAAATATCACATGCAGTATATTGATTTTTTTAATGAAAAAATATTTTTTGAAATAACACTATTGAATTTTGAATGAGAACTGGTGAAATTGTGAAAAAATATACTTCTAAAATATTTTTATGTAAATGAAGGTTATGCTTAATGGAATGTTATTAAAAATTAGGGCATTCAGAAATGTGATTTGAAAAGTGGTATGAGATGTGAGATTAAAAAAAAAACCTGATATTCAGCCATGAGTAGTATGCTAATTAAACTGCATAATCAAGTAATGTCAAGGATTTAAAGATTATTATACAGCTGCTTCAGAATAAGTGTGGAAAATGAGTGAGGATAAGTTACTGTTTACTCCTTTTTAACTCCTTTAAACCTTATATATATTCAAGCTGGAGGTGATAAGCAGGGGCATAAGAAGAAATTACTGCAGGCTAGCCCATCTTCCCACTTGGAAACTCCTCTTTCCACCTTAATCCATTCTTCTCATTTCAGTCTTTTTTAATTTGTTTTCTTTAGTGCAAATCTATTATTTTACTAAATTTTGTCATTGGTAATTACTCCTTGTTTCAAAGTCCAAAAATATGATTACTTCAGGGCACTAGGCTCTACATCCACTTGAGTCCTAACAGGCCACCAGCAGACCCTCAGCACAAAATTCCTTTACATTCATAGATCGGAACAAGATAAGAACAAGATGCATGGGATACTATTTGAGTGAAGTCATCTATTTCCACTTGCTTTAAATGTTATAGTGAATTTTCTTTTCATTTAATGTGTGGTGATCCTAATTTATTAGTGAAAATATTACCTTTTAAAATACAAAGCAAGGGGTGCCTGGGTGGCTCAGTGGGTTAAAGCCTCTGCCTTCGGCTCAGGTCATGATCTCAGGGTCCTGGGATCGAGCCCCACATCGGGCTCTCTGCTCAGCGGGGAGCCTGCTTCCCCCTCTCTCTCTCTGCCTGCCTCTCCGCCTACTTGTGATCTCTCTGTCAAATAAATAAATAAATAAAATCTTTAAAATACAAAGCAAGATTTCTATACTATTTGCAACCATGAAAACATTGGTTCCACTTTGCCTAAGCCATTCAAAGATTGAACATTTTTGTTCCAAAAACTTTATGCACGTTCACGGAAAGATAGATTGCTTACAAGGTCTGTACCACCTCCACATTTCTTCCCCAGAATGAATGCTAAACATTAATTGTAAACAAAGAAGTTCTGCAATTTAAGAAGGCCAATATTTGATGAGAAGAGCATTTGCGTACACCGAACTGTAAGCTCTGGGTTAGCAGGGGCCATTTCTGTCATATTTCTGTCTTATTTAATGCTGTAACTTTTGTGCATAACCTAATACATAGAGTGTACTTGTCACTCAATGGATATTTGTCATATTAAGTGATAAATAGTAGTATAAGATAGGAATGTTATTTTGGTGACAGTAACATTTCTTGAGAACCTTTGGGTATGCCACTATTTTCCATTATTCATCATTATTACTGATCATGATGATAGCAAATAATGTTAATATCTCAGAGTATTTTAACAAATAGTATTCACTGACCGTATACTGTGTGAGGGCTTCTTGTTGTAGACTGATTCTGGATATTTCTTTTCATAGACTTATTTGAAGTGTGCAAAACAGGCACGTCTGATAGTTCTATCTGTATTTCCTTAAAATGCTCATTTTTTTTGCATCTTATTTAATTTGTTTAGCAGATATTTAAAGTATGTATTTCTAATCGCGTATGAATGAAGAATTTTACACAGGACAATATTTTTTAAACGAGTGAACTTATTTTTGAAAACTTTTTTTTAACAAACTAATGTCCATTTTACTTTATAGGCTATTATGTTAACATGAGAAAATAAAATGGAAATGATGGTTTACCATTAAAGTATGTTCCAATGCATAGAAAAAATCAAATATAAGTTCATTGTAAATTTAAATCACATTCATAGAATTGAAACCATCTCTTCCCCTTTATTGTTATTTTATCCCTTATGATCCATTTGTTTTATATTTTCATACTTTAAAAATTTCATAAAAGATGTTATTCCAATGTCGCATTCTAGCAACTATTTTAAAATCTGAAATGTGAAACCTGTATTTAATGATCAGAGATTTAAAAAAGAAACAGAAAGGATTTCTGGTTTCAGCTCCAACTTACAAAGAGCTTGAAACTTGTCTCTCCTGTCCTTACAATAACAGAATGAAAATGAAGGAATTGTTTTGAATCCATCAGATAAATGAGGTTGCAGGGCAAATCACTACCTCAAAATCTGGAGAGAGAGTGAATGCCAAGAATCAGAGTCAAGATCTGTTTACCTGGAACAAATACCACAGTGGAAATATAAGTATCAGGAACATTTAATTGGTAATTTTAATGTAGACTAACTAGTTTGAGAGTAGAAAACTCTTGAAACCACAGTCTGGGGAGAAAGCTTTTGTAGGGTTTACCTTCAGGAATCCCACCAGTTTCTCATGGTACAGAATCAAGAAAGATCCTCTTGTGGCTTTGGCAGGGGTAGAGAAACATAGAACTTTATATTAAAAGCCTAATTGCTGGATTCCAGGAGACATAAACATCAGTGCTCACAAAGCAGACGACATGAAAATAATACATATTAAATAATACTAAAAACTGAACAACAGATGTGTGAAAACCATATATAGTGGTCCATTTGAATCATGGCTCCCCAGTTCCTGCCTCCAATCTCCTCTCTCATTTAAATATTCTGATCTGGCTTCTAAGATGCCAGAGAAGTAGGGGCACCTGGGGCTTTCCTCATCCCTTGAACAGAGCTGAATTGAGGTCAGATCACTGGAAAACCCAGGAAATCAACCTGAGGAGTCAAAGGATTTCTACTATGGGAGGGAGCAATGTGGCAGGTACAAGGTGTGTGGAAGTGAAATGGGGGAGAGAAAAGCTGCCAGGGGAGGGAAGGGAAGGGCATCCTTTTGTCTGGGAGAGAAAAGGGAGAGAGAGATTGAGACAGTGTGGTGTCAGCACAAGAAACCTCTCAGATCACAGAATGGGGAGCTGGGGGAACCGAGTGCACAGGTTTTTTGTTTTTTTGTTTTTTCAAACAATGAGTGTAGCTCAAGCTCTGAGCTTTTGGAAGTGCAGGATATTCGACATTCCTGGGAGAGTTGCTATCATGTGCGCTCCAGGAGAGAAGGACGGCTCTGGCCCAGGAGCGCTCACAAAGTGATGTAGTGATCTTAGAGTTTGCACTGGGAGAGATTGGTCCCCTTCCTGGAGTGCATTTGGAGAAGGGCATATATCCTCTCTAAGGACAAAAGGCCCTGTAGGAGCTATCAAATAGCCTTTTGTTGGCAGTGAACAAATGCACATGCAGAGGCTGGATAACCTGGTCTCTGATTTTCCTGTTGCCAAAGTACAGAATCCATGCACAGCACAGGCAGGGGACTGTTTTCCTGGGACAAAAAGCACTAGTCGGAGTGCAGCGAGCCTGTAACCCAGAGGAGGAAGGAGATCCTAGAGGTGGCGGCTACATTAAGATTTGGAATTTTGAATCCCAGCCATGCCAGAGATGAACTGAGGATAGCTGGGCACCAGCTGTGGTGACAGCCCTTGATTTTCTTTGAGGGTTTCCTGAACATTGGGGGGTGTAAGATCCCATGCCTGGGATGAGAGAGTGGGGAGTCGCCATTTTACCCCGCTACCAATATGGTTGGACATCAGAGAGCAATTCAGAGGCCCCCAGTGGAGGTGGAAGCTACTTACATCAAACCCCGCTCCCCTGTGCTTGGCAAGTGTTTTTGTTTGTTTGTTTGTTTGTTTGTTTTAACTGGGGCAGGATTGACTCTGGGCCTGTGCAGCAGGCCTCTCCCCCAGAAGAGCAATACAGGCAGCACTTTGCACGCACCAAGTCTACTGATCATAGGATACCTCACAGCGTCCCCTTCAGTTCTGGAGGAAATAGGAGCAGACTGTATTTTTGTTTTTCTTTTACTTTTTTTTTTCTTTGGAATCAGCATTGTAGTTTTTTGTTTGTTAGTTTGTTTTCTCATTTCCTTTCTCTTTGTTTTTTTGTTTTCATTTTTGATCAGGCTTCTTTTTTTCCTTTCCTTTTTTTTTTCCCCCCTCTTTTTCTCTTTGGAATCAGGCTTACAATTTTTTGGTTGTCTGTTTGGGTTTTTTTCATTCCTTTTCCTTTTCTCTTATTTTTAGATCAGGCTTTTTTTTTTTTTTCCTTTCCTTTTTCTCTTCCTTTCCCCTTCCTTTCCTTTTCTTTTCCCTTCCCTTTTCTTTCTTTCCCTTTCCTTTCCTTTCTCTCCATCCTTCCTTCCTTCCTTCACAGGCTTTTTTCAACAAACAAATCAAAGCATATCTAGGTAAATGTCCAGACACTCCCCACTGCAAGCAAAGAGGAACTCTGAAGATTATGGGACTCTGGGAAAGAACAGCCAAAATGCAACAGCACACAGCATACACCAGCAATACTTCCTGTAGTGCCAGGCCCCGGACAGTGTATGACCTCTTTTTAATAAAGCATTACTCTGAGGTGCAGGAAACATAACAAGCTTTCATAACACACATAAGATAGAATTTTTGTCAGAATGACAAGATGGAGGAATTCTCCCCAAAAGAATTTTTGTCAGGATGACAAGATGGAGGAATTCTCCCCAAAAGAAAGGTCAGGAAGATATCACAGTCAGGGACGTGCTCAACACAGATATAAGCAATATATCTGAACAAGAATTTAGATCAGTAGTCATAAGACTACTAACTGGATTTGAAAAAAGCATAGAAGACGCCAGAGAAACCCTTACTGCAGAAATAAAAGACCTAAAAACTAGTCAGGCTGAAATGAAAAATGTTGTAGCTTAGATGCAAAACAGACTGGATATAATCACTACAGGGATTGAAGAAGTACAGGAGAGGATAGGTGATATAGAAGATAAAGTTATGGAAAATAATGAAGCTGAAAAGAAGAGGGAAAGGAAACTATTAGATCAGGAAGGTAGACTTAGGGAACTCAATGATTCAGTGATGAAAGCAAAATAATATCTGCATCATAGGTGCCCCAGAGGAAGAACAGGGAAAGGGGCGGAAGGTTTATTTGAACAAATTAGTGCTGAGAACTTCCCCTAATTTGGAGAAGGAAACAAGCATTCAAGTCCAAGAAGCACAGAGAACTCTCCTCAAAATTAACAAAAACAGGTCGACATCACAATATATTATACTGGAGCTTGCAAATTATAAAGATTAAGATAAAATCCTAAAAGCTTCTTGACAAGAGGTCCTAAACCTTCAAGGGTAGACATACAAGGTTGGCAGCAGATGTGTCCACAGAGACCTGGCAGGCCAGAAAGGACTGGCATGATATACTCAATGTGCTAAATGGAAAAATATGCAGTCAAGAATACTTTATCCAGCAAGACTGTCTTTCAGAATAGAAGGAGATATAAAGAGTTTCCAAGACAAACAAAAGCTACAGGAACTTGTGAACACTAAACCAGCCCTGCAAAAAATATTAAAGGGAAAACTTTGAGCAGAAAGAGAGTCCAAAAGTAACAGACTAGAAAGGAACAGAGACAATCTACAGGAACAGTGACTTTACAGGTAATAAAATGGCACTAAATTCATATCTTTCAACAATTACTCTGAATGTAAATGGACTAAATTCTCCAGTCAAAACACATAGGTTATCAGGATGGATTTAAACAAACAAACAACCCCCCAAAAAACAAGACCCATCAATGTGCTGCTTATAAGAGACTCATTTTAGACCCAAAGACACCTCCAGATTGAAAGTGAGGGGCCAGAGAACCATTTGTTGTGCTAAAATGGACATCAAAAGAAAGCAGCAGCCATACTTATATCAGACAAACTAGATTTTAAACCAAAGATTGTAATAAGAAATGAGGACACTGTGTCATAATAAAGGGGTCTGTCCAACAAGAAGATCTAACACTTATAAATATTTATGCCCCTAACTCAGGAGCAGCCAAATATATAAATCAATTAATAACAAACTTAAAGAAACTCATTGACAATAATATAATGATAGTAGGGGGCATTGACACCTCACTGACAGCAATGGACAGATCATATAAGCAGATCAATAAGGAAACAAGGGCTTTGAATGAAACACTGGATCAGATGGTTTTAACAGATATATTCAGAGTGTTTCATCCTCAAGCAAGAGTATACACATTCTTTTCAAGTTCACATGGAACATTCTCCAGAATAGATCATAAACTGGATCACAAATCAGGACTCAACTGGTAGATCATAGCATGCATATTTTCAGACTATAATGCTATGAAACTTGAAGTCGACCACAAGAAAAAATTTGGAAGAACCACAAATATGTGAAAATTAAAGAACATCCTACTAAACATCCTATTAATTTCCTGGTCAACCAGAAAATTAAAGAAGAATTAAAATAATTCATGGAAGCAAATGAAAATGAAAACATGACAGTTCAAAATCTTTGGGATGCAGCACAGGCAGTCCTAAGAAGGAAGTTTATAGTAATACAGGCCTTCCTCAAGAAGCAGAAAAGTCTCAAATTCACAACCTAACCTCACACCTGAAGGAGCTGGAAAAAGAAAAGCAAATAAAGCCTAAATCCAGCAGAAGAAGGGAAATTATAAAGGTTAGAGCAGAAAGCAATGATACAGAAATCAAAAAAACAGTAGAACAGATCAATGAAACTAAGAACTGGTTCTTTGAAAAAATTAACAAGATTGATAAATCCCTAGTCAGACTTATCAAAAAGAAAAGAGAAAAAAAAACCCAAATAAATAAAATCATGAATCAAAGGGGAGAGATCACAACCAACACTGAAGAAATAAAATTGTAAGGGACGATTATGAATAATTATATGCCAACAAATTAGGCAATCTCAAAGAAATGGATAAATTCCTTTAAACCTATAAACTACCAAAACTGAAACAGGAAGAAATAGGAAGCCTGAATAGACCCATACCCAGCAAAGAAATTGAATCAGTAATCAAAATCTCCCAACAAACAGTGGTCCAGGGCTGGATGGCTTCCCAGGGAAATTCTATCAGAAATTTAAAGAAAAATTAATATTTATCCTGAAACTATTTCAAAAAATAGAAATGGAAGGAAAACTTAGAAACTCATTCTATGAGGTCAGTATTACCTTGATCTTAAAAGTAGACAAGATCCTACTAAGAAGGAAAATTACAGACCAATATCCTTGATGAACATGGATGCAATAGATAATAAATAATAGATGTTGGTGAGGATGTGGAGAATGGGGAACCCTCCTACAGTGTTGGTGGGAATGCAAACTGGTACAGCCACTCTGGAAAACAGTATGGAGGTTTCTCAAAAAGTCGAAAATAGAACTACCCCATGACCTAGCAATTGCACTACTAGGTATTTATCCAAAAGATACAAAATTACTAATTCAAAGGGACACCTGCACCCCAATGTTTATATCGGCAGCAGTGTTCACAATTGCCAAAATATGAAAAGAGCCCAGATATCCATCAGTGGATGAATGGATAAAGAAAATGTGTCACACACACACACACACACACACACACACACACACACACAAACTGAATATGGAATATTACTCAGCCATCAAAAAGAATGAAATCTTGCTGTTGGCAATGATGTGGATAGAACTAGAGGGTATTATGCTAAGTGAAATAAGTCAGTCAGAGAATGACAAATACCATATGATTTCACTCATATGTGGAATTTAAGAAACAAAACAGATGAACGTGGGGAAGGGAAAGAAAAAATAAAAACAGAGAGAATAAACCATAAGAGACTCTTAACTCTAGAGAACAAACTGAGGATTGCTGGAGGGAAAGCAGGCGCGGGAATGGGACAATGGGTGAAGGGCATTTAGGGGGGCACTTGTAATGAGCACTCGGTGTTATATGCAACTGATGAATCACTAAACTCTACCCTGAAACTAATAATACACTATATTTTAACTAACTTGAATTTAAATAAAAAAATAAAAACAAAAGCCTAATTGCCATAGTTCCTATTACTGCATATATCTGGTTTTCAGCAAAATATAACACATGCTCTAAAAGTCAAGAAAAAAAATAGTCTGAAGAGACAAAGTATATATAGAAGAAAATCTACATGAACTTGGGTTCTTTAATGAGTTTTTAGCTATAGCACCAAAGTATAACCCATGGAAGAAAATTTGACAAGTTGTTCTTTATTAATATTAAATAAGTAAGACTGTTAAGAGAACAAAAATATAAGCCCTGCAGTGGGAAAATATTTGCAAAACAAGTATCTGATAAAATATTTGTATCCAAAAATTGTAAAAAAAAAAAAAAACAAAAAACAAAAACAACAACAACAACAAAAAAAAACAAACCCACAATGCTTTAAAATCAACAATAAGAAAACATACAGCTCAATTTGAAGATGGGCATAAGATTTGAACAGACCCTTCAACTAAAAAGATATACAGATGATGATCAAGCACATGGGAAGTTGCATAATATCATTTATTATTAAGAAATTACAAATTAAAACAGGAATGAGGTACTACTGCGCACATATTATAATGACTAAATCCAAAAAAGCTTCTAATACAAATTACTAGTGAAGATATAAGCAACAGAACTCTCATTTATTGCTGGCTGGAATACAAATGATACAGACACTTTGGAAGACCATTCTATAGTTTCTTACAAAGCTAAACATAATCTTATTACATGATTCAGCAATTGTACTTCTAGGTATTTACCCAACTGATTTAAAAAATTATGTACCCATGAAAACTGCATCTGAATCTTTATAGAAATTTTATTTTATAATTTTATATAAGCTTTATTTTATAATTATTTTGTAATTAATACAAAATGGAAGCAACCAGTGTGTGCTTCAAAGCTATTGAATAAAAAAGCAAACTATGGGTGCACCAATACAGTGCACTAATATTCAGTGGTAGAAAGAAATTAGCTGTCAAAATATGAAAAGACATTGGTGAATCACAAATGCATATTGCTAAATGAAAGATGCAATGTGAAAAGGATACATGTATGATTCTGACAAAGTCAAAATTATAAACTGGAAATATCCATGGTTTCTCGGGTGTCAGGAGGAAGGAGAGATGAAATGGGATTTTTTTTTTTTTTTTTGGACCATGAAGCTATTTATGATTCTTTAATGGTAAATATGTGTCACTATACCTTTGCTAAAACACATAGAAATTTACAGTACATAATAAACCCTAATCTATGCAAATATATATATATATATATATATATATATATATATATATATTTTTTTTTTTTTTTTGGAGGTCAGACATCCCAGGCTGGAATGTGAAAGGGATAAACAATCTAACTCTATTGAAAATGCATGAAACAATCTCACTGAAAGAGGGGAGGAGGAAAAAGATGCTGACCTAATTAACTTTGGAGATGATTAGAGTCTGTACATGAGCACTGTACTTTAGATGATAAATTTGTTTCCATTGGGTATACATATTAACAACTCTGATACCACTATACATGTATAATGGAGTTAAACAATTAAATCAATGGATGACTGATGGTAGGTGTCAGGATTATCGTGATTGGAGTTGGGAGTTGATAGATAAGCGAAGGTCTGCTTACCTGGACAGATGGGAGGGAGATAGAGTAAGCCATGTGATAATGGAGTATAATAGAAAGAATCCATACAAACTCATATGTAGCTTTGTGTGGACACAGATTGTTACACATAGAAATATTTATAGATATGTGTATACATCTGGGTTAGTATTACACATGTATATTTCCTTGCTCTGTTAGCTGAGAGGGCTAAGAAGCAAAAATTTCTCAGTAACAATGAGCACCTTTAGCGCCCAGATACTGTTTTTTAAACACAACCCTGAGATCTCACAACCCTGAAATCATGATCTGAGCTAAAAACAAGTGTTGGATGTTTAAGCAACTGATGGACACAGGTGCCCTGCTAAAATTTATTAATAGAGAAATTAGATGAGTGGTATATGGGAATTCTGTAAAATTGTTAGTTTTCTATAATTCTAAAATACTGTTCTAAAATATGAAGTTCATTTGGGAAAAAAAAGTCTCCCATCTCTCTAATAAAATTATGAAAACAACTTTGTAGTTTTAATACTGTGGGGATTTTTTTTGCTGTCATTATTAACAAATTAAGCAATATGCAGATGCTATAGATTTCTTGACAGTGGCTTTTAAATGTGGGTTACCTTTCCAATTTTCTTATTATGGCTATAATTTTTGGATCAAGTATTTATTCTTTGAGAGTACATTATTAATTAGAATGAGAAATTTTCAACTAATGATAGGTTTGGTGTATTTGACCAGTAAAATTGAATTTGAAATGGTTGGGATAATAAATAAAACTTCCTATAAGCATATTAAATCATTCAGAATGATGACTTGGTAGTGTGTTCATAGTTAAAATGCATATTACTGAAGGACTGGTGGTTCCTATAGCCTAATTAGAGAACATAAACTTCTTGTTTGATAATCACTCTTTTTCTTTTTATCATACCTTTTAAAATTGACTTGGTGATTCCAGATTTGGTATATTTCAATAAACCAACTATGTGCTTCATAGTAGACAATGGGCAAACTGCAAAATGTTCTCTAGGGTTACTGGCATATCTACTTGTACAGCTTCTTAGAGATTAGCTTTTCACATTCAGGAACTTCTAGGTGATTTTCTAAAGTTCTTTTTATGTTGTTCATAGCCTGTCGAATTTGGGAAATATGCTAGAGAACTGGATGCATTTTAATAGTTTCTAAGTCTCTTGTATGTTTTGCATGGCTATTTTCCAGAGATTGAGCGAGACTTTTCCTGATATACAATGCTTTCTTCACTCCACTGGTGAAGAATAGGTTTGACCTTGCTCTTTTACAGTAGAATATAGCCTGCTATCATTATGAAGTAATTTTATTTTCTTACCAAGTTTGCTGCTCCACAATATATTTAGTGACTACCAATCCTTGTTTTGAATTCCTAATTGCACTTTGTTTATAACTCTTTTATGTTACAGCATGTTTTGCCTTGTGTGCAGTTTTTTGCCTGTTTGAAGTTTTCCTGTTGAATTATTTCTAAGATCTTATAGGAATGGCTAGTATTTTTATTATTTTTTTATTTATTAGTATTATTTTTATTAGCACAGTGATTTAACATACTTATTAAAATTTTTGTGTGGCTGGATAATACTATGTAAAGTAATTGATATTTCTAGGCTTTTTCCATAAATGAAGGTATAATATGTTTTGATGAAATGAATACACACTAAAAATGTTGGTTGTAGATTTTCTGTCACTGACTTTGGGGAACATACCAAACAAGGGAATAAAGAACAACGAGTTGAAGTACATGATTTATAAGGTTTTTTCCCCACAAATTTAAATGTATATGATTTTAAAACATCCCCCAAAAGAAATGTCACTGGAGGCAAAAGACATTCAAAAAAATTAGAAAATACTATGAAATGGTTGTCCAGAAACTCTGTACTCAGTAATTTGGAGACAGGGGAGAATATATTGTTTTCATGATAATGACACTCAGCTTTCTTACAAATCTAAGGGAAGATCCAATAAAGTTGGCTCTTGGTATATAATTTTAACATTTTCTTTCCCACTCTCTATAATGATCTAAAATCTCTGCCTATTCCTAGGAATTCTTGCCCTGCATAATAACATGAAATTTTTACCTTACACTGGAAAAATGTTTAGAATTTTTCACCTCTGATTTTTTTCATCAGAGGTCAGTAATGATTTAATATTTACTTTTGGGCTTTTTTTTTTTTTTACTGTGGTAAAATATATAACATAAAATTTATCATTTTAACACTTTTTAAGTGAAACAGTTCAGCCATTCTGTGCAATCATCACCACTATTCACATCTACAACTTTTTTCATCTTCCCAAACTGAAAATCCATACCCATTAGAAAATAGCTCCTCGTTCTTTCTCCCTCCAGTCCCTGACAATCACTACTCTATTTTCTGTCTCTATGAATTTGACTAATTTAAGTATAAGTACAATCATACACAATTTGTCTTTTTGTGCCTGGCTTATTTTACTCAGCGTAATGTCTTCAAGATTCATCTATATTGTAGTATGTGTCAGAATTTCCTTCCCTATAAAACTGAATAATATCCCATTGCATATATATTCCATATTTTGTTTATATAGTCATCCTTAAATGAGAACTTGGGTTGCTTCCAACTTTGAGCTATTGTTAATAATGCTGCTTTGAACACGCGTCCATGCATATCTGTTTGAGTCCTTTTCAGTTCATTTGGGTATATACCCAGAGGTGAAATTACTAGATCTTATAGTAATTCTATTTTTAATTTTTTGGGGGTTCTGCCATATTGTTTTTCATAGCAGCTTCAGCATTTTATGTTCCTACTAATAGTGCACTGGAGTTTGAATTTCTCCATATTCTCACCAACAATTTTTTTAAGATTTTATTTATTTATTTGTCAGAGAGAAAGAGCGAGAGAGCGCATGAGCAGCAGGGAGAGGGAGAAGCAAGCTCCCCACTAAGCAGGGAGCCCAATGCTGGGCTCTGATCCCAGGACCCCAGGATCATGATCTGAGCCAAAGGCAGATGCTTAACTGACTGAGCCACCCAGGCGCCCCTAATGCTTGTTATTTTCTTTTCTTTTCTTTTCTTTTTTTTTAAGATTTTATTCATCTGTTTGACAGAGAGAGAGATCACAAGTAGGCAGAGAGGCAGGCAGAGAGAGAGGGGGAAGCAGGCTCCCCGCTGAGCAGAGAGCCCAATGCCGGGCTTGATCCCAGGACCCTGAGATCATGACCTGAGCCAAAGGCAGAGGCTTTAACCCACTGAGCCACCCAGGTGCCCCAATGCTTGTTATTTTCTGTTTTTCTAGTGATAGACATCCTAATGAGGGATATCTCATTTAGTTTAGATTTGCATTTCTCTAATGATTAGTGATACTGAACATCTTTTCATATGCTTATGGACCATTTGTGTATCTTCTTTTGAGAAATGTTTATTTAACCTTTGCCTATTTTTTTTAAATTATGTTGTTTGTTTTTTTGGTGTTGAGTTCTACGAGTTCTGTAAATGTTTTAATTATTAAGCCCTTATCTGATATATGATTTTCAAATATTTTCTACCATTATGTGGATTGCCTTTTGATTCTTTGGATTGTATGTTTGCTCAGAATTTTTAAATTTGATGTTGTTCAGTAGTTTCAGATGTCATATCCAAGAAATCATTGCCCAATGCAATGTCATGAAGCTTCCCTCTATGTGCTTCTTAGAGTTTTACAGTTGTAAGTTTTACATTTAAGTCTTTGATCCATTTTGAGTGAATTCCTTTATATAGTGTAAGTGTTCAACTTCATTCTTTTGCTACTGAAGGTCCTTTGAGTTGCAATATGAATTTTAGAACGGATTTTTCTATATCTGCCAAAATGCCTTTGGGATTTTGATAGGGATTGCACTGAATCTTCAGATAACATTGGGTGGTATTTATATCTTAACAATGTTAAGTATTCCAATTCATGTACACAGAATGCCTTTCTATTGATTTGTGTCCTCTTTAATTTTTCTTTTTTGGTAATGTTTTATAGTTTTTAATGTGCAAGTCTTTCACTTCATTGGCTAAGTTTATTCCTAACTTAAATATTTATTATATGTTTTTAATGAGAGTCTCTATTTCTTTTCAATGCTGTCAACTTAGAAAGATGTTCTATGTAAGTTGCTTTTTATTAACCTTCTCATAAATATTTCCTATCTACTAGACTTAAGTCTCTTTTATTTATAAACAAGATGCTATGTCTATGTTTATCTTATACTTAATTTTATCATGTTGCAACTATCTCCCATGTTGTAAAGTTGGTCACCCTAATAACTTCTTAAGGATTAATAAGTTATTAAAATTTAAAAATGTATAAATGTTGACCTAATTTTTAATAAAATAAGCCACATTTTTGGATTGCTATAGCTAACATCAAACAAAGAGAAAATAAATTATTTTATAAATCATATACAGTGACAAAGGAAGTAAATCTCCATTGTGATTATTGCTATTAAAAATAAATTTTGAATGATAAAAATTTTGCTGTACATTCAGATTTTTAATATTTTAATTGAAATTATAACTTGGGAGTAATAGTATTTTACAATAAAGCTAGCGGAGAACCATGAGTTTAACAACAAAATAATTAAAAAGCCAATTTCTGTGTAGACCTATATCACAACTATGTAATGGAAATCAAATGCAATCCTTTCCCACAACTTAGTTTTTGCATCGTTAATTGAAGAGAATAAGAAAATGAGGATGTCCATCAGTTAGAGAATTTTTTAGTATGTTTCTCCAGAAGTTAGTAAGATGGTTTAAAGGTCTTTTATTTTAATTTTTTTTTTAAGATAGTAAGGGACACCTAACTATAGAGAACAAATTGATGGCTACCAAGAAGCGAGGTGGGTCGGGGGTGGGTGAATTGGTGAAGGGGATTAAGAGTGCACTTGTGATAAGCACTGGGTTATGTATGGAAGTGTTAAACCACTATATTGTACAGCTAAAACTGATATCACACTGTATGCTAAGTAACTGAAATTTAAATAAGAACTTAACGAAAAAAAAGAACTTAAAAAAAGATAGTAAGGGATTAGAATGGAGGAGAAAAGGGGAGAAACGAAGCAAGCAACAGGTCAGAAAGAAGCAAGAGGAATAGAAAAATATAGAAGAATGAATGAAGATTGGAATAAAAAATAGGAAGAAAAACAGTAGAAGAGAGAAGTGGAAAAATAGAAATGGAAATATCGGGAAAAAAATAGAGGACAAGAGAATTGAGATGTACAGTATTTGCCACAAACTTAAAATATACAAATCTACATAAATGTATAGAAAGTGAAAAGCAAGCATAAATTGTTAAGGAAGAAAGGAAGGGAAGGAGGGAGAAAGAAAAGAACAGAGTCCAGGATAAGAGAAGGTAGGGGTGGGAAGGGAAGGAGGAGGAGTTTCCAAAAGGGAATATATATTTTATATGAGAATTGACTTTATTGAGATGGTCATCAAACCATCACATAAGAGACAAACATTATCTCAAAGAACAAAATTGACTATGTGAAGGGATTAGGATGGCTTCAAAGAGAAAATAATAATATATTTTTTTAAATTAAATTTAATTTATTTGACAGAGAGAGAGAGAGAGATCACAAGTAGGCAGAGAGGCAGGCAGAGAGAGGGGGAAGCAGGCTCCCCGCCGAGCAGAGAGCCCGATGTGGGCTCGATCCCAGGACCCTGAGGCCATGACCTGAGCCGAAGGCAGAGGCTTTAACCCACTGAGCCACCCAGGCGCCCCCAAAAAGAAAATAATATTTAACAAAAATATTCCATATTTAGGAAATCCATTTAAAGGAGATCTAGATAGTTCTAGTAAAAATCTCTAGGTAAAAGGGACAGCATGTGTAGAGGTTTTAGAAGTAAAATCCAACAATGTGGTTAGTCTTTTTTGTCCTTAAGGTTGCAGTCTTGTCAGGGTAGATGTCAACTGAGAAAGCACTGAAGTCAGATCTTATTAGAGGTGGTCATCAAGAGGATGTGACCTCTGGCCCATGAGTGGACCTGAGCAGCCCTTCTGTGCTTGGAATAAACACCCTGCACACCATTTTGGAAAATGATATAACTATGCATACTTTAGATAGAATTGGCAGCTATATAATAGGTTTTGACGTAGTAAATCACTTGAAACAGGGAAATGAAATAAAAGATTCTTGCCGTTATGTAGGTAAGAGATGGTGAAAGCTAGAAACAATTCCACGAAAGCTAGAAATAACAAAAGATTTTAAAGAAAGTAGAATCAATAGATAATGATCTTGATATTAGGGGTAAAGGAAGAAGCCATACATAGTATGACTACTAAGTGTCTGGCTTGGCAAACTGGGTATGTGGTGATGCTGTTTTACCTGACTAGTGTGACATGGGGAGTGAACTTTCTGAAATGCAAATATGATTATTTCTCACCCCAATTTAAGAGCCCTCAGAGACTCTCTATTCAAATATAAAGTCCAAACTCCTTTATATAGGATAAATGACTCATTATTTCTCCTGACACATCTTTTTTTTTTTTTCTTTTATGCCCTTCATACCTCACTCTATACTTCAGCTATACTGAGTTACTCTCACTTATCCAAATGTAATATGCATATTTTCCCTGGGGCTTTGTTCCCAGTGCCTGGAAATATTCCTTATCCTTTTAACCAGGCTTTACTTAGCCTTTTCTTAACTGTTACTTCTTATAAGAAACAAGTCCTAATACCCCAAGAATAGTTTAGGTATCACTCATATGTAATCACATATGATCCTGAATTTATCTTCGATATAGTGTTAGTAAAATTGCCAGTTTCTAAGTGAAGATATTCACTGAAATTCTTAAAGGATGTGCTTTGTTCACTACTGTAATTATTAATTATACTTAACTGAGATGCTCAATTCCAATTTGTGCAATGTAGTTGGATATTGGTTCAATTGTCAGCTATTAGATATATTAAGTTTTATCATTTTTCATTTGCTTTATGTATCTTCAGCCACCATGATCATTATAAAAACAGCAATTGAGATATAGCTTTGAAATAGCTTTCCTCCTTCCCTTTCTTACTTCCTTTCTTTTTCTTTCATGGTCTTTGAAAATCTGCTAGACAACTATAATTCCCCACTGGGATACTGAAGCTATTTCTTTTGGACTCTCTTGTGTTTTTTCCCCAGTGATAGCTACACTGTTGCCACTTCTGAAGAGGAAGAGAAGCTGGAGCCTTTGCTCCAGTGTTTCCTTATGCCTCTCCTATTTCTTCTCCCCTCCACCTCCTGAATAAAATGATCAGCTATTGGATGGATGGAGGAAAAATGGAAAATTTGATTTACTTTTTCTTTTGGCTCTCAGGTCATTGCATCAGATCATTTTTGCTTCCCTCACAATGTATACACCTAAGTTTTGTCTTGGAAGCAACAATTTGTTTACACAAGAAATAACCAGACATAGAGCATTACAGAATGTCATGAGGAAAGTTATGGAAGGATAATATTGGGATTTTTTTTAGCAGCATTTAAAAAAAGATACATGAGCTCATGGATTATGGTGGTCTTAATTGTCCTTTCTGATAGTGTATAAATTGTTTTATATAGAAAATCCAAATAAAAAAATGGAGCTGAAAATTTTGGTAACCCTTCTGTGTTTTGTGCATTGCCAACACACCGCTAAAGTGTACTAAATCTCAAATCCAGAATACTATTAAAATTCTAAAAGAACTACCTAATTGAGCATAAAAAAGAATCATATTCCAACGTATCATTCAACTGAAACAGAATTCAAAAATGGCTTGTTTTTATTTAGAAAGAATAATTTAGGAAGCATGGTTTAATTTGGAACATCTTATTTTCTTTAGGAGGATATTCAAAGAGTCAAGATTTACTTCTGTGGTCACATATTAGGATTATATATCCCCTTTTCTATTTGTATATAACTTCTGAATTTTAATTTATGTTGAAATGATGCATTTCTTCGTGGAACCACATTAAAAGAAATGACTGTTAACAAAAAATATAATTACTCATATTAAGATACTGGAATTTAAAACAAAACCTTCTACATATAACACAGTGAAGTAAAATGGCTTTAGGACCTAAAGAAGACATGTTCTATACATAAATGATCTTTAAAACAGCAAAAGGGGTATGATTTAATATGTTAGCTAAAAACTTTAAATGTTTCTCTCAGATAGAAATGTATATAGCATGATAGTATGGAGTCTAGACTGTAGTTTGAAAGAAGGCAATAGTGAAAATAAATTTCATGCCAGTAGACACTTTAAAAACTAGATTTAGCAGCAGTCACATTAGCTTAGATAATGGGAGAATTTTTCTTCATTGAAAATGCTCTGTGTCGCTTAAGAAGAACTTACTGAGGCAGCCTGCCATCTAGCTTTTTCACAGAAAAACAGGCTTACAGACTGCAGATGAGAGAGTCTGGAGCAGAGACAATTTTAACTTAGCCATTCCTAATTTATCTCAAGCATTTTCAATTCATCTTCACTGCTCTATGCACACAGGAACACCAGATTGCCATCCCTGGGGAACAGAATGCAACCAGGGATCTGGAGAGCTGTCACATTCCAAGAAATATTTAAATTGTGCTGATTTTCTTCTGGAGAACTGAGCCCAGGGAATGAAACTCTCCATCAAGTCATAGCTTTGCGGGCAATAGATCAGAGGATATTGCCAGTTTTCTAATGGATTATTGTTATCGGGCAGGTTTTCTCTGAAGGTACGTATTTTCTCAATTCATTACCCTCTCTTATTTATCAGGTAATGATCTAATGAGCTAGAGATCCAAACCGGTAAAAAAGAGAAAGATGTTAAGTAGTCAGTATTGACTAAAGAATGACACTTTATTGCTGCATGTTATAGGTGAATAATCCGACTCCTTTAGTAAAGATTAGTAGGGTATAGTTTGAATTGCATTGTCAGCAAAAACAGGCAAAACCAAAACAAAACCGTGCTGCAGGCTGCATTATCATAAGTTCATATTAATTCTCTTGAGGATTTTTTGTAGCTGCAGCATATAATGAAGGGAAATACATACTTTGGAAACTCAGTTAACCTTATACATTTTAAAAATATTTTTACATGATCATGATGTTTCCTCTGTATAGTCTCTAATACAAACTTTGTCTCAAATGCTGCTGTTAATTTTGGTGCCATTGATATTTATGATATATAAATATATGAATGATAAAAGTATTCGATTTAAAGCACTCCAGTGGGAGTCTTTATGAGAATGTTATATTGGTGTACTTTTCTTGCTTCGTAGGTCTTTATTTTTAAGTTTGAAAGAATCTTCCTAAAATTAATTGCTACATTTTTAGTAAAATATGCTTACCATAAAAATTCGTTATTCAACTTTGTTCTGTGAAGTGAAGACCCCCAATACGTCTATGAAGTACACAAAACTGTTTAGCAAAGTAAAATGTGAAAAGCTGGCAAACTTCTGAATATTAACTGAGTTAATAAAAATGGAGAAAGACTTAACCTACCTTGAAATTTAGCTTATTATACCTGTGATATATTAGAACAGGAAGAGGGGTGACTACTGTGCCTGTTTCGTAAAAGTTAAAGGTATGTGTGTAGGAGGGTGTTTTGTGTCCGTAAGTGAGTGGGGGTGTAGGATAGAAAGCGAGCACACAGTAATCACAGTGAGTTTATGAAAACTGAAGAAATATTTTTAAATATGCTTTTAGGGCTCTTGATATTTTTAAGTGTTTTATTGTGTGAATAGGCTCAATGAACCCTCCCATGGTGTTGATATTCTTCCATGTTAAAAATGGCTATTAGAATAGGTAGACTAGCAGGTGTATTTGACCTGGAGCGTGGTATACCTGCTGCTGTATTTGGACTGGAAAACGGAGTTTGTGGACCCATCAGTGGGTTAATCACAGGCTCGGGAGAGGAAATGGTGGCTCAGCTTCACGAAAGCACTTGTTAAATGTGTTCTCATTTCTTTTGAGCATTTGAGAGACTCTTAGAAGATTGAGGGAGAGGTAGAAGAAGGATTGAGTCACCCAAATAGTTATTTGGAGTTTATTTTCTTTTATCCTCAGAGGGATTGTAAAAGGCAAAAAATGGAAAAGATGAAGGAGAATAGAGTCCTCAAAGAATACTGTTAAGTGCTTCTTTTTTTCATGAATCTTACAAGGATTGAGGAACAGGGGCTTACATTAAGGTTTCCCTATGGATTCCTCCATTTGGCAAGCTTTCTCTCCTTTATGGATTATTTTCCCTCCACTCACTTAAAAAAAAAAAAGTGAGCTTGCTCCCAGTCTGGTTTCTTCCCCAGTAACTTGCATCTCTAATTTAAATCTACAGAAGTATGCTTTCTGAAATTGAGTGTCTCACAGTTTTATAATTCACTGACTTATGAATGTCAAAGCTAAAGTGATTTAACACTGTTTATTTATTCAAGCATAGGGAAGATATGACAACAGCTTAGTAATACATCCTTTAATTTATATTTTGGATGTTAGATGAATAGAACAAATATGAAAATCAGGAGGGGCAGTTTTAGTTGTCAAATTGCAATAAAAATTTTTATTGCTCTGACTTCTTATTAACCTTTTCTACCATATCATGGTAGTGTCTCTTGCCTCCCTATAGGGTTCATTCACTTACCCAGCTATGTAAATCTGCTCAGCTTCCAGGTCTAGTGCTAAAACTTGTTTTACTTCATCTAATGGTGAGTTCATTGCAAAATATATTACTATAATTTCATTTTATTAGTTGCTCTTAAATATTTAATATTTATTGGGTGCCCATGATCTGTTTGGTGTTTCAAAGCAAGATGTAGAAAGAAAGTATGTAATGGTATTTTCTCTTAAATCAGCCAGTTTATTAATATTTCAGGACTTCTAATTGGTGCCCACAGAGGAAGGCAATTAAGGCTGGCTTTTTAGTGGCTGCTTATGCATATGTAAGATATGAAATATCCTGTATTCAGTCAATGATTTGCATTCATCTTTACTGTGGATCCCAGACTTATCATCCAGTTGAATTCAAATATTCTCTTCACTCTACTCCATAGGCCAATGTGTCATCATAGGCAGAACATTGGATTAAGGATAAGGAAAACTAGATTTAAATGTGTTAAGGAAGTTTGTTTAAGTTAATTGGTCTCCCACATACCTCTCTCCTATTAGGTGTATAACAGAGATAATGGTATCTACTTTTTAGATTCTTGTGAGTAGTAGAGATCATGCATTAACTAACAAACCCATAGTGTGTGCACAACATACATTTGATAAACAATATTTATTTCTGAATGCATTGTATCATAGAGTCTCACATACCGAATGTACCAATTGAAACTACCTTGACTCATCTTTCTTCAATGATGCATGTGTGTGTATGAATGTGTATGTGTATATGGGCATTATCATAGATCGATTGTTTAATAGTCTTAGTGAAAAAAATAATGTATTGATCATGTCATTATTGCTCAGCACTGAAGTACTCTATAGAGGTACTCTATACACAGATAAAATTAGAAATTAAGATTAGCTTGAGAAATAGGTTGGCATATTCTCTATGGCTATCAGACATCTAAATTTTCAACCATACTTTATCAGAGAAAGCAGATAGAACTGTTTCTCATATTCCCATTTTTCCCTTCTCCCAAAAGATATGGAAATAGAAGACAAGCCAGTAAATCCTCTTGCTCATTATTTTGTGCCCTTTGCCCTTTTTGTTTGCATTTTATTTTGCTACAGTGGCTTTTTTAGTGAGATGGGCTCAAATTCTAACTGCACAGAGTAGTTTAAGCATACAAACCACCCCTTCAAGGAACAAAGCAAATATACGAATACTTTTATTAAAACAAAAGACAGCTTTTACTTTGAAAAAATGCTAAACATTTTTTAATGAGAGTGAAACTGTTAAATGTGAATGTTCAATCCAGCCAGATGTTGACCTTAACTGTGAGTTTGAATGTTTATAAAAATAGTATGCAAATCCAAACTAGAAACTGCTTTCTCTAGGTCACAAGACTGCTGAAAAATTCTGAGTCTGAATTTCTCAGATACATTTCATATTGAGTTAAGCATATACAGAAAACCTACTTTAATATTCTGAGTTATATGGGGAGGTAAATTAAGCATCATATATGTCTTTTATATATCTTCTATTGGAGTTTGGAAACAGATGTACAAATGTCCTCTTTATAAAGGGAACCACTAAGTAATTATTTGAAAGTGTGTTATAGGAAATTAGCTTGCACATTATGACTAGATCAAAATGTGGACACAAAAGCAAGTACCTGCTGAAAAGCTGTTCTCTTCTCTTCTCTTCTCTTCTCTTCTCTTCTTTCTCTCTCTTTTTTTTTTTTTTTTAGTCAGTACCTGTTGTCAGTGCCAATCCTGTCTTAAAATCAGTGAATCAACCTACTCACCAACAAAGTGAAGGTTTAGGCATCTGACGTCATTCTCTACAAGACCCTTGAATTTCTTATTCTATTGCTGTTTGATTCCAAACTTTGGATGTTTTGACTGAGTACCTAAGGAGATTAGAACCTGTGTCCTAATTCCAATTTAGTTTCTAATCTGTAAATATGTGTGGGAGGGTAGTAATAGCATTCATATGGTTGTGTGGAATGAGTGACAAAATATCATAAGATCATACTATAGGGGCTTGTTGATGTAAATACTAAAAAATGGTACTGAGTGTTAGTGTACCTATCACAACATCACCATCTTCAGGCCTATCCCTGATATTGGGCTTCCTCTTATTCAGTGTGATTATCTGACCACCTTGGGGGACCCAGATATGTGTTCACCTACATTCTTCCTCTGCCTATGACTTCCTCTAAGCAAATATTTTCATTAAGTCAACCCTGCCCCTTTGACCTCACCTTAAACAGCTTAGCTACCAATTCCTTGAGGTGTTTTTCCCTCAGCATATCTTAATGGGAAGACAGATATCTGAGTTTAGTGATTCTCTCCTTGTGTCTAGGAGTTCTAACTCCTAGTACCTTGCAATGTAGGTGTATTTGAAGACAGCGTTTTTTAAAGAAGTGATTAAATTAAAATGAGGTCATTACGGTAAATCCTAACCCAGTATGACTGATGTCCTTTTAAGAAGAGGAAATAGACACAGATACATATGGAGGGAAGACCATGTAAAAACACCAGGAAAAGGCAGCTATCTATAAGCCAGGAAATAGGCCTCAAGAGAAACCAACTTTCCTGACACTTTGATCTCAGCTTCTAGCCTCCAGAATTGTGAGAAAAAAAATTCTGTTGTTTATACCACCCAGTCTGTGGTACTTTGTTCCAACAGCCCTATAAAACTAATAGAGTAAACACTTTAGATTTTGGAGCCCCATACACTCTCTATCACATATTCCTCCTCCTTCTTCCCTCTTTGTCCTTATTCACCCCTTTAAAAATGTGAAACAAAAACAACAAACAGACAAACAAGAAAACAAATGCTTTTAGGGGCCATATTTGGCCATGAGCATAGTTTTCCAACCCTTGTTCTAGAACAGAAAGATCTTCCAAAGTTTGGGCAAAATATAACCCAAAATATATGTTTAAGATAGTCTACTTTGCAGATAACCACTGATTTTTAGCTTTAAAATATAGCTTTATCCCTTTCTTCTGCCAAAATCTTTCCAAATTCTTCAATTTGATGTTGATATCTATAGAGCTTATTTCTTTGCTCTTAATGGACCCTTTATAGCCCTGAAGTTAGAATGGCATCTGAAAAATATTACTAATAGCATTTTGCATTTGTTGAGTACATTTTTTGGGATAAAGACTATTCTAAACACAACATACATTTTCTCATGTTAATCCTACCAATAGCCTTGCAAGGTAACTGCTATTATAATCATTTCTCTGATGTGGAAATCGAGACAGAGAGAGATGAAGCAATTGCCTGTGGTTATTTAGCATAAGTAGCTTAGTGGTTAACCAAGGTTTGGATAGAGAATCCTAGGCTCAGAGTCTTGCATTTAACCACTATACTATAAGGCTCTCAGATCATGGCAGAGTTTTACATTTACTGTAAGAACAGCTATGAAAATGTTGAAAAATACTATCAAACAACAATTCAGGTGAAAGAGAAGGGAAATGATGCAGTGCTTATTTCAATCCCATATTTTTATGTGAATGTAGTAGGATTGATGGTTTTCTAGTTAATTATGCAATTTCTGTTTGTCTTTCCTTATGGAGTTCATGAAGTATCTTTTTAAGACTTTTTTTTTGTCTTCAAAATATCATATGGTGAATGAGTATGGTTAAAGAGGTTAGGTTTATTAAGGAAAACCTAAACAACAAAATGGTATAATTTTGAAGCTCACAGGAATTTCACATTTAATTTTGCATGTAAGTAAATTAATGCTTTAATTTAATAATTCATATTATATGGGGGAAACAATGAATAACCAAACTGACTACTGGGTACAAATACTGTATTACTTCTAGTTATTTTCATGGAATCAACAGGTACTCAGTTTGAATGTGTTCAAAGAACGACCTGTTCAAAGGAAAACTTCACCAGGTGGCAATTCCACTTTAATTCTAAGAAGCATATGTTGTGTGTTGTGTGAATTCCTGGATTGTCCTTTTTAATTTCATCAATACATCAATATATCTGATATGCCTTCAGTGTTTCTGTAAAACTGAATCATATTTTCTAGCCATATCTGAATTTGGTAGAACATCTTCAAAAAGAAAAATAGGCCACTACTACCATGTGATGTAAGTACAGTTGACCTACCTCATAAATTATTCTTCTGTCACTTTATTAGCACAAAAATATTCTTGTGATATTGTCTGATGTCAACATCTGATATGAGAAATATAATCATCATAAAGTAGAAGGTCGTCCATCACGTGCCAAAATCTGTCAATGTAAATAAACAGTTTTAATAGTTTCAGCTTTGAATTATAATGTCTAGTAATTAAAATATATGCATGTATGTATGTAGAACCTTAACAAAACACTATTATTGTTTAGAAAATTATTGAAGTGGGTCTTGTTATTTTAGGTTCTATTAGGTCCCTGGACATTTTAGAGCAAAACTAAAGTAAACTTTCTTTGGTTAGATTTTTGGGAGCAGGTGGATAACTATGGACATTCTATTGTTCTGGACTTATTTATCTTCAATATGAATTTATATTTACTCTAAATTTTTTTAAGAAATATGTGAGTAGCCATGTGAATGTGTGAAGGTATTTATGTGCATGTCTGTGTGTGTCATGTCTGTTTGTGTTTTTTTTCCAAGAATTACCCATGGGAGATTTGAAAAGCAGATCTTTAGTTCACAGGCAGGATATTGAGATTCATCTTCTCACCTCATCAGCAAGTGGACTTTGAAATATATAGGAATTAAAGCATTAAATACCACCCTGGCTTATCTTGCAATTCTCTCTCACCTTCCTTTTACTTAATGTTATTCCTCACAAAATAAGCTTTATAAAATGTTATACCAGGAATTTTTTTTCTTCCTTTGGATTATTCTTGTGGGGTAAAACTTGGGAATATTTTAGGAAAGGGAAAATCTTTATGAGAATTGTTGGAATTTACATGAAGGAATGAAGGTTTGCATTTCCAAAGAAGAAAATTATTTTTAGGTTGTCAACAGGAGTGGGAGTAAGCTGGATCTTAAGAATAATGCTGAGAACTGGGATATTCCCATAAAAACAATTCTGTTTAAGTTATTATATATTCTCTTTTGACTCTGAGAATAGTTGAATTTGGCTTTAATTATAACTCTCATTTTCATTTTGAAAGCTCTTCTCGCTATCTCCAAACCTTTGGTCAACACCCACATAGTTCATAGAGTAGAGTACAGACTAAATCTGGACCAAAGGAAAATATATTTT
Organism: Potos flavus; assembly: GCA_028534135.1. Lineage (NCBI taxonomy): Eukaryota > Metazoa > Chordata > Mammalia > Carnivora > Procyonidae > Potos > Potos flavus. The sequence goes on from CM052897.1 coordinate 28,359,254, forward strand.
TTTAAGATTTTATTTATTATTTATTTGACAGAGAGAGAGAGATCACAAGTAGGCAGAGAGGCAGGCAGAGAGAGAGGGGGAAGCAGACTCCCTGCTGAGCAGAGAGCCCCATGCGGGGCTTGATCCTAGGACCCTGAGATCATGACCTGAGCCGAAGGCAGAGGCTTTAACCCACTGAGCCACCCAGGCGCCCCTAAAGGAAAATTTTTAATCTGCACCTAGGTACACATAGAATCATAGACAGGCACGTACATACTTGCATACTGATATATATAGACCAACAGATATGCACACAGGGACAGGCTGACAAGTAAATGTGGAGAAAGATTGGCAGATCAGAACTGACAATGGGGCAGGAATGGACAGACCAATACACAGGGACAGGCAACATATTACAGAGAGATTTGGATGAATAGGCAGGCAGATAACATAGGCAAGTAGATACAGACAACTGGGAAACTGATGAAGAGACAAGGAAAAGACAGTGAGCCTCAGACCCATGCTCTAACATGGACAGGCAGATCTGGCCACTCATTGGCAGCCCAGCAGAGATATAAACATAGACATGTATGTGTACATACACTATATACTAGAATTTTACCTTATACATTCATGAGGCAAAACCCAGCAATAAATCATTTTATTACTTATTGAAGGATCATTTCTAAGGTATATTCATTTATGCATTTTTGTTTTCACTAAATAGATGCAATAAAAAGAATCATGGATAAGTATGAAAAACATGCTTTGTCATTCTTTTTAATTTTATCTAGTACTTCTGTCTTCGGATAAGAGAAATAAAAATTGTGCAGTTATTGTGAGGATGCTGTTGAAATGTTACCTTAAGGTTTTTCAAGCTCTGTAATGTAAGAGACAAGTCAGAATTCAGACAAGAGAATGATCAATTTTCTTTCTCCAGGAGAAGCAAAAACAATTATAAAACAAACAAACAAAAGAACAAAACACTTGTGCCTCGAAAACATTATTAATGTCAAAACAATTATTGCAGCCCTTAGTCTTTTGCTGTGGGTCACTGAAATCACTTCGAAGTTATGAAAGCACTTGATATTTTTTGTTGCAATAAAATGAGAAAAGCAGGGGGAAAGTATAATGCTCCTTTGATTGAATGGAATTTTAATGGGTTGAATGGACATATATTAAACTTTTAAAGTCTTATAGAAAGTTTTGACTATTGCATTATATTTAACTGTTGATTTGAAATACTCAGTCCTTCAGAATGTTTTATAATTGTGAGAATTATAGGGTTAAAGGATGGCAAAATTTAGTAGTTATTTAGGAGATGCTTTTAGAGACTTAGAAGGGTATATAGATTGTATAGTTAAATGCATGTTAAATTATCATTAGATAAATATTTTGCATGTGGTATCTTGCTGGTACTTGTAACCACCCTACAGTTTTCACTGGTGGGTGGGCATATTCAACCTGCTCTGAACTTTAAATAATCTTTCATATATTTTATTATTTTTTAAGGAAACATTTTGTTGTTGTTGTGTTATGTTAGTCACCATACAGTACATTATTAGTTTTGATGCAGTGTTCCATGATTGATTGCGTATAACATCCAGTCCTCCGTGCAATCCGTGCCCTCCTTAATACCCATCACCAGGCTATTTTTTTCAACTATTTTCTCCATCTTTTTTTTTTTTTTTTAAGATTTTATTTACTTCAGAGAGAAAAAGCACACGAGCATGGGGGAGGGGCAGTAGGAGAGGGACAAGCAGACTCCCCATTGAGCAGGGAGACCAAGGATTTGGGGCTCCATCCCAGGATCCCAAGATCATGGCCTGCCAAAGGCAGAAGCTTAACTGACTGAGCCACCCAGGCGCCCCATCTTTCATATTATTTTAAAACTACTATTGTGCATCAGATTTGGTACTTTTACAAATTAACACCAACTGAAAAGTGAGATTTGTGTTTTCCTATGAGGTTACTTTTTTTGGCAGTAGGTATTTTCCTTTTTATTTTAATCTCTGGAAAGCATATATGGTTATATATTGAACTCCCCTTTAAATAGCTTTATCGAGGTATAATTTACATACCATAAAATTCATCAGCTTTCAGTGTATATTGTTCAGTGACTTTTAGCACATTTACTGTTTGAGCAACTCTCCCCACAACTGAATTTTAGAACCTTTCCATCACCACAAAGAGAAATCTTGTGTCTATTTCTAGTCACTCTCATTTCTCATCCTGACTCAAGCCAACCGCTAATCTACTTTCTGTCTCTCTATATTTGCCTTTTCTGGACATTTCATATAAATGGAATCATACAATATGTAGTCTTCTACGTCTGGCTTCTTTCACGTAGCATACTGTGAGGTTTATCCGTTGTAGTACCTTTTCATTGCCAGATAGTGTCTCATTCTTTGGACCTACCAAATTTTATTTCTCCATTAACTAGTAAGTGTACTTATGGATTGTTTCTGAGTTTACTTTTTGTAGTTATTCACTCTTAAAGAGGTAAGACTGTATTTATTTTTTCTAGACTGTATTCACAGAATGAATATATGGTTGGAAACTAATGTTCAAATTAATTTAGAGGTTTGCAAAACTGCTTTTTTAAAACAAAGAATGAAGCAAAGGTAAATAATCAAAAAAAGTTTGTTTATGGAAGTATATTAAGGTGATACATAATGATATATTCTGTCCTGAAAAGCTTAAGGTTACTTATAAAAAATATAATATAAATATATTAAATATAAATAATCTTAAATATAAATAATCTCACTTTACATATAAAACATATCTCTAAATAGAAATAAAAATGACAAATACATAAAGTAGTTAATTTTTTTATTCCTGTTTTAAAATAGAAAAAAAATTCTTGAAGTGCGTTGTTTTCTGATTGAATCAACTATTATGGAAATATAAAATCTGCAGATAATGAGCTTCATTTTGCCCTTTTTGTTTGTAACAGATTTTCTACTTAAAATGCATTTTTCCTATTTCTAGAAATTTTCAATGCTTAATCTTACCAGCTTCCATGAATTACCATGTGAAAACTGTTTTAAGTTTTGATATTTAGGATTCGCTAACTTACTGAAAACAGTATAGATAATTTTCAAATCATACGGATGACTGGGGCCACCCGTGAGTGAGCTTATTTATCTCAATGGTTCCTATCTTTTTCTAAATTGACTGATATCCCAGACAGCTTGTAAACCTTTTACAAGGTTTGTACTTGTTGATGATCTTTCTCCTTCATTTATTTGTGATTAACTGACATGGAGCCATGACTTTATTCATATCCTTATTTTGAAATAGGTAACTTGGTTATGAAGCAAGATTTGACTTTTAAATGGATTTTTTTTTCTGCCACACAGAGTATATCAGAAAATAAAACAGAATTTACTACAACATTTTTCTTAGTTTAAGTGTGAGAAATGCACATCTTTCCAATATACTTTCCTTCTGTGCATCTTTTCACTATACATTCTTTTAAGTTTTATTTATTTATTTATTTAATTTTTACTCAGCCTGGGTTGTTTCATCCACTGCTGCATCTCCAGCTCCATCTAGGTCAACAACTCTAGTCATGACTTCTTTCCTTTGATCCTGACCTGGAAGTTTCAAGTTCAATATCCAATAGAAACTTTGCTTATTAAGATAAAACAAAAGCAAACAAAAAAAATCACTTATTCAAACACATGTTCAAGAAAATATAAAGGAGAAAATAGTGCCTACATTTTTAAAGAGAATTCAGATGGTTTCCCATTTTCTAATGCACACTGTTGCATCAAGAATACAGAGAATTTGGATCTAATTAAACGCCCTGTTTTCTGCCGTTATTCTTAAAGGTACTATAAAACCAATCTAGTCCGTTTTTGCTGCAAATGTGGAGCAGTATTTACTTGATTCAGTTGAGATTATTTTGGGAATGGGTGCCATACTCAAGCAGTTTTCCTATAAACAAAATAAATGTCTTGTATCTTCTAATTTATTACAGTGAAATATTTTAATTCTGTAAATGATATTAAAATTTGCTGTGTCTATTATAATGTGAACCTCTTTTCTAAAAATTAAGTAGCACACTCTGTTATTTAAGAAATATAAAGGATTAGTAACATAATTAAGGAGATTCTTTATTTGACTTCAGAATCTTTCTTTTTGAAATAAAATAGTAATTTTATTGTGCTTTATATTTTAGGAAAAAATAGACATTGGCTAAAATTATAAAACCACAATGTTAACATTTTACTTGAGGCTTGGCAGAACATCCACTATTCCCACTGTATTTCAGTTTAAGTCAGTTGCTGATTCCCAGAAGCAATCTAGAAATGTTGTAATACATCAGCCTAAGGAAAACCACACATACTCTTATGAACTATCCCATTCTGACACATGCCCACCATCCACAAAACACTGTATCTGTTGGATTCTCTTCATTATGATACTTACATCTCCATAGATTAAAAATGTGATGAACTGTTTTGGGCAAAAGAAAAAAAATATTTTCTCTTAGCTTTTGCTACATAGACAACATTTAAACAGATTATGATGGCATCATTGAGGGCATGGACATATGAAGAAAACATTGGATATAATTTTTAAATTGAACTAGAGTAAATATCTTAAATTACCACATGCAGAATGGGACTGACACTTAACAGTAGACTCCTGGAGTTCCTCAATTTCAGCCAATTTTTTTTTTAATTACCTGATTCTGCCCTGCATCCCACCAGATTAGTGTGGGATAACCATAACCTCATGACCTAAACTGTAGTAATTAGATTCTCTTTCCCTGGAATCTAGAGGAGAGTTATAGGAACTCTAATCAGTCTTAATTTGGTGTCTAAACTGGGTAGTCAAGTAGAGCAGGAATTTGGCAGCCATTACTGGCCTATGTGCAAATGGGACAGAGCAAGGCAGTCTGCAGAGAACAATACGGTGAAATAAAGCTCAAGGTGGGGGGAGTGGTGGGTTGCTCTGTGAGATACTCCACAGTTACAGAGCTGGGAGGCAGACATAGTATTAGCCTGAGTAGCTTTTCTGGGTCCTGGCTGCCCTCACTTACTGCTCTTGGATTCTGGGAATTATCCAGTACCCTGTATCATTCCAACTGACCTGAAATAGGCTCTTAGCACTACTGCTAATCACACTAACCTGCTCATTACTGCAGTCTATTGCTCTTTCAAAAAATCATTTCAGCAGTTGTATTTTTTTTTCCTTAAAACTCTAACAGCTCCTATTTTCACTTGTTTCTTGTTTTAATCAGAAGAAAAATTTCCATCTCCTCTTCAAATATATAAATATATGTTTATCTGCTTCAGCCTGGAGGCACTCTACAATCACAATACAGGATGCTGGTCGAGAGATTAGTCTCTAGAGCTAGTGATGATGAGTTTGAGACTCAGACTTACTATTTATTATAACTTTTTGTATTTTATTGTATATCTTTAAGTGTTCTGTGTCTCCTTGATTTGTTAAGGGTCCTGAAAGGTGAAATTAAATATCCACCACTAATGTGTTTTTCTCCTTGTATTTCCTATAGATTTGTTAATGCACGTTGAAACTCTTCAGAACTATTTTATCTGCTATATTATTTGTATCATTTAATATTATAGAGAGCCCTGATTTGTCACTGTGAATGCTTTTTGGCCTGAATTCACCCTCGTTTGTTACTGATAGTGAATTCTACTTTTTTTTATGTTTGAATTGCCTATGTCTCTACATTTTTAAAAATCTTTATGAATCACTTTGCTTCAGGTTTATCTCTTATATACGACAAAGAATTAAGATCCTTTTGAAAACCACTGTGGAAATCTTTCTCTTTTAAAAATTTAGTTAATTAAAATGTACTATTTTGAGAAATGTTTATAAGTTCTATCTTTTTGATGTTAGCTATTATCAGAAAAGTGAGGAATCGACATATGTCTTGCTTTCATTGCTCTTTCCTCTAACTTTGGTGCTTATGGCATTTCTGTATTAAGGCATATAACATGTACCTTCTGTTCCTGCGCCATAAACTTCACATTTATATGTACAGATAAATGTATAAATATTTCCACAGAACCCGCCTCCACTCCTTTCCCAGAGATCTTTATAATAGTCTTGTGGTCAGCTGAGGTTCATTGCTGATCACTTATATTAGAAATAGTTCATAGAAATATTTTTTGTATATTCAAAATATTTTATTATTTTTATTCTCGAAAGATTATTTGACTCAATATAAATTCCTTGGATCATAGTGTCTTCTGCTGAGCATTTTTATTTTTCCATTTTATTTTCACAATTAAAACTCTTCAGAAGAATTCCAAATTAGCCCTTTTCCCTCTTAACCTCAATGTAAAGGATTTTTTTTTTTTTTTGGCCCGACTCTATGTATAGCATCTTTTATAGTTTGTTGTGTTTAATGTCACTTTACCAGAATATACTTCAATGTTGATAGCTTGGGGTGAGTTTTCCCTGGGATATGATACCCCTTGTTTAATATGATGATTCAAGCCCTTTGTATTATGAAATATTAGCTTTGTTCCAATATTTTTGTTCAGTGGGAATGCACTTATACAAACACTGGTTCCTTTTATGTGTCTTTTACATCTACTGTTTTCTCTATAATTGTTTTTCAGCTTTCAAAAATTTTACCTTTCTTTTGCCCATTTCCTATTTTCTATATTCCTTTTTGTTGTTTTCTCCTTATTTTTTATGTCTATCACTTTCTTCATAATCCTTTTAAACTCTTTTTTTAAAAACTTTTATTTATTTTTGCTCATTTTTTATCCTGCATATCTTTTTGATAAGTTTTATCATTTTATTCCACTGTTTTTCTAAGCCTTAAAGGAATCACATTACATCTCCTTACATTGTCTTACCATTTCTTCCTTAAGATGGTAAAATTCTGGCTTGTGCTTATACTCCATTGATACATTTGTGTTAGTTTTTATAATTCATAGAATATGTTAGATTATCCACTCTGATGCAGTAATTTCATAGGGTGGTTTATCTGTTATTTTTTTCTTGTTCTCTTCCTTTAATTTCCTATTTTTTTAAAGATTATTTTTTAATATTTATTTATTTATTTTAGAGAGAGACAGCATGAGCAGGAAGGGCAGAAGGAGAGGGAGAAAGAATCTGAAACAGACTCTGTATTGAGTGCAGAACCCCAGGCAGGGCTCAGTCTCAGGATTCTGAAATCACGACCTGGGCCCGAAACCAAGAGGTGGAAACCTAACCCACTGTGCCACACTGGCGCCCCCTAAATATTATTTTTTTGTAGGTTATGTGTTTGTTGATTTTTGTTTACTTATTTTCATGAAAGTTTAATTACCCTGAACCATTAATTGGCAAGAAATTCACGTAGGTGAGTGGCCAGGGCTGTATTTCAGGCTAGGTGGAGGTTTACTTATACCCAAAATTTTGAGCATGAGTGTATTTAGTCTTAACTCTTCCTGGGTCAGTAGGGATAGAAGACAAACTTCACCTCCTTTCACACAGTTGTGAAGACTGCTCTTTGCAAATATGACTTTTCATATGATTTCTTATCTAAGAAGAATCTCTTTTGCTTCTTAGAATGGAGCTGATTCCAGAGTATCCCCCACCTCTGACATATGCCCCCCATTCCTGCTATGGTGAACGTGAGATAGGTTTTGACACCTGAAGTTTGCATTCATGTTTGAGAAGTGACTTTACTGCCTCTTGCTGAAATTTCTGGCCTGGCAGTTTTCTTTTTGCCTTCTACTTTATACACTGGTTTTTATATTCACTACATTTCAGAAGCATTTCTACTATTCTGTAGTTTGAGGAGTTAGCTATTGCCTAGTTTCACCAAAAATGGAAATTTTCTTCTTGATTTCTTGTTTCCCTTGTTGTTTTGGACAGTTTTTATGGGGAAAAAATAAAGGGAAAATATGCCAATTCTATTTCTCTGTACCCAAACTAAAATTTTCTTAAATCATATTTTAGAAATATGTATCAGATCATGATCCACTCCTCAGAATTTTCTGGTGATTTCCTGTAACCCTTATCAATAATGTCAAGTCCTTAAAAGGGTCCACAAAATCATGTAATGATGTGGATTCAAGCCCGATCTCTACTTTCACCTCCTGTCTTCCTTCCTTCTCCATCATGCTGCTCTAGTCATGCAGGCCTTCTTGCCATCACCTAATTATGCCAATCTCAGTTTTTTGCTTTTCTCATTCCAGACATTCGCACTTTCTATTCCTTGTGTCTGCAATAATTTATATCAAAATATTTGCATAGACAGTGCTCTCATTTCATTTAGGTCCCTGCTTAAAAATTTCTTCCTCAGAGATTCATTCACAGACCTTAGTATTAATATTATCTCATTAGTTTTTTTGAATTTTTTTCATATTACTTAGAACTATTACTACCATGCTTGTTTTCATATTGCATTTTACTGTCCCCCTTACTCCAATATAAGCTCTATAAGGACAGTAATTTTTTAATTCTTGTTACTGTTTGATCTCCACATCTAGAACAGTGTCTGACATATATAGATATATGTATGTTGGAATAAGAAATGTTGCTGAACTTTTCCTTCATGTTTTCTGTTGATTAAAATGGAATTCCTTCTGACATAATAACTAGCAATTTATACTACTTGCTAAGTACTCTTCCAAGAGCGTTAAGGGTATTTATTTAATTTGCAGACAACCCCTGGGTTAAATACTATAATTATGTTTATTTTACAGATGAAGAAATTAGGGACAGAGAGGTTAAGTATTGCTTAAAAGTGATGGAGAATGATATAATTCAGTGCTGTGAATCTTAACCAGTTTGTATCTCTCTCTATATATATTGCTTACTTATTTAAACATAACCTGCCATTTTAAACTTTTAACTTTTTGCTCACAGTGTTGAATCCACCTGACAGGTTGTTGTTTTAATCACATTTCTGCAAAGATCCTACTATTTTAAACTGTTAGTCATTGATAACTTTTCAGTAAGCAATGTCAGGTTCTTCTCTATCACAAAATTCTCTTTTCCTCTGATGCCAATATTACTTCTTTTCTTCATTTATTTTAGTTGACCTTCTAAACTGTATGACAAAAGCTGTATCATGGTGTCCTAAGTTTTTAGCAATCTGCTCTAGATCTGTCCGAGATGCTATTATTTCTCTACATGAGATTTCAACTGCTTGATGTTTTTAAAATTTATCCCACACTTTTCCAGTTGAGTTGGTTTATCTATGCAGACTCATTCTTTAGATGCTCTTCTACCCATCTTACTGAAATTATATGCATACTTCAAGACTCTTGTCAAATATGAGTTTTCATCAGAATTACAGAAATGTTTCCTTACTGCATTAAACCTAAGTCTAATCTGTTGTCCCTCTTTTAAAACAGTATCACATTTTTTGTACTTCTCCTCTGTTATGTAAGTGTTATTTCATTTTGTATAGTAGTAATGCTCTCCATCCTATTCTTCTCTTCATTAGATAGATCTCTCTTATTTATCAATTTATATTAGATCCAATCTATCCATTAGACTTTTTCTTCACCACACTTTTTACAGTTTATAATTATGCTTTGTTTTTGTAATTAAGTCTGTCTTCTCATTAAATTATAAGGTCTAATTGGCTGGGAGTATATTTAGTATAAGACCTATACATAACTAAAAGTTTAATAAACATTTTTATTGGTTGAATGAAAGAAACATTTTACATTTAACTTACTGTATTTAAATCTCTTTATTTTAGGGAGTTTTTTTTTTATAGGTACCTCTTTAACTCCTATAGTATCTGGCATACATTGGTTATCTATAAATATTTATGAAATTTAAAATTGTATCAAAATGCCAAGAAAAAATCAAATATTACCAAACTTCTGCTGGAATAATGATTCCATATCCTGGGTACTGATTTTTTTTTCATTGAGATGTATTTATATATAACAACATTGTGTTGGTTTAAGGTGTACAACATGTAACTTTGATACACTTCTATATTGCAGTATGATTACCACCATCGTGTTAACTGACATCTCCATCACATCACATAATTGTGATTTCTTTTTTGTGGTGAGAACATTTAAGACCTAGTCTCTTAGCATCTTGCAAGTATAGAATACAGTATTGTTAACTATAATCACAGTGATGTGCATTAGCTCTCCAGAACTTACTCATCTTTTAACTGCAACTTTGTACTCCTTTACCAACACTTTCTCAATTTCCCACACCCTAGTCCCCACTAACCACCATTTTACTATGTTTCTTTAAGTTCAGCTCTTCTAGATTCCACTTAGAAGCTATACAGTATTTGTCTTTCTCTGTCTGACTTATTTCTTTTAGCATAATGCCCTCAAGGTCCATCCATGTCACAAATGTCAGGGTTTCCTTCTTTCTCATGGCTGAATAATAATATATATATAAATATAATATAAATATATTATATATAATTCATATATTTGTAATTCAATATCCATACATGTGTATGTATAATATTCGATATTCATACATATATGTTAGTTTATACAGGTATGTATGTGTATGTGTGTTTGTACACGTGTATCTCATCTCTTTTATCCATTCATCTGTTGAGAGACACTTAGACTGTTTATATCTTGGCTTTTGTGACTAATGCTGCAATAAACATGGGAGTGCGGTTATCTTTTTGAAATCCTACTTACATTTCCTTTGGGTATATACCCAAAAGTGAGATTGTTGGACCATGTGATAGTTCTATTTTCAACTCTTTAAGAAACCTCCATTCTGTTTTTCATAGTGTCTGAACCAATTTACATTCCTACAAACAGTGCACCTGGGTTCCCTTTTCTCCACATCCTCACCAAAAATAATGCAATTAAAAATAAACAGAGAAAGTGAATACGTATTTTTCTAAAGAAGACTAGCAAATGGTCAACACGTACATTAATGGTATTCAGCATTAGTAACCATCAGAAAATGCAAATCAAAACCACAATGAGATATCACCTTACACCTGTTAGAATGGCTATTGTTAAAAAGACAAGAGATAACAAATGTTGGTGAGGTTGTGGAGAAAAGGGAACCCTGGACACCTAGTCTCATTTGATATTATTAAACAGATATCCAAATATACATTCCATCAGCCTAGGTACCAGGATCAGTGAAAAGATTTATTTCAGTACTCTATTTTCCCTAGCTTCTTAGTCAGTGTGGCTGCCATAACAAAGTACAATAAACAGGATGGCTTAAATAACAGAAATTATTTCTCTCAGTTCTGGAGGCTGGAAGTCCAAGATCAGGATGACAGCGTGGTTGGGTTCTGGTGAGAGCTTTCTTTGAAGCTCGCAGATGGTTGCTTTCTCACTCTGCCTTCGAATGGGAGATGAAGAGGGAGAGGGAGAGAGGGAGACGAAGGGAAAGAGTGAGGACTGGTTCCTCTGTTGTCTGTCTTCTCTCTTATAAAGGAACTAATCCCACAAGGGCCCCATTCCTATGGCCTCATCTAGACTTAATTACTTCCCATGCCCCTCTTCAAATACCATTAACTTTTCAGGGTTAGGGCTTCAACATATGAATTCTGTGGAGACACAATTCAGTTCGTAGCGCCTAGCTTTAGCCCACGTGCAAAAGGATCAAAGAATCAAAAACTCTTATGAATGTATTAACAAGAGATTCAGTTGTATCTGTGTTTCTATAAGTAGGGTAGAATTCCATACTAGAAATTATATATAGAGAAATTCTATATAATTCTATAATCACTATAGTGATCTATGAACATTTATATTATTGATACCACTTACACTACTGATTTACTTAATTGTATCTTTGTCTTTTAGAACAGTTAAAATCTCTCCAGTGTGGGGTAGCTTCATCTCAGGTATATCGCAGAGAATCTTTGGAGCCTTACCGTATCTCACAACCATTCTATTACCTAGGTATATTTGTAATGATTCTAATACTTACGGATCTAAGTTATTTCTTTATATTCTGTCAACAACAGTAATTCAAATTAGCAAATATTAATTAAATACTAAGTATTGAGGATATAAAATTGTTATGGCCCCTGCCCTCTAAAAGTCTATATCTATAGGCATCAGCACAGTTGGTGCATATAGCAGGGACAAATAACTCAGCCTGTGAGAGTGAATTAGGGGAAGTTTCTTTATGTAAATGATGGCTGAGCTTAAGCTAGCCTACTTTGAATTAGCAACTCCATTTCTAAGATTTATCCTAAGAATATATCATTAAATATGGAAAGACATATCCAAATAGCTTCATTGCTATAGTTTAACCAAAACTTTGGAATCAACCTAAAAGTTCATTAGCATAATGGACACTAAACAGATTTCGTACTTTTCATGTTTTGAATAACATTCAGTCATTAAAAGTGGTATTAAGGAGGGCAGTTGTTGTCATGAGCACTGGGTGTTGTATGTAAGTGATGAAGCACTAAATTCTACTCCTGAAACTACTATTACAGTATATATTAACTAACTAGAATTTAAACAAAAACTTGAAAAAAATAAAAAATAAAAGGTGATGGGTGAGTAAGGAGGGAATAGATAAAGGAGATTAAGAGTACACTTATCTTGATAAGCACTGAGAAATGTATAGAATTGTTGAACCATTATTTTGGACACCTGAAATTAATGTTAATTATTATGTTAATTATACTTGAATAAAAAAATTAAAAAGTGAAATCACATAATAAATAAAAAAAAGAAATAATATAAATCTTTATTAATGAAGAGTAATAATTTTCAGGATATGTTTGATGGAAAAAGCAGATCACGGAATTCATGTGAGTTGCTGTTTATGTGAAATGGAATAACCATAAAATGCTCATTTTCTTTTTTTGTACCTGCATTGTTCAGATTTTAGTCATTTTTCCAAATGCAAAACAGTTATTTGAAATGTGTAAGAATAACAGATCCCTTTAAGAAAACATTTATAGTATTATCTAATTCCCATCATAGTAACTAAAAGTAGTACTTTATAGACTTTTAAAATCCTTGCAATTCTTACATGTAAATTCAAAAAGAAAAATCCTTACTTTAGAATTTTAATCAATATTTGTTAATAGTTTATACATGAAAAATAATTATAGTCATGATTCTGTAAATACAGAATTTCACTGCCAACTACTAGAATAGGAATTAACTTTGTCAAAATGATCTAAAATAATATTTAAAGAATTAAATAGGCAAATTCTAACATTTTTATTATGAGTAATTTGATTGTCTTATATTTTTATTTCTCCTCTTAATTCTTTAAATGAGAATATATTTTATTTTTTCAATATCATTTTGCAGTTGTGATACTTCTTACAAATGAGCATATCCTTAAAAAATAACAATTAATACATCACAGTATATTATAGTTTAATAATATTTTAGAAATTACTCCATTAGTGTTAAAGTAACTCAGATTAAATAGCTTAAAATTCACTTTGTGGTAAATGTTACCAAGCAACTTGGATTAATTTTTTATCAGAAAACATTTAAGGCAGATATAAATTTAAAATGTGGCTATGTTCAAGGCATTGAATGTTTCTATGAGTTAAGATACATAGTTAAAAGCTTATATACAGTAAATTAAATTTGAAATAGAATATTCCTTTTATACTAAGAAATATCTAATTTTATGATTCTTAAAATCTTCACGTTTGGCTCACATAAACTATATTCTCATTTTGCAAATAGAAAACAAGATTTAATAGATGGTCCTTTAGTTCTCTGAGTCATTAATTAAAGCAAGATTATTTGTTCCTATTATGCTAGATTTGGAGCTGTGGAATAAAAAATCAAAAGCCAAGACTTAGTTCCTCTTCGCAAGAAACTCACAAAATGTTCTCTTTTTCTTTAATCACTTCGTACCTTCTGCTGTGCCTCAGGATGGCCTGGCTAAACTGATTTCTTCTCTTTTTTTTCTTTTTTCTTTTCTTCCTTCTCTTTTTTCTTTTTTCTTTTCTTCCTTCTCTTTTTTTTTTGGGGGGGGGGAAGGGGGCACGGGGCAGATGTGAGCAGAGGGAGAGGGAGAGAGAGTATCTTAGGCAGACTCCAAGCCCCATGAAGTGGGGCTCCATCTCACGACCCTGAAATCATGTCATGAGCTAAAATCACTAGTAGCTGGCTTCACCAGAGCTACCCAGGCATCCTTGGCCTGGCTGATTTCTAATTCAGTCTCCTAGTCTTAGCTCCAGCATCACCTTTTGTTTAAAGTGTCTGTTTTTCCTGCTTCCCTCCACATGTCAGACCGAGTTAGAGAACTCCTCCCTGTGTAGCAAACAGCATGGGCTCCCATCTTCTATAATAACAGTTATTCTTCAATCTAGGTATAATGCGTTGACTTATTTTACTCTCCCTACCCACTTGACATCTGTGATATCAAGAGTGTTTGGTATAATATTAATTTGATATTCTCTAAGTGTATTCTCATTACTTATTCAAAAAGGGTTGCATGTTCTTACAAATTCTAAGGGCATGCACTTCTGTTTCTGCTGCCTTTAATTCTCTAACTTCCCAGTATTCCTTTTTTGCCATTCCCTTTACTTAAGATAGAAGCCAATCTTTCACAAGTCAAATCTTCCTAAATTCTTGGCTGGATGAGGGAGGTTATCAAGTAATTACAGTAACTACCCATTTTTTCTCTCTTTTATTTTATTTTGGGAATTTTGAAAAATACAAAAACAGTAGAAATAAATGCCAGAACTCAATATTCTGATTTCCCAGAATTATTTACTGTTTTTAAGTTGGCATATTTGTTTCCTGTCTTTTTACTGTGTTTGCATTTATTTGCATCAATGGAATATGAATGTTGTTTTCCTTTAAACTGTACACTATTAAACAAGAAGATGAATTATCTCATGTACATAAAGCACAGATTCTCTCCCCCAAATCCAGATTTAATGACTTTTATAGGTATGATGTATAGTCCATTTTTTGTCATTTATATAGCAGTGACAATAGATCTTGTTTACTATTACATTGTGGGTTTTTTGTTTTTATTTTTTTCAGTTTTACTTAAATGGTATTATGTAACATGAACTATATTACATTTTTCACTTAGTAATTTTCCAGAGATTCTTCAATATTACTATACATATATGTTTGGTTCCTTCAATTGCAATGTAGTATTTGAGTCAATAGATGTTGCATGTGTTATCCCTTGCTCTATTTATGCAATTAGTGTTCTGTTTTTCACTATTATAAACAAGGCTTAGTAAAGTTCCTTTTAACATTTTGACATGTCTCAGCTTGCAGAAATGTTATTCTGAGCAGGATACTTGGAATTACAATAGTGAGCATAGGGAATACGCTTTTTCAATTTACTATTTACTCTGAAGTTGTATCAGTTTATATTCCCACTCAGTGCTTGATCTATTCAGCTCTTTTTAAAACCTTTTCTTTTCCTCTGTATCTCCTGAAATAATTCATAAACTAGAGTTGAAAGTTTGTTTTTTCTTCCCTGTAAAGTGGGTTCTATCAAATTTTAGTACTCTGTAGTTTAAGAAAGTTTAAATAAGACCTTATGAGAAAGGCTTTTATAGGGAGGAAAATAACACAGAGTTTAGAACTAATCTCAAAGAATTTATTTGGGAAATTGCAGGGAGTATAGGCTTTTTTTGGCAAAATGTGAGTTTACAGATGGACTACTCCACACATTATTTTAATAAATACTTACTCAGCAAATATCTTTTTATGTCTTCTATAAACAGAGTGTTGGGCTGTGTGAGTAGGAAGGAACAGACAGGGTATGAGAATAGAAGGGAGAATAGGTTTTGATCATCTGGAGTTTACACTATTGTAAAACTAATTTGGTTACCAGAACTACATACCTGATACCTACACAGAGAGGTCTGTCTCTTCTTATAGCACCACATATCCAGGCTAATACCTGCCTTCTCTTTGCACCTGAATTCGATCCACAAATGTCTTGTTTTCTTAGGCCCTTTAGCATCTTCGCTAAAATTTGTTAGGCCTTAAACATAGCATTGACTGAGCCACGGGCTTCAAGGTAAAAAATAATATATAGATAATTCAATCAGGTTTGTGAATTCAAAGCCATTTTCATTTTTTGATTGCTTTCCTCTGCATGCACTATCAAAAATAATGAGGACTTTTTCTGTAGCATTTACAGTAATTCTATTTGCCTCTCTTATCTAGGTATAATCTATACTCTTTCTGTTCTTTATGTTTATATATGACAGCTGAAGTGAGTGAGCAATGGGTAGATAATATAATTGCGAGCGTAGAGCAGTTGTCTTCATTATATTTTAAAATCAAAGGCAGCAATTTAGAACTTTTTTCATGGTTTGAAACATTAAGATATTGATTATGCACCACTAAACTAAATGTCCAGTACCACTAAGCACTCGCTAATATTATAGTTTTTCACAACTGCTGAAAGCAGGGAGATAGCACTAACGTATAATAAACTCTTCCTGCTGCATTTAAAAAGTTTACTTCATTTTGCTCTCAGTGATTTATCCATTATTTCATTCATTCATCTGTGCAGCCTATATACATTTACAAAATGCCTGGCCTGGCAATTTCATACTTACTGCAGGTACATCACTGCATAAGAACAAATTTCAAATTCTCTGAGAGCTGGTACTCGGTTAAGATTTTTCCTACCGCTTAAAATTTCTCTTCATGTATTACATTCATACTCATTTTTTAATGACTCAGTTAAATAATGATATTTTTCTTGAATGTCTTATTTCATTACTTTAACTTTATTTAAGATTTCCCAAAGATAATATATGGCTTAAATAAAGATTTCACATATGGGTCGGGAATTGTTTTTTGTTTCTTGTCTCCAATAAAGTTATAATGTAATTGAGGATATTCCACCATTGTATAGTATCAATATTTTTATTTACTGAGCCAAGCTTGGTGGAGCTATACTTAATGTTCCATGCATAGGAAATGGCGAATTATTTATAATAATTATTTAAAAGTGGTCACCAAAAGAATTTCACCATGACCTAATATTAAAGTTTTCCACACTGTAAAACTATTTTCCTAAATATATCTTTCACTTTCAATTTAGACCAACCTTATTAAGTTTAAGATACTATATCTCGATTGTGTCCCTTCATAAACCAATCTCTGGTGGAATTTTTGAAAAATATTTACATCATTTTATTATTAAGTTCTTTAAGAAATTAAATTTGGAGAGGGGGTGCCTGGGTGGCTCAGTTGGTTTAACAACTACCTTCAGCTCAGGTCTGAGCCCCACATCAGGCTCCCCCTACTCTGTGGGGAGCCTGCTTCTCCCTCTGCCTGCCACTGCCACTGCTTGTGCTCGCTCGCTCTCTGTCAAATAAATAAATAAAATCTTTAAAAAATATAAAAAAATAAAAATTAAATTGGGAATAACATTTTAAAATTCTTATATAGTTTAAAAAGCTCATGGTCATGGTCTTAGGGCTATTCAAATATATCGTGGTTTTCCTTCTTCCAGGCAAATGATTAAATTGCAATTTCCTGCCACCTAAAGAGTCATGGTCCCTAGATTTGCTTCTGTCAATGAAATCAGACATAGTCTCACATGTCAATGGAAGGTGGGAGGGATTGATTGATGGTGTCAAATTTCAATCTTTCCTTTTCTTTCCTAACCTAAGAAATTCTGTATGTGTGGAGATTAAACCATTGTTATCCTGAATCCCTGGAAGTTCATTATAAATGGGGCCTTCCTGCCAACCCCCATTAGACAGATCATGGGCAAGAAATAACTTTTGAATTATTGAGCCAAATGTTGTGCTCTTTGTTATGGAACTATATCCTTCGCCATTTTTTTGTTTATTTGTTTCAAGTTTATATTTAAATTACAGTTAGTTAACCTATAGTGTAATATTAGTTTCAGGAGTACAATTTTGTGATTCATCCCTTATAATAATACCCAGTACTCATCACAAGTGTTCTCCTTAATGCCCATCACCCATTTAGCCCATCCCTCATGCCCGCCTCCCCTCCAACAACCCTCAGTTTGTTCTCCATAGTTAAGAGTCTGCTTTATGATTTGCCTCTCTCTCTTTTTTCCCCCTATGTTCATCTGTTTCATTTCATAAATTCCGTATATGAGCGAAACCATATGGTGTTTGTCTTTCTCTGACTGAGTTATATCCTTGGCTACTTATAATATAATAGAAGAAATGATAATTTTTTATATTAAATTAGAAGCAGATCATAAATAATTCAATTTAATATTTATTTCTCTTGGTTTAGATTTATTCTTTAAATCTTGCTAGATGACGCTCTGATTAAACTTCTCTTCAGATTTTCTAGTAGTCGCTTTTATAAATAGTAAACAAAAATGAAAAGGAAGGAATGAAAAAACCTTTCCTCAAGTGCATCCTGTGGAAATAGCATGTGCCCAAATAGCCCAGTACAATCTAAACTTCATAGCACAGAGGTGATGCGCAAATAATGCTTTTTGGGGTTTTTTTGTGTGCTTTTAAAACAAAACTTTGTAGAAAGCTCTACTATTGTATTTGTTATATAATCATTGTTACTAAGCACTATTTTCATACTGGGGAATTGGAAACATTTTTGTTATTTATTAAATAAATTTTTTAAATCCAAAGCTTTCACAGTGCAAAATGATTTTCATTATGGTTATATTTTATAGCAAAACATGGAAGATATCTAAATTAACTCTAAGTTAGTCCTGTAGGGTGGTTCATGAAAAATATATTCTTTTTTTTTTTAAGTTTTTTAAATTTATGCATTTGAGAGAGAGAGACAGAGAGAGAGAGAGACAGAAAGTAAAGGACCAGAAGGAAGGGTCAGAGGGAGAGGAAGAAACAGAATCCCTGCTGAGCAGTGAGTTCTATGCCAGGCTTGATCCCAGGACCCTGGGACCATGACCTGAGCAAAAGGCAGATAGATGCCTAACTGACTGAGCCACCCAGGACACTTAACCCACTAAGTCACCCAGGAGCCCCTACTCTTTGTTTTAAAATACAAGTAAGAGTTCCTCTGCCAACTATATGTTGATTAAGTAAGGTACATTAACTGGCACAAGAAAGTTTTGGAAATCTTCCAAAAAAGAAATATATTTTATGTTGTTCACCTTGGCTTTTCCCAAATACATTTTATCACAGTACCCTTCTTCACAAAACAGATTTTTTTTGTTTCAGGTTTTGTTTTGTTTCCTTTTGTTTGTTTGTTTGTTTTGCTATCATATGTCTAGATACATATTTATTCTACTCAGGAGCATTTGTGTTTCTTGAACTTGAATAGGCAAGATTTTTATCAATTCTGGCATATCCCCAATCATTATCTACACTAAAATTACTTTGCTCTTTTTTTTTTCTAATTCTTAAGGTATTAGGCTTGCTCATTCTGGTTTGCAAACCTCTTAACCACTCACTTAGATTTTTCATTTTTTATTCTTCTGTTTTTTTCATAATTATTTATCTTTTCAGGCTGTGCTAAATTGGGGCTTTACCTGTTCATTAATATTTTAAATCTGCCTTTGCAATTTTGCCTTTTTAATTTCTCTGTAATACTTAAATATTATGGTTGTTTTGATTCACTATTTTACAACTTTATTTGTAAAACATTTTCTGTAGTCTTGATGATTATAGTTCTGTTATTAATCTTGGGAATTCTAATGCTCTTCTTTCTTGCTTTTGAATGTTATTTATTGTAGGAGTTTTTTCTTGTGTTGTGCAGTTTTAGATAAAGTATGTCTCTTCAGTGGTACAGTTTTCTCCTGTTCGGGTATTATACCTTCAAAGCATCCAGCAGATGAATGGCTAAACAAACTGTGGTACATACATATCATGGAATACCACTTAGAATAAAAGGGAACAAGTTGTCTATACATGGAACAACTTGGATGAATATCCAAGTAATCATGCCAAATGAAAAAGCCAACTCCAAAAGATGACCAACTGTAGAATTTCATTTAAACATTTAGAAATGACAAAATTTTAGAAGTGGAGAAGAGATGAGTGCTTGCTACATGTTAGAGTTGGAAGTAGAGTGGATGGGTGATGTGGAGGAAGAATGGCAAAAGGGAGATGGGTATTATTATATAAAGGCAACAGGAAAGATTGTTTGATGGTATTGGTCAGGATTTTGACTGTGGTGATGAACATGAGAAACTACATGTATGATAAAATTTTATAAAATGAGATATATACACATGCACAAGTATAAGCAAGTAAAACTGGAACACAGTGAATAAAAACTATGAATTGTATTAATGTCAGATTTCAGGTGGTGATAATATACCTGGTTTTACAAAATAATACCATTGTGACAAACTGGGTGAAGTGTACACAGAAAATCTGTATTACTTCTTATAACTTCATGTAAGGCTATAATTACCTCAATAAAAAGTCCAATTAAGCACAGAATATATAAAGAAATATGCCATCCACAATCTAAGAAAATATATTTGCAACCCGTATGACTAACCAGGGATAAGTGAGAGAGTATATGAAAAACTCCTAAAATAAACTTCCATTCCAGTGAGGGCAATTCACTGCTTCCTCATTGATGAAGGCACATAATGTGATCAACCTGCCAGCAGGTGAAAGAAAGGCTCATGGCCATGGGGAGTGCTGCGACAGTGGGTGCTCAGCGCTAGCCTTTGCCATTTGTAAATTTGACACTACACAGTCTAGTCAGATGAGCTTGAGGACAAGTCCATACTGTTTAGTTACTGAGAAGAGAATATACTCAGAATATACTCAGCCCACTCTTGGAGGTCCTTCCACATATTGGTTCCGGAGACTTTCTCATAACCAATTTCTGGTTTTGATCTTTATCAAACTGTTAACCTTAAATCAGCGTAGCTCCACGTGTCAGGCCATTTCTCCTTCCACCCAAGAGAACAATAAGAAATAGTGCCTGGTGTATGCCAACTAGGATTATTTCTTTTTAACATAATCCTTAAAAGACACCACTTAATGAGGATGCAAATCAGTGGCCCTGTACTTCCTGCTATTGCTACATGGATTCCTTCTTCCTTCAAAAGTGGGATTACCGCCATGAGGCCATGAGTACAAGCTAGGAAAGGATGGAAAAGAGCAGAAAACAGTATTATGGCATCCATTTATTAGGTTGTACCTTAGAACTCTATGTTAGCAAGATTTTATAACATACTGTTGGGAAAGGCAGTGTTGTGCATACAGCCTTTCAGCCCCTCCTTGGCCACATAAGAATAAAGGCTCTGGGCTTCCAGCACTTCCTTATCCCCATAAAGAGTCCTCATTGTCTGTCCTGAACTTATCAAGGCTTGTGTAGGAATATCTTTCCGTGTTCTAGACTCAGTGTATCCTCCTTTGTTCTACTGAAGTGTCTGTCATATGACCCCTGGCTAACCCCACTATCATATCTGTACCCTATGGAAGAGGATGGGATTCCTTATTCTGTGGCACAGAATGGGTATGTGAAGCCCTGTGTCAGCTGCCAAGAGGGACTCACTTCCTAGAGGGGATCTACACCTGCTACTGAAGTTGATTTTGCTCTGTCTCTTCCCAGTGTAAGGTGTTGTTCCATCCAGCACTCAGCTGTGCTCTGCTTTCCTTGGTGACTCACATACCAAGAGGCAGTGGGCAGAAGTGTTGGATTTCTGCTCCTGGTGATAGGCAACTGATGTCATTTTCCCGACATATACCACTTACACTTGATAATAGATTACTGATGCTTATGACTAACCTTATGGTTCAGTGGATTATGTTATACCTGGTATGTGACAAACGTCCCAGATTGTACAGTCGCTGCCCCATGGTTAAATGTTTGGTCTCCACTATAGCCCATAGCAAGCCAAGAGCGGTCTTTTAAATACAGAATATTTCTCTTATTTCCTTCTTTTCTACTTTCTTGTCCTTCACTTCTCTCCAGTTACAAAGATCTATTTTATGTTCTTCAAATATATCAAATATGATATTATCTCCTTCTTTGTAATTGTTATCTTTAATATTTTTCTCTCAGGAGCTGCATGATTTATTATCTCCCCTTCTTGGCTCTGCCCCCACAAGGCCTTCTCAGGATGCCTTTCCTGACCACCCAGTTAAAATAGCAATACCCACCCACCCTCATAATTCATTTGCCTTATTTTTCCCCGCAGCATTTATTACCTCCAGTATTCTATATTTTACCTCTTGTTTTCATTATCTGTGTCCCTCACTACCTTTACTAGGGAGCTTACATTTTTTGTTTTTTCATTGTTTTTGTATCTTTCTTCCCTGCTTACTTTGCCACTAATATAACTTGCACTAGTTTTCAGTAAATATTCACTTAGTAGATGGTTCACTTTCCCTTTCTGATCTTGCTTCTAATATTGACTGATTTTCCCCTCTTTGTATGCCATAGAAAGAATAGTAATTAACTGTATATAATCAATGTATCATGTAATAATATGGATATAACATTAGCCACAATTTGGGAAATGTCTGTTATATTTGATATAATCTCCTAAAAAGATTGCTTTGTTGACTTCTTACTATATGAGATATTGAAAACAGAAGAGATAATGCTGATAATTTAAATATAGTAATATAAGAGAAAAAAGAAACTTCGTGGAATTGAACCTTGTGGGACATATTTACTTTCAACCTAATATGAAAATGTGCACCAAAAATAAATGAAATATAATAAAATTCAATGAGTAAATAAGACTTATAAAGATGGGAGAACTCTCATTCCTCCAGTTCTCATA
Organism: Potos flavus; assembly: GCA_028534135.1. Classification (NCBI taxonomy): domain Eukaryota; kingdom Metazoa; phylum Chordata; class Mammalia; order Carnivora; family Procyonidae; genus Potos; species Potos flavus. The sequence continues at coordinate 28,381,841 of CM052897.1, forward strand.
CTGAAAACTACTTTGAACAATAATAACAAAAATTCTTGAGATTTATATAATGTTTAAAACCTTGGTCTTAGAATATTCTCTAAAATGCATTTTCTATGTGCATATTGCAGAGGTGAGAGCTGAAAATGCTTGCTATCTCACAGCTGCTCTTTAATCTACCATTCTGTCAATTTTAAACCATTACTTACGATGCGGGCATAGCTTTAATAATTACAAAGAGTATCTCAGATGAGAGAACAATCCTAGAAGCTACTTAAGAGTGAAACATGTATCATATTTTGTACTAGGTGGTCTTTCCTGTGGCTTTTCATGTTTGCCCATAATATGGACACATGTGTTAAAGATGTTACAAAAATTACTCTATTTAAATTACCACCATCTCTTTTGCTTTAGACTAACTCATATTGTGGAGACTCCACAAAGCAATCTTTTTAAAAGTTTATATCAAACAACGTAACAGACATTTCCCAAATTGTTGTTAATGTTACATTCAAATTTGAATTCAGGTAACTTACAAGAGGGGATGATTGTATGCAAATTATTACAAGCAGAAATCACTAGAAAAACATGTAAACGAGCAAGAGTCATGGTGATGGTGCTGGTGAGGGCAAAAAAAAGTAAGGAGGTGTCAGGAGTGATAAATAGATAATTTCCTCAAAATTGAGGCTACATTTACAAAAACTGAATCCTTTTGTCCCTATTGATTTTCACATTTTAAACTCCACCTTACTATAATTCGGATTTTGTTAATTAATTTTGTCACTGGTTATTTTAATTGGGTAAAGTCTGCTAGGCAAATTGAATTATTTAAGCAAAGGTCCCTCCTATAAGGTGACTCTGGTTTAGTAGCTTGTGCTATTCCTGAATGAAACTTGTTTTTCTAGCTGTAGCAACACTTAGATCACTTGGTTCATATACATTAAAAACCAAGCCAAAGCAAACATTCCCATATTTAAGTTAATAAAATAACTTGACTCTTACAAAATATTTCATTTAATTCACCTTGTATTTCTTGGAAGACTTTGCATACATGTTAACCAATTGATAACATGATGACTAGTTGAAGTAGAAATAATGAATACAATTTTTTAAATCCCAAAGAATAGCCAGTGTTCTAAGCTCCACCATTCAGTTTTTATTACAATAGTATATTTCATTAATTTTTTAACTTTCTCTAAAGAAAAGCAAAGCAAAGTTTGACTGCTTTTCTACACATATTGCTAAGATTTAAGATCCCTTTATGTATTGAGAATCTGTAAAAAGTTATGCAGAAAGATAAAAAATATTTAATTATTACCCCCAAAAGGAGTTCAGAACATAATAGAAAAGACTCTCGTATAAAACTGAGTTAAAGGGCGCCTGGGTGGTTCAGTCAGTTAAGCTTCCAACTCTTGATTTCAGTTTAGGTCATGATCTCAGGGTTGTGAGATTGAGCCCCTTGCTGAGCGTGGAGCCTGCTTAAGATTCTCTATCTTCTTCTGCCCCTGTCCCCTCTCTCCCCCATCTCTCTCCCTCTCTGAAATAAATAAACAAATAAACAAATAAATAAACAAACAAATAAAATTTAGAATTGAATTTAAAAATGTCCATATTTAAGTCTAGGGAATCTAGGTTTATTTATGTGTTGTATATGTGAGAGGTGGGAGGGTGTAATGGTTCCTCAGACAATTACCCCTACCCAGATACTAATCTAGAATATTAAGTAGAAAGTATGTTCAGCAGGGGAGGTGGGAAGAATATCGCTGGTAGAGAAAACAACACAAACTAAAGGATGAAATAAAATGAGAATTATGAATGAAAGTTTTTAAAAAAAGGAATGTAATATGTGAATTATGGTTAATAAAAGCAGTTTTGTATTTGATTGTAACATGTTAGGGCCAGCTTCATGGGCATGCAGCTGTTGTGGTTTTTTATTTCTTGGAAAGGATCTAGTCAGTTATTCTGACAGAGGAAGCCACTAAATTGCTGTTATCTAAGAAAGGGATATTACTATGGTCTTAATATTTGTATCCCCTCAAAATTCATATGTTAAAATAATAATGCTCAGTGTGGTGGTATTAGTAAGGGAGGTCTATGGGAGGTGCTTATGTCATTAGAGTGGAGACTTCCTGAATGGGATTAGAGTTTTTATAAAAGAGCCTCACACAGATCTCTCGCCACCTTCTGTCACGTGAAAAAAGAAGTCTGAGAAACACAAAAAAGGGGTTCTTGCCTGGCCATACTGGCATCCCGATCTCAAACTTAGAACTTAGAATGGTGAGAAGTAAATTTCTGTTGTTTGTAAGTCACCCAGTCTGTGGTATTTTGTTATAGCATCCCAAATGGACTAAGACAGATATGATGTGATTCATCTTGGTAGCAACTGGAGAGATAGATAATCACCGATAGTTATGAGGAAGATATGTAAATTAGTATACACAGATTATAAAGAGAACAGATAAATGGCATGGTAATAAAACAAAGAAGTAGGTTCAGGAGTATTTAGGAAGTAAGTGTGTGTGAACTTAACAATCAATATGTTGCAAGATTGAAGAAAGGAAGACTTAACAGATTGCCCAAGATGCTAGCTAGGATGACTTGGTGTTAGTGACTACAATAAAGAATATCAAAGAAGGAGAGGTTATACAAGGAATAGGACTTCAGACTTGAAAATGTTAATGAAGTGCCCTATATCATTTGAAGATGTGTTACAGGCTTTTTTTTTTTTTTTTCCATTAACTGAAATCTAGAGAACAGTTAAAATTATCTAAAGAGTTAGAAGAGGGTTAGAGGGCATACTTATGTATATACTCTATAAATTAAAGGCAAGAAATATTCAAAGACAAGCAGATACTGTGGAATCAATATTGGATCATGTATGTTCTTGAGGCAAGGCTCAGAGCCACATTGAGAGCAGTGTTTCTAATTTTTTTGAATATTTGTAATTTTGACTGTGGTGTTGGCTTTTATATCACCAAAACATAGCTATAATCAGAATGAAACTTTATGAATCTGATGATACATTTTGTCATATCAAACCAAAGAGAATCTTTGATTTTGGTACTCAGTTAGTTTTGCCTTAATTTATCAGCTTGTCTTAACTTACTCAGCTTAACTTACTAGATTTAAGGACAATTCAAGATTTCAGCAGTCCCTTAGAGGGTTCTTTTAAGCACACATTTAAGAGACATCTTTCATTTAAGAACATGAATGGCCTTTGTGCTACTTTCTATTAAGAATAAATCTCTGTCATGATTTTAAAAAGTAGTATTTTAAAGGAGAATCAAAATGACCAGTATTATAACAATGTATTCTAGATTTTAACTGCTTAGTAAACATTAACACTGGGTCAAGTTTCAGTTTTTGGAAAATGGATTATAACTGAACAATGAAATAAGTTGTAGAAAGAAATAAAGCACGTTCACTTTTTCAGAAAATAAACATAGCTAAAATATTTCTAAATCCTAATTTTATTAAAATTTCTGATAATTGGATATATAAAATAATTCATGGTTTATTTGTGGTAGATTTTAAAGTATATTTTAAAGCAGTGTCAAGTTAAAATGTTAAAAATAACCTTCAGTCACATTCAAAGTAAACACTTGAAAGAATGTTGATGTCTTAATATCAAAATTCTATTATAACTCTAAATAATCAAAAATTTCCTCTGTTGCAAACATATTTACTTTAATATTTTTACTATGGTACCATATTGGCATATCTTCTATATTTACTTATCTGTGGAAATGTATATGCATTCTTTAATATGTGTTTGAATTTAGGTGTTGCATGTATATGGAAATAAACCCAAACATTCATATATCTCTTACTTGCTTCCCAAATTCTTGACCTATTGATTTAATTTTCACATTGTTTTTTATTAGTGATACGTGGAAGGATTTTCCAACATTTTTGCAAGAATTGCCCATATTAGGGGCGCCTGGGTGGCTCAGTCATTAAGCACCTGCCTTCAACTCAGGTCATGATCCCATGGTCCTGGGATCGAGCCCCACATCGGGCTCCTTGCTCAGCAGGGAACCTGCTTCTCCCTCTCCCACTCCCCCTGCTTGTGTTCCTGCTCTTGCTGTCTCTCTCTCTCTCTGTCAAATAAATAAATAAAATCTTAAAAAAAAAAAAAAAGAATTGCCCATATCTGTGTTTTAGTTTTCAACTCAACTTAATCTATAAAAAAATAATTGGCACCAACTAAGTTGTAGATGGAAGAAGATTCAATGATTATTTACATTATGCACAATTTAGTAAGTAGATAAATTGAATTAATAAAATTTTGAAAATTTTTATGTGCTATATCAAAACAAATTTACTGTTATACATTTATAGAAAACATTGCCAGGTTCATAAATATGTACTCAGAAATGTTTGTTAACTGAAAGTAAACGAGCATGTGTATAATTTTAAATCATTATTTTATTCATAGTTTTGAAATCATCCAGGCTTTTTTCTGGCAGTATTCCTAATTTCAATAAAAATGCCCATATTCATTTTTGGTATTTTATAATTTTTCTTAGAAAATAAGCATAAAATTAAAATGAAATAGAAAAATCTATTAAAACCCAATAAAATTAAAAGTACTAATAGCAACAATGTAAATAGTATTTTACATTTGAAAGAGTGCCTAGCTTAGCCCAAGTTAGCATTTACTTATAATTTGCACTGAGTTGGTGTAGATTTAGCTTGCCTTAATTACTCAATAAATCACTTCACTTCTGAGTAATGATACACTCCTCTCAACAGCAGTAGCATCTTTAGATAACGCAGAGCAAAATTAAACTAAAAAATGGACCTTGCATAATTATCTTTAAAACAAGTGTTAATCAAAAAAACCCCAAAACAAAAAAACAAGTGTGAATCAAATCCAAAATTCAATGGCCAATTAAATAGGTCAGATTCCAAAGTTTGAAGACATATACGGGGTAAGTTATTATTTTCTATCAGATAAATGATAGGCTGTTGAGCTTGAAGTCACTTCAAAGTCGGAGAAATGGGAGGTCCTTCCTCATTAGACTTTCTGGGCAATTAAATTTTACCCTGGAAGATGTTTTTGTTGTCTTCATTTTTCGAAAATGCACAAACTTACAGTATTTTCTCTGAGTCTATATATTTGCTTAAGATTTTTTTTCTTTTTCTTTCTTTTTTTTTTTTAATTAGGGGCTTTGTATTCTGTCCATGATGTAAAATATAGATATAGATATATCAGGAACAATATATGTTTATGTGGATATACTAGGAAATTTACTCATCAGATGAAATCTCTGAAAGCAGCCTATCATCTAGTAAAGTCTAAGGTGCACTGGCTTGTCCTTCTGTGCAAGTGTCTCATTCTTCTCTCTCAAAAGTTTGTTCAAGTATACATTTTATTATGTATTTACTTTTTAAAACAATTAATGGTTATTGAAGATCTTAGTGAATGTTTATAAACTTAGTCCATCAATTTAAAGTTATGTTTTATGTAGCAGGTATGAATAGTACCTTGATGTTCAGTAAGTAAGACCTTATTTTCTTTAAATTGATCTCATTTTAAATGGTCTCTTGATCTCACTAATCTGGAAGAAAATACTGCCTTGGTTGCTTGTGAGACCTTCATTAGGTCTGGAGGCTTTATGCAATTTTCCCTGTCAACTGCGGACATAAGAATCTTTGTTAACACTGTGATAAGCCCAAATGGCTATGGCCCAGTTTCTCTGTAAACACCATGCACTGACTCCATTTGGGCGTGTTGGCCGCTCCTCACTGTGCTGCTAATGACTTTTAAAACCTGTGTATCCCTTGCTTCTGGACTCTCAGTCCATGCTCTTTTTCCCAGCCAGGAGATTGGGCTCCTCTCTGGGAATTAGGTAAAGTCTCACCCTCTTGTGTTTCCTTCAGAGGTGTTTCTCTGTCTTTATAGTTTCTTAGAAGCATTTCGTAAAATTTCCTCAGTGAGTTAAGACTTCTGGAAATAGTAGCTACGATAGGGCTATTTAGTTGAAACTTTGCTTTCCACCCAGTCACAAACCTATCTATAGACAAGGAAGCATAAATTGCTAACTGCTGGAATGTAAGAAGAAAAAGTGAAAAATGCACAGAGAATAAAAAAGAATCATTAATGCTCAAAAGTATAAGCATATTACCATTTAAATGTGCACAGGAAATAGAACTTTTTATTATCCGTAATATATGTGTTTCTTCCCTCTCAGACCCACACCCTGGCCTTAACCTTCACATTTACCTGATGTGTAAGAGAAAACCAACCAACCAAAAAAAAAAAAAAAAAAAAATTAACTATGAATTTAAGTACCACTGTTTTTTAAAGTTAAAAAAAAATCTTTCTTTAAAATGCAAAATACTCAACTTTTATGACTCTCTGTTCCTTTCAAGATGATGTTAGATCTCAGATGCATACGCTGTTCTGGATATTTGTTGTGGAGAGGCTCCTTTGCTTTTGACCTTGGGAAGAGACTTGTATTCCCTGGCTCTTCAGAGAGAGATTTTTTTGGCACCTCTTGTGTCTAAGATCCTGGTCATTTTCTGCATTTATAAAACCCGCGAGTAAAATCCCTTAGCCCTTGACTTATCCTCTGGCCTTCTCAGCACCTACTTGTATTCTAACAAAAGCACACAGGAACTTCTGGATCCATTATAGGCCATGTTTAAATTGGATAGAGTTAGAAAAGCTTCCGCAGGTTTCATCTCCATGGTAAATTCCCAGTAGCTCAGGGATGCTATTGCCTATGTGATGAGGAGATTGGTTATGCAGCATCTTTTTTATCTTTTCCTAAAGCAGTGTTTCTCAACACTAACTGAACATTCAAAAACACTTGGTAACTGTTTAAAAAATGGGCGACCAGACTCCATTTTCAGAGATCAAATTTATAACTTTGTAGTAGGGCCTTGGTATTGATAAAATCTTGGGCTTACCATTACCCCTTTCACTGTGGAAAAGGTTTCTCTACATCACATGTGATATGTTTTTCTACTGTAACTCATTATTAATGGGGTCAGGGATAATCCTTCAAAATTATGGGACAACATATATGACCTAGTCTATAAGGATTGGCTTTTAATGTATTAATAGAATCTAATGAACATAAAGGTACGTATCTTTTTGGGCAGAGTCTGCATTTCAAGGTCATCGCTTTGGTATACATGTAAAAAAGAAGCAGGATCAAAACCAAAACTACCCATTGAAACCTAAATCTAACCATGGCTGTTTTGTTCCAGGCAGCAATGGCCCTCCTTCTTCTCCTTGAGTTGAGAGATTTATAATACATCTTGGACTATCAGAAACATAATTAATGGGAGAAATGAAAATTCATTAAGCTAATACACTTTAAATGTTAATTCTGGCTACATTATCTGTCCACAGATATATTCAATAACAGTCATCACATGTATCCGCATATTCTAGTAATTAGGACTTTGAGCTCTGCCCTCAGACAGACCTAGTTTGAATTCTAGCTCAACCATTCACTGACTAATTGCTTCAGAGTAGCTATTTAATTTCTTTGTGCCTCCATTTCCTTATCTTCTTGGAAATAACACCTCACATTTTCTGTTGCACCATTCTACTCTTTTCAACACATGTAGTTTGTAAAGGAATGTCCTTATTATCTTCTCAAAGGATGAATGACACTACAGTAGAATGGTTACTTTGTAGACTTAAGAGCCAGACAAATTCTAATCAAATTCCATCTCTTCCTTCCACTCAACATCTGTGTGAATGTTGTCAGTCAATTAACCACTCTACCTCAATTTTCTCATCAATATAATGTGAATAGTAATAATACATTATGTATTATGGTTAATGTGAAAATCTTTAAATTAATCTAGTCCAAGTCATTAGAATTTGAAAGTAAATACTATAAATGATCACTGCTATCATTGGGGTTATGATGTTTATTATTACTATTCACACAGTTTTTTGTTACAACCTGTGCAAGTCAGTCAGCACATGTCATCCTGATTGTGTCAGAAATGAGTAGCACCCAATTTAGACAGTGAGAATAAAGCCAAAATGTTGTTTGGATGGATGACTTCAGCATGTTGATGGATAAGAAATGTCTCTTTCCTCTAGACTTTGAGTTAGTAGTGTGTCCAGTTGGACTTAATGTAGTCATCCAGTGATCATGAAGGGGTTAGATAACGACAACTCATGAAAAAGGGGAGATTTAGAGTGAGAAGCTGAAAGTGTAAATCTTATTTATAGATTTTAAGCCTTTTAAGACAACTTTCTTCCAGAAATTTTATTTGTGTGAGCTAATAAATGTCCTATTTGCTTAAACAAATTTGGATCAGGTTTTGTGTTTCATTGTGACCAAAGAGCCTTAAAATTTATAAGCCTGTCCGATAACCATCTTGTGAAACTTAAATGAAATAGTTTGCATAGTTGCCAAGATAGACTATGCTATGTAATTCTAAATACGTTTTAGCTGTTATTAATAGCAAGTTATTTAATGTTAGCAAGAGGTTTGATGAGTACCTGACATATAAATCAGAGGGCATTTTTCATTATGAAAATCAATTTCTTGCTTTATATTGTTTTTATCCTGAGTCTGTCCTTCTTTGTTTACTCTTAACCTTTTATTTTTTTTACACAGAAATTACTTAAACATAAATACATTTCTTACCAGCTACACATTTTCAAGTAATTGAAAATATCTTCTTTAAGCTCTCTAAGAATAATCTAATCCTTGTTTTCTCAATATAAATTATTGATTCTATGGGCTTGCTACAAAAGAATGAGAAAGTTATTCTTTTCAAAAACCCTTTCTAAGTCACAGTTATTTTGTGTACATTGATATATGATTTCCCTCAAAAGATAGCACAGCATTTTCTATGTAATGATATCTTAGAATAATGTCTGTACTACAGGAACTCTTTCGCTGGACAGATCTTTTGATTTTTCATTCTTTCTTTGAAAACTACATATATGAAACAAAATACTGTTTTATTCTGATTCCCACTGTCTATATGAAAATGTTATATAGGGGCGCCTGGGTGGCTCAGCGGGTTAAAGCCTCTGCCTTCGGCTCAGGTCATGACCTCAGGGTCCTGGGATCGATCCCCGCATCGGGCTCTCTGCTTGGCGGGGAGCCTGCTTCCCCCTCTCTCTCTGCCTGCCTCTCTGCCTATTTGTGATCTCTCTCTGTCAAATAAATAAAGAAAATCTTTAAAAAAAAAAAAAAAAAGAAAATGTTATATAATGTAATTCTGTTGGTTTCTAAGTAAGACTATTTTGGTCTTAAGGAACCAAAATCGACTCTAGCCTACTTAAGGGAAACAAAAAGGTTTTATTGGAAGGATTCATGGCAATTCATAAACCAAAACGAGAGCAAAAGCACCCAGCTCTTGCAAAGGAAAGTTGGCAGGAGAGGGAACTATCTCCTTGACACTGCAATTGTTGTGCTTTATCTCCTCCCTTTTTCTCTCCTGTGTCAATGGCGGGGATTCAAATTCCTGGGAGAGACAGTCAGAATGGCCCTTAGTGAAAAACGGTTATTTCCAAAAAATAATTGAGGATGTTTTTACAGAAAATAAATAAACAAGACTAAGATAAAAGCAGGTAAGAGATGCAAGATGACCAAAATCAAGATACCCATTCTAATACCTAACCTAAACTCTTTAGTTGGATATTCAAATCTCCCTCCTTCATAACTCTAGTTTTTCTTTTAACCCTTATCTCATTTTATTTATCTACCCACGACATATTTTCTAGCCAAATTGCAGACCTTTCTTTGTTCAAAACACAGCCCCCACCTTCCTAACTTAAGTGGCTTTTATAGAATTTTCCTCTCCCTTGAGTAAACCACTTGATCAATTGAAATTCTTCCTAGCAAGTTCCATTTCTAGTTGTTACCTTCTTCAAAATTCTTTCTCTGTACTTACTAAAACAAACTCCTTGAGGGCAGTATCCATGTTCACATGACATTTTTCATAGCAAGTAATGGTGTGGCCTAGAACAAATACAGTATTGAATGAACAGTAAATTTTTGCCAAATTCTAATAGTTCCTCCTTTATGACCCCTCCTATATCTGTCTCCTCTGATTTCTCAGTTCTATCTTATTGGTTCAGGTTCTGTTATTATTTCCCTATTAATTATTTCCTCTTAGTTTTCATGTTCATAAATTCTCCCCATTCCAGCCTTTATTAAACACATCAACACTCTACTTGTAATTATTTATTTATTTATTTATTTGAGAGAGAGATTGGGGGGCGGTGCATAGAGGGAGAGAGAAAGAATCTCAAGCAGACTCCCTGCTGAGCAGAGCCCAACTCTGGGCTCAGTCTCACAACCATGAGATCATTACCAGAACCAAAATCAAGAGTTAGATGCTTAACTTACTGAGCCACCCAGGCACCCCACAACTTGTAATTTTGTTGTCTTCCTCTTGCTTATTGATTGAGAAATTGATTTTAATCACACAAATTTATAGAATCCCCTATTCTAATTAAGCCTGAATTTCTGATCCTTTTACCCATTGATTAATTTAGGAAAGTATTCATTTATAAATTCTTTCACTCATTACTTACCTACTTTTTTAAATTTTTTATTTTATTTATTTATTTGAGAGAAAGAGAGAGATCACAAGCAGGCAGAGAGTCAGGCAGAGAGAGAGGGGGAAGCAGGCTCCCTGCTGAGCAGAGAGCCCGATGTGGGGCTCGATCCCTGGACCCTGAGATCATGACCTGAGCCGAAGGCAGTGGCTTTAACCCACTGAACCACCCAGGCGCCACGGCCTACTTTTTTTTTTTTTATTAAGCTTACATTTCACATAACAGAACTTTCTCTCTCCTATTACAAATCATGTTTTCCTACATTTCCAACCATTTTGTTTCCTGTGTCTGGAATAGCTTTCAAATCAGCATGTTCAAATCATACTCATGTATTTCAAGGTTTTTCTTGAAATTACAATGTATTCATTTTTAAAGCCAAAGTTTAGGCATCACTACAAACAAACATTTAGAGGTGCAAAAATGAATAACCTATAGTCTCATTCCCCAGTTTAGGTCTGAAATTTAAGGTGAACTTACTGCTTATGAAAAAAGAAATGACTTAATTCAGTTAAATGCAACAAATATTTATAAATTCTCTATGAATGGCATTATAAACAATATTTTTAAATATTCAGAGAAGACTTCCTGTTAAAACAGGTACTATTTAGAGAGATAAGACAGAGAAGAGGCTAAGCAGTATGCGAACAGTGCTAATATAAGTAATCCAGAGGACAACTTTTTTAGAAATTCAAAAATGGAGAGGGCAATGGAGCTCAAACCAAAGGAAATATCTTCAAAGGGGCACTATACCAGCACATATTTCCAGCCGTTGTGGTCTGGATTTGAGACAAATTTTTTTAAGGATAGGTAGTATTTCAGAAGAGAATAAACATTTGTGCAGAGAATTAGAGGTAACAGAAAACCTAGTGTATTCTTTGAGAAATGAAACCCCTGACCAATTGGAACATTTTTTACAATCACATCAACATAGTTCCCTGGCATCTTTGCCTTGTTCTTGCTTTTATTTTTCTGAATCAAAAATAATGGAAGGAAGGGAGGAAGGAAGGAAAGAAGGAAGGAAGGAATACTTAATATCAAAGCCCAATTCTAAGTATTTCTTTTGTTAGAAGCTATTCTTAACTATACAGAGTATTCCCTGCAAATTTGGTCAGTCTTATCTATGGTCTCATAACACTTTATACATAAATTTTCATGGTATTTACCACATTGAATTTAGTCAGCTGTTTGACTGCCAGCCTTCACCTGCTGCTTTTACTAATTTGTAGAATGCAAGATAATGTTCTATTCATTTTTGTTCCCATAACAGGTAGCATTTGACTACCACATAGTAGGTATGAAAGTTGAGTGGTTTTACATCTTAAATGGCTCTAGGGGGTGAATTACAGGTAAAGGAAACAGAGGAACAAAGTTGTGTCACATGCTGGAAATCTTTGGTTGAATGATTTGAGAAGGCTGAAAAAAATTAGAATTTAAGTTGTGTACCTGTTCCTTATTTAAGTATTAATTCTCCTCAGTCACTTTGGAATATACTTTTAATGACCAGAGAAAAGGGACAAATTTGGAGTACTTCAAATATTGTAAGCTTTTTCTGATGTTCTATTATATCATGGTAATATAAAATTAAATTGTAATTTTCTTGCATTAGTATATGACTTTAGTATTGAAAAACTAGAATAAAAGGGCGCCTGGGTGGCTCAGTCGTTAAGCATCTGCCTTCGGCTCAGGTCATGATCTCAGGGTCCTGGGATCGAGCCCCGCATCGGGCTTCCTTCTCGGGGGGAAGCCTGCTTCTCCCTCTCCCACTCTCCCTGCTTGTGTTCCCTCTCTCGCTGTGTTTCTCTCTGTCAAATAAATAAAATCTTAAAAAAAAAAAAACAAAACTAGAATAATAATATTAGTTAATATTATGATAGTGAAATTATGTTTTAGTTTATGCTACCTCTGGCACTTTTTATTGAATATCAGATTTTATTTCCACTAAAAGCATAAAAATACATTATCTTAATGGATTTTACATTTGATACTTCATATTCCAGAAAGCTATGTTTGTGTGACTTATCTAACCTATGTATAATTTTCATAACATCTACACATATTCATGGAATTTGATTTTTCCCTCAATACTGGCAATTAATTCTTAAAAGTATTTATCTAATTTTCATGTAAGAAGTTTCCAAATATTTATAAATGCTATCTCAATCAGCTCAGGCTTTTATAACAAATATACCACAGACTGGTTGGCTTAAACAATAAATGTTTCTCACAGTAGAATCTCGGAAGTCCAAGATCAAGGTGCTAGTAGATCCAGTGTCTCATGAGGGCCCTCCCTCTTCCCAGTTTACTGAAGAACATCTCGTATCCTCACTTGGCAGAAAGAGAGAGGGAGCAAGTTATTTTCTGCTGATAAAATACAGGGGCACTAATGTTATCGTGAAGACTTGAACCTTATGACCTAATTATTTCCCAAACTTTCCATCACATTAAGGATGAGGGTTTCAGCACATGAATTTTAGAGAGATACAGTTTATAATTGTATTAATATTTTCCATAGATTTGACTTTTTGAAATACTGCAATGTTTCTCATTCAATTTAGTAGTTATTTAGTAATAGAGAAAATACACAGAAATAAGGGATAGCTATTTCAGTATCAAAGCAAAGGAATATTGTTGTTCATTATCTTGTAGTCAATATACTGCATTCATTTTTGAGCAAATAGAGGCAAACATTTATGATATCTTAGTTTTCTCATATTTGAATGATAAATAGTGCATGAACTAGCTGTATAACTTAGCTACTATATTTATAAAGTTATTCCTGGCAGCTAATACTGCCTTCCATGTAAAGAAGAAAGGTATAAAGAAGAATTATTTTAGCTGTTAACAAATATCCATTCTTCCAAATTTGTAAATTGCATTGAGTAGAAGACCCAGATCTGTCTATTTCCAAGAGCTTAATAACTGTTTTCCCGTATCCACCTAAGGCTCCCTATAATCATTTATTTTTCTCTCTACAAAGCTGTGTGAGTTATCTTTTAAAAACACAAATTGTGTATTTTCCCTTCTTTAACCCTTACACTTTAAGTGTATGGGCACAGACACTGCCTTCCAGTGTCTTTTCTTTTTCCTAAGGTTAAAATTAGCAAAGCCCTACATGATAGAATCAGTCTCTACTTCCTCATGCAGCATCCTAGAGGGCCACTGTCTGCTCTAGCTAGACTAGCTTACTATGAGTTTCTTTTACCCACAGTGACATTCATTTATTCATTAACTCACTCACTCACTCACTTTACTCATTCATTTATTTACCGAAGATTTTTTCCCATGCTGTTGCCTCTGTCACACATATTGCCATGATTGCAATTTTACTTATATTTATATTTACTTATATTTAAAAGTATGTGATCATACTTCAACTTCTTGGTTAGACTGAACTTTATGAAATTGTACATGGGATCTCTTCTATTTGCCAATTTTGTATTCTCTGTGGTAAGCCCAAGTATCAGTCTAAAGATAACACTTAATATATGTTTTCAAGAATAATGGAAGATGGCGGTAGAGTAGGAGGACCTTAGACTCATCTCATCCTATGAACACAACTGGATAATTATCAAATCATCTTAAATATGCCAGAGGTGAAGCTGCAGACTAGCAGAACAAACTCCACAACTAAAAGGAGTGAAGAGGCCACATCAAAGAAGGCAGAAATTGTGGAGACATGGTTTAGGGGAGAAAAATATTGTTCATGCTATGGAGGGGAGGGAGCTGTAGTCATGGAGAAGGGCAAGAAAGAGAGGAGCACACAGGGGAATACATAAGGAGAAAATTTCCCCAAAGTCATTGCCTTGGAAACTGAGAGGGGCTCAATTATGTGCATTGTTGTAATCAGTGGGACTTAAAGCCTGGAGTTTTAAAGGTCAGCAGCCTTGACTAGCATAGAGCCAGAAGGGCACTACTCTATTCCAGGAGAGAAAGCAAGCAAACAACGCAAGGGCAGAGAGCATGGAAAGAGTGATCTGAAGAACACCTGAGGCACACGGGGGGGATATTGTTCACTCTTCTTGGTGTGCTTCCCTGAGAGGAAGCATTCATGGGGACACCTCTCCAGGAACAAGTGGGTACACCATTTTCTCCCCCTGTCCTTACCATAAAAAGGGAAGCAGTGCTTTATTAGCATTGGCTGCCTAACTTGCTTAGACCAAGCTGCACACCCCTGCGCTCTGGAAGGACTGCCTTTCTCAGTGAAGTTTGCCTCAGTATCAGAGTGGTGGACCCCTTCCCTAGAAGACCAGCACAAACCCTTGCCCATACCACATCTTCTGGTCAGAAAGTTCTACAGGTCCTCAGTTCTGGTGGAGTTGGTATCAAGTCTCATTTCATGAGAAAACCAGAGCACACCTGTTAAAACTCACTACATTCAGGCCAGGGACCAACACTGCCCACAGCAGGCAAGGAGAGCCTCTGCAGATGACTGGCCTAATGATAGAGCAGCCAAAACACAACAGCAGAATGCATGTAACACACAACCGACACTCTCCCAGAAGTGCCAGGCCTGGGCACTACGTGACCTCTTCTTCATAAGGCCATTACTTTCAGAGCAGGAGACATAACTGGTTTTTATAACACAGAGAAGAAGGCAGAAGTTTAGACAAAATCCCAAGGCAGATGAATTTATCCCAAATGAAATAACAAGATAAAGCCATAGTCAGAGATCTAAGTGAAGCATATATAAGTAACATTCCTGATGGAGAACTTAAAGCAACAATCATAAGGATACTTGCAAAAAGAATAGAGACATCAGTGAGACTCTTACCACAGAGATAAAAGAGTTAAAAAGGAATGAAGATGCAATAAGCAAGATTGGAAACAGGCTCAATGCAATGAACAGCAGGCTGGAAGAAGTAGAGAAATGAATTAGTGAACAAAAAGACAAAATAGTGGAAAATAATGAAGCTGAACAAAAGAGAGAAAGAAGAATTATATAACACAAGAATAGATTTGGAACTCAGTGACTCCATCAAACATAATGACATTTGTATTGTAGGTGTCCCAGAAGAAGAGAGAGAAAAGGACAGAAAATTTATTTCAAGAAATAATAGCAGAAAACTTCCCTGATCTGTTGAAGGAAATAGATGTCCAGATGCAGGAGGCACAGCAAACTCCCATCAGAATCAACAAAGCAGGCCAGCACCAAAACATATTGCAATTAAATTTGCAAAATATAGTGATAGAGAAAAAAAAATCTTGAAAATAGCAAGAAAACTGAAGTCCTTAACTTAAAGGGAAAACCCATAAGGCTAACTGGAGATTTCTCAACAGAAACTTAGTAAGTCAGAAGAAAGTGGTATGATATATTCAAAATGCTGATTGGGAAAAATCTGCAGCCAAGATTATTCTACCCAGCAACGCTATCATTCAGAATAGAAGGAAAGATAAAAAGTTTCCCAAACAAAAACTAAATCAGTCCTTCAAGAAATATTAAAGGAGACTCTGAGTGCAAAGGAGAGACCAAGAGTGACAAAGACAAGAAAGGATCAGGGAAAATATCCAGAAACAGTGACAAAACAAGTAATAAAATGGCAATAAATACATATCTATCGATAATTACTCTGAATGTAAATGGACTAAATGCTCCAATCAAAAGACAGGGTGTAAGCATAGATAAAAAGCCAATAAACAAACAAACAAAAAATAAAAAAAAAACAAGATCCATCTATATGCTGCCTACAAGAGGCTCATTTTAGACCTAAAGATACCTGCAGATTGAAAGTGAGGGGTTAGAGAAACGTTTATTACACAAATGACTGTCAAAAGAAAGCCAACATAGCAATACTTATATCACACAAACTAAATTTTAGAACAGAGACTAAAAAAAGAGACAAAGAAGGACATTATATAATCATAAAGGGGACAATCCAACAAGAAGATATAACAGCTATAAATATGTATGCACCCAACATGGAAGCACCCGAATTTATAAAACAATAACAAACATAAAGGAACTAATTGATAATAACACAATAATAATAGGGGGCTTTATTTTTGTATTTTTTTTTTTTTAAGATTTTATTTATTTATTTGACAGAGAGAGTACAGCAGGGGGACCAGCAGGCAGAAGGAGAGGGAGAAGCAGGCTCACCGAGCAGGGAGTCCGATGTGGGACTCGATCCCAGGACCCCAGGATCATGACCTGAGCCGAAGGCAGACACTTAACCGACTGAGCCACCCAGGCGCCCATAATAGGGGACTTTAACACCCCCACATATATCAATGAACAGATCATCTAAACGAGAAATAAGCGAGGAAACAACAGCTTTGAATGACACACTACACCAGATGGACTTAACAAGTATATTCAGAATATTCCATCCTAAAACAGCAGAAAACACATTCTTTTCAAGTGCATATGGAACATTCTCCAGAATAGATCACAAATAGGTCACAAAACAGGCCTCAGAAAATATAAAAAGACTGAAATTGTAGCATACACCTTTTCTGACCACAACACTGTGAATCTAAAAGTCAACCATTAGAAAATATTTGGAAAGAACACAAATAGATGGAGATTAAACAACATGCTACTAAACAATGAATGGATCAAAGAAGAAATTTTTAAAAATGTGGAAACAAATGAAAATGAAAACACAATGGTCAAAAACCTTTGGGATACAGCAGAAGCAGTCCTAAGAGGGATGTATATAACAATATAGGCCTACCTCAAGAAGCAAGAAAAATTTCAAATAAACAACCTCACCTTACATCTAAAGGAGCTAGAAAAGAAAAACAGATGAAGCCTAAAGCCAGAAGAAGAAAGAAAATAATGAAGATTAGAACAGAGAGGCACCTGGGTGGCTCAGTGGGTTAAAGCCTCTGCCTTTGGCTCAGGTCATGATCTCAGGGTCCTGGGATCGAGCCCCACATTGGGCTCTCTGCTCACTGGGGAGCCTGCTTCCCCCTCTCTCTCCGCCTTCCTCTCTGCCTACTTATAAGCTCTCTTTCTCTGTCAAATAAGTAAATAAAATCTTTAAAAAATAAAAAAGATTAGAACAGAAATAAATGATACAGAAACTTAAAAAAAATAGAACAGATTAATGAAAATAAGAGATGGTTCTTTGAAAAATCAATGAAATTGATAAACTTCTTGCCAGATTTATCAAAAAGAAAAAAGGAAGGACCCAAACTGAATAAAATCACAAATGGGAGAGGAGAAATAACAACCAACACCACGGAATTATAAACAATTGTAACAGAATATTATGAAAAACTATATGCCAACAAAATAGATGACCTGGAAGAATGAATAAATTCCTAGAAACATATAAACTACCAAAACTGAAACAGAAAGAAATAAAAAACTTGAACAGACTGATAACCAGCAAAAAAATTGAATCGGTAACCAAAAAAGTCCCAACAAACAAAAATCCAGGGCCAGATGGCTTCTCAGGGGAATTCTATGACACATTTAAAGAAGAGTTAATACCTATTTTTCTCAAACTATTCCAAAAAAATAGAAAAGGGAGAAAAACCTCCAAATTCATTCAGTGAGGCCAGCATTATACCATACCAAAACCAGATAAAGACTCCACTAGGAAAGAGAACTACCGGCCAATATTCCTGATGAACATGGATACAAAAATTCTCAATAAAATACTAGGAAACCAAATTCAACAATAAATTAAAAAAATCACTCACTATGATCAAATGGGACTTATTCTTGTGTTGTAAAGTTGTTTCAATATTTACGAATCAATATGATACACCACATTAATAAAAGAAAGGATAAGAAACATATGATCATTTCAATAGATGCATAAAAAGCATTTGACAAAGTACGATATCCATTCATGATGAAAATTCTCAACAAAGTAGATTTAGAGGGAAGATACCTCATCATAATAAAGGCCATATATTGAAAACCCACAGCTAATATCATCCTCAATGAGGAAAAACTAAGTGCTTTTTCCTCTGTAGTCAGGAATAAGACAGGGATGTCCACTCTCACCACTTTTATCCAACAGAGTACTGGGAGTCCTAGCCATAGCAATCAGACAACAAAAAAGAAATAAAAGGCATCCAAATCAGCAAAGAAGAGGTCATACTTTCACTATTTGTGGATGACATGATACTATATATAGAAACTCCCAAAGACTCCACCAGAAAAATGGATAGAACTGATAAAGGAATTCAGTAAAGTCACAGGATACAAAAATCAACATACAGAAATCTGTTGCAATTTTATACACCAATAATGAAGCAGCAGAAAGAGAAATTAAGGAATCGATCCCATTTACAATTTCTCCAAAAACAATAAGATACCTAGGAATAAACCTAACCAAAGAGGTAAGAGGCCTATACTCTGAAAACTATAAAACACTGATGAAAGAAATTGAAGATGACACAAAGAAATGGAAAGATAGTCCATGCTCATGGATTGGAAGAACAAATATTGTTAAACTGTCTATATTATTAAAAGCAATTTACAGATATAATGAAATCCCTATCAAAATACCAACAGCATTTTTCACAGAGCTGGAACAAATAGTCCTAAAATTTGTATGGAACCTCAAAAGACCCTGAAAGCTGAAGTAGTCTTGGAAAACAAACAAACAAACAAAAAAGTTAGAGGCATCACAATACCGGACTTCAATATATATTACAAAACTGTACTGTCAAAAAAGTATGGTAGTGGCACAAAAATAGCCACATAGATCAACAGAACAGAATAGAAAGCCCAGAAATGAACCCACAACTATATGGTCAATTAAGTTTTGAGAAAGCAGGAAAGACTATCCAATGGAAGAAAGACAATCTTTTCAACAAATAGTGCTGGGAGAACTGGACAGCAACAGGCAAAAGATTGAAACTGGACTGCTTTCTTGCACCATGCACAAAAATAAATTCCCAATGGATAAAATACCTAAATGTGAAACCTGATGACATCGAAATCCTAGCGGAAAACACAGGCCGTAAGTCTTTGACATCGACTATAGCGACTTCTTTCTAGATATGTCTCCTGATGCAAGGAGACACTGAACGGGGGAACATATTTTCATATGATATATCTGATAAAGGGATAGTATCCAAAATATATAAATAGCTTATAAAATTTAACACTCAAAAAATAATTAACCCAAATAAGAAATGGGCAGGAGACATGAATAGACATTTTTCCGAAGAAGACATCCAGTTGGCCACATGAAAAGATGCTCAACATCACTCTTCATCAGGGAAATACAAATCAAAACTATAATGAGATAATTACCTCACACCTGCCAGAATGGCTAAAATAAACACAAGAAAAAGCAGGTGTTGACAAGGTTATGGAAAAAGTGGAACTCTCTTGCACTGTTGGCGGGAATGCAAATTGGTACAGTCACTGTGGAAAACAGTGTGGAATTTCGTCAGAAAGTTAAAAATAGAACTATCCTTTGACTCAGCAATTGCACTACCAGTTATCTACACAAAAAATACAAAAATAGTAATTCAAAGGGATATGTCCACTCCGATGTTTACAGTATTATCTACAAGAGCCAAATTATAGAAGCAGGCCAAGTGTCCATCAACTGATGAATGGATAAGGAAGATATACACACACACACACACACACACACACATATACACACAATGGAATATTACTCAGCCATAAGATGAATGAAATCTTGCCATTTGCAATGGCATGGATGGAGCTAGACAGTATGCTAAGCAAAATAAGTCAGTTGGAGAAAGACAAATACTGCATGCTTTCCCTCATACATGGAATTAAAGAAGTAAAACAAGCAAAGGGAAACAAAAAACAAAAGAAAGAGACAAACCAAAAAATAGAAGCTTAATTATAGAGAACAAAGTGATGGTTACTGGGGGGAGTGGGAGGGTGAGTGAAATAGATGATGGGGATCAAAGAGTGCACTTGTGATGAGCGCCAGTTGTTATATGGAAGTGTTGAATCACTATATTATACAACTGAAACTAGTCTTACACTGTATGTTAAAAAACTGGAATTTAAATAGAAACTTAAAAAATAAAGGTAAAAAAAGTTAGAGAAAGAAGAGTGAATGAATAAATCTTTTGAGATCCATTTATCCTTTTTACTGCTTATGAGACTATGTTTTCTAATTTAGTCCAAGAAATTCTCTTTTGCAACCATCTATCTAAACTTCCCTAGAGAATGGTGTTGTGGTCTTTAGTTGGTAGGAAGAATTGTTATAACATAACTCCCTTCCTAATGTCTTACTAGGTGGACCATTGCATCATTTAACTACAATGAAGCACTTTCAGGAATCTTGTACATGAATATGGGAAGGAGGTAGAAGTAGCGACAAAGATGAAGACCTTAAGTGTACTTTTCACCTGTCACATCACCAGGTTGTCCTAATTTGATAAACTATAGAATCACCTTAAGGAGTGTTTCAGGGTATTGAAATATCCCCTCCTATATTATGAAGAAGGTTGATGAAGTTTTCCACTCCTACGTTATCAAAAAGAACCTAATACTCAACATGATTTGTCAATCAGTACTACTAATTTATTCCTAGCCAGTTTGAAGACTAAATTGATTGTCTTTATATTAACGTAGTATTTAAATTTCTTAAGTATATCAATGTTTTTCATGAAATGATTAGGATAAATAAAATTTGATCCTATTTTCATTAAAACAAGAAAATGAAGAAGCTTCTCAAATGATTCTCCATAATGCGAAACTTATTAGGACCAAGGGAAAAAGAGAAGTTAGGCCTTTAGAAGACTTTTCATTTAATTTAAATTATAAAGAGTTAGAAAACAGTTATGTATAATAGAAAAGAAAAGAAAAAAAAGAAATCTGGATCTTATAGTCTAATGGGAGAGACAGACAATAATCAAAGAATCACAGGAATAATGATAAAATTGCAATTCTGGTAATTTTCTTGAAGAGAAGATATATAAGAAACTCTAAGAGTACATAATAGGATATTTTTGTTAATATTTTTGTGACTTCCTTTGGGGTTGAGGGGACAATTGAGATTATGCATATGAACTAACTTTTTTCAATTACATTCAGCTATATAAGTGTATGGCACTCATAATAATAACTATTTTCCTTTAGCCAGTCAAACTTTGTATGCCTGATTCTGGATTTATATTGAACTATTTAAGTATTGAAATTTAACTTGTCATTTAACTATTTAGCTATTAGAGCCTTTTATTACACATTTAATCTGTATATATTATGACTATGACTTCACAAAATACTGGTGTCCTCAGTTTTGTGAGAAAAACAAAAGTAACTATGAAATCACAGACTTCTCTGGTTAACACAGTGCATTCTAAATTATTGATATATTATCATTCTTAAAATTACAATTGATGTCTTAACAAGATACATTGAATTTCTTCCTATTTCACATCTAAAATAGATAAGATATGAAATCATTTAGGATATAACACAAAAGGACAGTCCTTAGCCAGTCTGTTCTAAATTGTATTAGTCTTCTTAGGCCAGAAACTGGGGGACTTAAGCCACAAAAATTTATTTTCCCACAGCTGGAAATCCAAGATCAAGGGATTGTTTTCCTGTGAGACCCCTCTCTTCTGGCTTTAAGACAGCCACCTTTCCTCTGTGTTCTTACACAACCTTTCCTTTGTGTGCACGGGAAGAAAATGATATCTCTGGTACCTCTTCCTCTTCTAATAATGGCATCAGTCCCAGCAGATCAAGGTCCCATCTTTATGATGTTTTTTGACCTTAATTATGTCCCTTAATGCCCTATCTCTAAATACAATCATTTTGAAGGTTAAGGCTTCAACATATGAATTTAGGTATATACAGTTCAGTTTATAACATAAACTTTGCATTATTTTGAAAAATAAGCACATTTATGCCACCAATAACATATAGTATTTTTTATTAATCCTGTTCCAAAAAAATTCTAATTTGAAATTATCATCTGTCATTGAACATCAATAAAAACGAATTTCTTTAATTTTAAGTAACAGAAATCCGTTTTAATTTCTGCATAACAAATTTTAACAAGTGCTAGGATACAATGAAATGATTCTACAGAAATATAAACAATTTTATGTTAAAGCATTACTATGTATGTATAACCATATGGTGTCAAGTTTAAAAATAATTTTAAAATATTTTGTGTCCAACTCTGCATTTGTTATCTCATAGGAAGAAAGAAAGCTACAGTGGAAAATATTGAATATTGAGAGGATTGCTGTCCAAAATGATATCATGAGAATGTGATTTTTGTGAGGAGAGGGATATCTGCTTTCTTTTTTGCCACTATATCCTCAGAGCCTAGAACAGCATCTTGCTCAAAACAAGGGCTCTAAAAATGTTGGTCAGATAGATAAATAACACATCATTTGGTCAACCTAACTTAATTTCCTATAGCATTTTAAAATTCTCCTGAATCCTTACCATAATGTTATAAAATGATTAAAGAAAGATAGGTTTTAAAAATCTGTACAGCTTATTGGGCAGAAGCTTTCATACTGTCTTCTTGTTCTAACTTTAAAGTACTGTGTTATCATCTCAATACTCTATATCTACTTTTTAAAAGTTGTCTTTTTAAAAGTTTAAAGTTGTCTCAAGATCCAAAATCCATACCTTCTTACTTATAGAAGTGTATTTAGAGTTAATGTAACGTCAACTTTAAAGTTAACATTGATTCTTAGGAAATAAAAATGAATAAACTATTTTTTACATAAAATAAAAACATTTATTATAAACATTCATTTAAATTTTGAGGCCATATATAGCTAATCACAAAACAAATGGAAATAAGTATATGTATCATTTATTTGCATTGTAAGAAAACTCTATTGTTCTACTTTGGACAAATAATAAAAAGGAGACATTACCATTTATCAAAGGTATATTATCTATTTTGATGATCTGTATTGACAGATGTTAATTATTATTAGTTTTCACAAGATCCCCAAGGGAACTGAGGAATACTTAATTTTTTATTTTTTACTTTGCCTTTTGTCCTTTTATAATTTGTCTTTTAAGTGAAGTAATTAGAATGCATAAAAATGTAGGGAAAAGAGTTCTGGTTTTAGAATTAAGCATAACATCATAATCCCTGATGGCTAAACTGCATACTAGCTGTGTGTCCTTTGGAAATTTATATATCTTTTGTTTTCTCCTCCCGAATGTGACAGATTTTTAAATGAAACATCAGGCATACTAAAGATGGCTCTGATTCTATTCTTTTATAAATAAAATATTTGTATTATGTTAAATCAATTTAGATTTTCTTCATAGGAAAACCAGAAGGCTTAGCGTGGGTCTGTGGTATAAGTTGCATACCATGCAGGAGAATTTTAAAGAATTTTAAAATTTAAAGAATTTTGAAAACATAAAAAAATGAAACAAGATGAGACTGGGGAGGGAGACAAACCATAAGAGACTGTTAATCTCAGGAAACAAACCGAGGGTTGCTGGAAGGGGAAGAGAGATAGGGTGGTGGGGTGATAGACATTGGGGAGGGTATGTGCTATAGCGAGTGCTGTGAATTGTATAAGACTGATGATTCACAGACGTGTACCCCTGAAGCAAATAATATATTACATGTTAATAAATTTTTAAAAGTAGTATTTGGTAAGAAAGCCAACTCCTAGAGATTCTGTCCTCATTAGTAAACATTTCAAAACAGGGCTGATTCAATCACATAAGGCTGTGACCTTTCCCTTGTTATTTGTCACTAACAAGCTTGGCAGCAGTGAGGAGGTTAGTGACAAATGTAAGAAAATAGGTCGTCTTTGCTCATTTTGAATATAGTAGATACTTTGTTTCTTATGTGATTGTCAGATCAACCCTGGGGATATTTTTCAGGTTGCCAGATCTACTATGTTAAATTATCTATGTATAGATGTTTGGCTTTATTTTGATGCCACCAAATTTAAGTATTAGAATAGAACAAGCTTTTTTCTTAAATTCTTTCAAGTCTCTCTTCTAGCAGCTTTCATTCTTCAATTAAATTTCAGAAAGGTGGATGCCTGGGTGGCTCAGTTGGTTAAGCATCTGCCTTTGACTCAGTTCATGATCCCAGGAGGTCACCTGGGTTCAAGTCCTGATTCAGGCTCCCTGCTTAGGGGGGAGTCTGCTTCTTTCTCTGTCCATTCCCCCTGCTCTTGATCACTCTTTTCTCTCACACTTTCTCTTTCTCAAATCAATCAATCAATCAATAAAATCTTTAAAAAAAATTTCAGAAAGGAGAAATTTCTCAAAGAGTATACTTATGTTCTTTGGTGTCTTTTGTAAAATACACATAAATGAGTCTTCTAAAATAACACATCTTCTCTGTCTTTATGCAGATTATCCTTTTTTACTGTCTCAGTTTCTCTTTTCTCTCTGTCTCTGTCACACACACACACACACACACACACACATCTTTTTGGTGAAGACAGAAAACTGGAAACACTCTTCGACATTAGGGCCTTTGACATTGACCTTGATGCTTTTCATACTTATCTCTATCTTTCCACTCTCCTTTGAGGATAGTATATTTTCATTTTCATGTGATAGAAAGTTGCTTGGAGGGAGAAAGGGGCTTGATGAAGGACACAGAGTTAGTAAGGTATGGAGCCGATATTTGAATCAGTTCACTTGGATCAATAGGTTGCACTCAACTCACCTCCCTCCCTCTAGAGAGAAAGGAGTAAGAAAAAAAAATGTAATGAGATGATTTCTTTTAAAATACATTTTTATTACTATAAAGACTAGTTGATAAATATTATCCAAAATTCAAAGTTTTAGTTCCACGTAGAGAATTGATTTAAAAATACATGGAAAGGGGCACCTGGGTGGCTCAGTCGGTTAAATGTCCCAGGATCCTGGGATCAAGCCCTGAGTTGGGCTTCCCTGCTCAGCAGCGGAGTCTCCTTCTCCTTCTCCCTCCCCTGTGTTTGTGCTCTTTTTCTCGCTCACTCTCTCTCAAATAAATAAAATCTTTTTAAAATTATAGAAATAATAAAAATAAATAAAAATAAAATATAAGGAAGAATAACGTTCCATGCATAGTTATTTTGCCCCATTTTATCAGTTTTTCTTTTATGACTTGAGATAGTCTTCCTATTACAAATATACAGAAAGCACTTGAAAATATATTTCAAAGAACCTCTAGAGGGGACCACTAGTAGGGAGTCAACTCAAATTCTTATATTTCATCCTACACTGAAAGGCACAAGCTTCCTTTGCTATATATTTCATTTCTCATGTTCCTCAATCACAGTTCTCCAGCTTTCCAAAACTAACACTCTTGAATAAGAAATCTGTGCCAAAGACTATTCAGAAATTTTCCAACCACAGGAGTCACAGGCTCTGGCTGTCTCTAATTCATTATCTCCTACATATTCATCAGTGATTCAAGCAAAACACCAGCCAGGCCAGTACACCTTCTGATCTGCCAAAGGAACTTGAGAAAGTAGTAAACCAGTCCAATTCTGATAAATTATCTATGAGCGACTTAGATAGTCATCTAGCAAGCATTAATACTGTAACCAAACAGAGATGACAGAATTCACAAGCTGTTTCATCATTGGAGTGTATCAGATAGAATGCTTTTGTCACCATGATAAATGTACTAAACCATCTTTCCAACATTATATTAAGCTTATATTTGGATTTAATAAGAATGACTGGGCCACATCACTAAATGCGATGCAACATTGTGATTTGGCAATTTGCCATTGAATTTCATACACTAATCTTACCAAACTAGATCAGTTAGTCCTTTAAAATTGTTTATGAGTACTAGATAGATTTAGGCACAGTTTTATTTTTTTAATTAATTAATTTTTTTAGGCACAGTTTTAATCGGCTGTATTTATTAGTCAACTAGGCAATTTTAAATTTATTTTATTTTTTATTAAGTTTTTTTTAAATTTTAATTCCAGTATCAGTAACATACAGTGTTTGGTTAGTTTCAGGTGTACAATATCATGATTCAACAATTCTATATGTTACTCAATGCTCATCATAAGTTTACTCTTCAATCCCCATCACCTATTTCACCCATCCCTCCACCTACCTCTCCTTTGGTAACATTAGTTTGTTCTCTGTAGTTAAGAGTCTGTTTTTTGGTTTGTTGCTTTTTTTTTTTTTTTAACTTTGCTTTTTTGTTTTGTTTCTTAATTCCACATATATGTGGAATAATATGGTATTTGCCTTTCTTTGAGTTACTTCACTTAGCATTATACTCTCTAGTTCCATCCCTGCCATTGCAAATGGCAAGGTTTCATTCTTTTATATGGATAGTATATGAATATATCCATATAAATATTTATATGAATATTATATTCAGCCATATAAAAGATATATATATATATACACACTAACATATATGTTTTTTATATATACTAGTATATATACATACATACATACATACATACCACATCTTTGTCCATTCATCTATTGATAGACACCTCAGGTGCTTCCATAATTTGGCTATTAAATAATGATGCAATACATAGGGATGCATGTATCCCTTTGAATTAGTGTTTTTGTATTTTGGGGCTAAACACCCAGTAGTATGATTCCTGCATCTAAGACAGTTCTATTTTCAACTTTTTCAGAAACCTTCGTACTATTTTCCACAGTGGCTGCACCAGTTTGCATTCCCATCAACAGTGCATGAGGGTTCCTTTTTCTCCACATCCTCACCAACATTGGTTGCTTATTGTATTTTTGATTTTAGCCATTTTGACAGGTATAAGGTAATGTCTCATTTTAGTTTTGATTTACATTTCCCTGATGATTAGTGATGTTGAGCATTTTTTCATGTATCTATTGGCCAACTGGATGTCTTCTTTTGAGAAAGATCTGTCCATATCTTCTGCCCTTTTATGAATTGGATTATTTTGGGAGGGAAGTTGAGTTGTATCAGTTCTTTATATATTTTGGATACTAACCCTTTATTGGATATGTCATTTACAAATACCTCCTCCCACTCAGGGGTGCCTTTTAGTTTTGTTGATTGTTTCCTTCACTGTGCAGAAGCTTTTTTTTTGATGTAGTCCCAATAGTTTATTTTTGCTTTTTCCCTTACCTCAGGAGACCTATTTAGAAAAATGTTGCTATGGCCAATGTCAGAAATTACTGCCTGTGCTCTCTTCTAGGATTTTCATGGTTTTAGATATCACATTTAGGTCTTTAATCAATTCTGATTTCATTTTTGTATGTGGTGTAAGAAAGAGGTCCAGTTTGATTCTTTTGCTTGTTGCTGTCGCGTTTTCCCAATACCATCTGTTGAAGAGACTTTTTCCCATTATATATTCTTTCCTCCTTTTTCTAAGATTAATTAGTCATATAGTTGTGGGTTTATTTCTGGATTTTCTATTCTGTTCCATTTATTGTCTACTGTTTAGATTACTGCAGTTTTGTAATATAATTTGAAGTCTAGAATTGTGATACTTCTAGTTTTGTTTTTCTTTTTCAAGATTTCTTTGGCTATTCAGGGTCTTTTGTGGTTCCATGCAAATTTTAGGATTGCTTGTTCTAGTTCTGTGAAAATGCTGTTGGTAGTTTGATGGGATTCCATTAAGTTTGTATATTGCTTTGGGTAGTATAGACATTTTAATGGTATTTGTTCTTCCAATCCATGAGCATGGAGTGCCTCCATTTCTTTGTGTTATCTTCAGTTTTGGTCATCAGTGTTTTATAATTTTCAGAGTACAGGTCTTTTACCTCTTTGGTTAGGTTTATTCCTAGATATTTTGTTATTTTTGGTACAATTATAAATAGGATTTTTTTTAAATTTCACTTTCTACTGCTTCATTATTAGTGTATAGGAATGCAACATATAGAGATGTTGATTTTGTATCCTGCAAATTTATTGAATTCTTTTATCAGTTCTAGCAGTTTTTCGGTAGCTTCTTTGGGGTTTTCTTTATAGAGTAACATGTCATCTGCAAATAGTGAAAGTTTTACTTCTTTCTTACCAATTGGATGCCTTTTATTTCTTTTTGTTGTCTAATTGCTATGGCTAGGACTTCCAGTACTCTGTTGAATAAAAGTGCTGAGAATGGACATCAAGTAGGCAATTTTTTAAATATAATTTTCTGTTATTGGATAATGGCAAGTCAGAAAGAAACTAAATCTTTCCATAATTTACGTTCTTGGGTGTGTCTTAATAGTCCTACTTTAAAAATGATATTCATGTGTCTTCCCTAATTTAGACACATTAAAGAAGTAGGGAGGAAGAAATACAAAGTGTTGTATGAGGTAGTTCCATATACTTTCACTAATTATTCCTTAAAACAATTCTGGAACATAATTACTATCTGTGTTTTATAGATGACAAAGCTGACACAAGTGTACAAGATCAAAAATTAGCAAATGAATATTATTCTCCTCAGTAGTTTGAATTCTCTACCAGTCCATATAAGGCTCTATTAATGATATCAGTTTAATGACTTTTGAGAAAAAGTATTTAGTTATTTTTTTAGTGAATTTTACTTCCCAAGTTAGGCTATAAACCACTTCAGGAGTAAGATGGTAAATATATTCTTTTTATCATCTAATGAAGGATCTCATACCTGGAAATAGTTACCTGAATTTAAGCTAAAAATGAAAATAAATTATTATAAGTGTTCTTATACATTCATAACTTTTAGTAACATTTAATTAGCACAGCGTTTTAAGAATGGCCACTTAAATGCAATAAATTTAAAGTTGATGTATTTTTTTTCTATCTCTACCCTCTAAAACTGATTCTTTCCCAGTATTTCCTATTATGGTAACTATTTCTATTGAATAATTGCTCCCTGTGCTAATACACACACACACACAGGCACGTGCGTTCATGCACACACACACACACACACACACATATAATATATATATATAATGCTTACTCCTTTTGCTCAACTCCTATATCTAATCATTCATCAAGATGTAAAATTTCTATCCTGTTAATTCCTTCCAAATCTGTCTCATTCTCACTCTCATCACATTAGGTCAAGTTTTATAATGCACAATTGTTTTTAAAGGCAAAGTTCTAAAGTTTAAGCATCATAGTTAACAATATATTCAATCAAATTCTTGTGGATTTTTCTTTTATTTTGTATACAGAAATCTATTGTGCAATATAAGAGGGCAAAAAACCATTATGCTTGATAAGATAGTAAGATAGTGACTTGGGTAATTGCAATTTTATATAAATTTCAGGGTAAAAAAGAAAGCACTTAAAACTCCAGAAAGTTGAAAAATAAGAATAACTGATGATTTAGAAATAGTAAATCACATAGTCTAGTAAAAAGATAGTATGTTTCGGTAACTCAGATGTCATCCTACCCTTTTTCTTTCAAAGGTTATTGTCCACATATTAAGTATATCAGTGACTCTGAAATGTTTGCTTCCCCTTTTTCCTTTCTATAGCACTTTCATATACCTTGTGATAGAGCTTGTCCAGTTTTAGTTTATTTGATTATATGTGTGACATCTCCATGAGACTTTCACCTCCTTAGGAGCTGGAATGATGCCTTTTCTCATCAGTATTTAGAATAAACACTAAACAAATGTTTTAAATTATTAAATATATATACTAATTTGTGAATATATATTAAATTAATGTTATTTATATTATATTATTATATACTGCTATATATCATGTATATGTTACTTATATAATAAATTATTTTTGTGTCAATTATAAACAGAAATGAAAAAAGTGAATGGATATATTTACCTTTATCCACATGGTTTTGTGTTACGCTATAGTGCTGTATGCTATGTTCAGTAAGATGGTAAGTTTACATTTCCCAATTGAAAAAACAGAGGTGACTGTCCAATTTCTAATCTGCAGGAGAGTTTATATCTGTGCCTTGTGAAAAGCACTTCAGAAAGTCATTTGCAACACCTATGTCATGGTTCTTTTTACTAAGTAGAATATCCATTTACTAAAGGACTGTCACCTTTTATAATAAAATGTATGGATTTTTAAGTTTTTATAATTTGTAAAAATTAGCCACTAAACAATTACTTTTGCCTAAGTACACTTGACATACAAGTAATCCATTATACTGATTCCGTTCTCATCAGTAGTTCTCTTTTTTCCCAGAATTGGTTGTCTTTGGGGATAGTACTTTATTACATAATAGAGTACTAATGAGGCCTCATTATAGAACCAACTCTATTTTCAGTCATTAAATTAGTGTTCTTATTTATGAAATTAGTGTTCTTAAGTATGAAACTGTTTGGATAGTTGCTTTCTTGAAAATGCTGCTTAAAATATTTAAAATCCTTTAGAATGGAGAAGAAACATTTTTTTTGTAGTAATAAAGAATAGTGTTTTTATTTTAAGAAAAACTAATTGAAATTAAATTGATATATGTAGTGAATTATTTTATACACACACTGAATTGATACAAACATGATTTCTTTTCAAAACATAAAAAAAATGAGAATAGCATAATTATAATCATTTGACAGTATAGCCACTCCCAACGGTGAGGCATATAACTTAAAAAAAAATGTTTATCGAAAGCATTCTTATGCATGTAGCCTGTTTCCTTTCACTAATGTTTAGTTGCAAGGATAAGAGTAAAAAACAGCACTTTAAAAGTTACTTTAATTTAGCCCTGTTAAACTGATATATTTTGGCTAAGTAGAGTTAATCATCTAATGTTATATAATCCATATTTAATTAATTATTTTATATTTAGTATTTAATTATTTTGTTCAGACTTATTAAATACCATAGGCACACTAAATTGTGTGTTATACATAGATACAAAAGTAGTTTATATCTTTTACCCGAAGGAGCTTAAAATGGGTAATACAAGTAACTATATGGATATGGATATATACATGTATGGATATGTATATACACACATATGGACCATTTGCTTTATAAATAGTCAAGACATATGAATAAAACTATTATATTTATTATACAGTAGTATCATAAGACTTTTAATGACTTAAATGATCAAATTTTATACTTGTTTTCCTACTCAACAAAAGGGAAAATTTAAGAAGTGTTTCAGTCAGTTGTCTTTGTCAGTTTGCTTGTGCTGCCACAACAGAGAACCACAGACTGAGTGGATTAAACAACAGAAATTTACTTTCTCACAGTTCTGGAAGTTTTAAGTCCAAGATCGCACTGTGATCTGGGTTGGTTGCTTCTGAGGGGCATAAGGGAAGGCACAATCCCAGGCCTCTCTCCTTGGCTTATAGATGATTGTCTTCTCCCTGTGCCTCCACACCATCTTGCCTCTTGCACATGTTTGTGTCCAAATATCCACTTTACACAAGGACACCAGTCATACTGGAAAAGGGCCTGCCAAAATGACCTCATTTTATCTTAATTCCCTCTGTAAACTAATCCCAAATTGTGATGGTATCTTAGATATTAGGAGTTAAAACTTCCAACATACGGATTTTGAAAGGATACAATTAAGTCTGCAATGCTGCACCCTTGGCCCCCTAAAAATCTATGTCCTTCTCATATGCAAAACCTGTTCACCAGATTATTCCAGCAACAAATTTAAATTCAAATCACCTCTAAATAGCACTTACATCAGGTATGGGTGAGACTTGAGGTATGATTTATTTATTTATTTATGAGTGAGTGAGAACATGAATGTGCATGTGAATGGGGGGGAGAGGGAGAGGAAGAGGGGTAGAGAGGCTGTTAAGCCTCTGTGCCCAGCTTAGAGCCCTACGCAAGGCTCAGTCTCACAACCCTGAGTTCATGACCTGAGCTGAAATCAAGAGTCCGACTCTTAATCTGACTGAGCCACCCAGGCACCCTGAAATATGATTCATTTTAAAGGAAAATTTCTTTCCAGCCCTTTTCTAGGGCTGTTATAACAATTTATCACAGACTAGAGGCTTAAATAACAGAAATTTATTTCCTTATAGTTTTGGTTGTTAGAAGTCCAAGGATCAAGCTGTTGGCAGGCTTGGTTCCTTCTGAGTGCCAGAAGGAATAGGTCTGTTCCAGATTTTTCTTCTTGGCTTATAGATGGCTGTCTTCTCCATGTATCTTCATATCATTTTCCCTCTGAAGGATACATATCATGTATTCTTCATATCATACACATCTATGTCCAAACCTTATCTTTGTATAAGGACACCATTCATATTGGACAGGGGCCACCCTAACGACCTAATTTTAATTCTGACGTACTAGGATTAGGATTTCAACTTATACATTGGGAGGGGATGCAATTCAATCCATAATACTTTCTTCAAACTAATGTCATATTTATAATGTATCTTCCAACTAAAATTTCTAGAGAAA
The DNA here is from genome assembly GCA_028534135.1 of Potos flavus. NCBI lineage: Eukaryota > Metazoa > Chordata > Mammalia > Carnivora > Procyonidae > Potos > Potos flavus. Next base: position 28,414,568 of record CM052897.1, read on the forward strand.
CCATAAAAAATTTTTATTCTTAATTCCAAAATAGTTTTTTTCTGATTTAAAACATAAATTTCTAATGCTGCGGATTAAAGTCATTAACTATTTCCAAGACTGCATCTTTGATCTTAATGTTGAAGGCATTCATACATAAGTTGGTGCCTCAGATGTTAAGCATATATTACTGAATTACCTGGAATTTATTTCCACATATTATGACAAGTACATTATCTATGTAAAAAATCTGACAATTAATTTTTAAGATGTTTTTTAACAGTCTGCTGCAATCCCATTTCTATGCATTATATGCAAATTTTAACATAGTTTTGAGAGGCCTCAAAATATATATAAAGTAAAAATTGTAAGTAACCATTATAGATTATTTCTTTAAGAACTTTGATTAGTCAAAAAAATAACAAAATATTAATTAGATGTAAATATATTTTCCAGAATTGCATTAATATTGGGAAATAAAAGGACTCTTATAAACTATACATATGTCTTCAGTTAAAGTTTGTAATGATAAAAATTTGGTGTAATACATAAGGGCAGTTAACTTAGTTTCTACACAATTATTACCACCATAACTGATACTTGTAATAAAACTTTTCTTTTTTTAAATATTTGCTTATGAAAGACCAATGCTCTATGAAGAAATTGCTCTGTTCCTGAATATAGGTAAAACCATTCTCATTAGATCATAAACGCTAACACCAAATGCTAAATCTTAAGTCATGGAATTTCTAATAGGATGGAACCCACAGTGCCATTATTCTTAACTGTGTCCTAGATGTAGAAAACTTAACTAAATCCTAGGTGAGTTGATTTATAAATGTAATTAGATTTACCAGTTACAGAACAACTACAATGTATCAGGTATTGTGCAGATACACCATATACAACAGGTACACACATTTATGTGTATTATTGAGTGCAAATTGGTATGCCGGTCCCTCTACCAATGAAAATTTATGCTTAGATTATAAAATGCTTAAAATTTTATGAAATACTGAAATCAGATTTATTGAAATTATCTGTAGAATCAATATTAATTATTTTTGGTAACATTCAAAACATAGATATGGACACTAGCGGAAAAAGACACATGAACTAATTCCTGCCTGTTAGTTCAATAGTATATACTTTGACATGTAATGTATATGTGAAATAGTAATAAAAATCTAGTAGGGCATATTAATAGGATATCAAATAACCACTATATTCAGTCAGTATACATTTAGGTATGGTTGTGATAAAATGAAAAAAAAGTACTACATATGAGCACAACTACATATGAACACAACTAGGTAGAGTTATTACCCTACCTAGCTTCCAGTAAACCTTTGTAAAGGTAAAAGTTAATTAGGAATGGTAGAATAGAGTCATAATTTTGTTTAGAAGCTTAATAGGCCTCACTTTTGTCCTCCTTTGTCATTTATATACAAATTTATGTTTTGAATTACATTTAATGTTTTTCTCTTCATAATTTTTCTTCGTGGTTTCACTAAAATAAAACATGAACACAAAGATATACTTCATTATTCTTTTTTTTAATTTATTATTTTTTTAAATTAACACATAATGTATTATTTGCCCCAGGGTACATGTCTATGAACCATCAGGCTTACGCATTTCACAGCACTTATCATAGCACATACCCTCCCCAATGTCCATAACCCAGCCACTCTATCCCTACCCGCCCCTACCCGCCAGCCACCCTCAGTTTGTTTCGTGAGTTTAGGAGTCTCTTATGGTTTGTCTCCTTCCTGATCCCCTCTTGTTTCATTTCCCTCCCCCACCCCCCACAACCCCCCACCCTGCCTCTCGAATTCTTCATATCAGAGAGATCATATGATAATTGTCTTTCTCTGATTGACTTATTTTGCTTAGCATAATACCCTCTAGTTCCATCCGCATCATCGCAAATGGCAAGATTTCATT
>CM052897.1:28416993-28523065 GCA_028534135.1 Potos flavus
TCAAGGTAATGCTGGCCTCATAAAATGAGTTTGGAAGTTTCCCTTCCATTTCTATTTTTTGGAACAATTTCAGGAGAATAGGTATTAATTCTTCTTTAAATGTTTGGTAGAATTCCCCTGGGAAGCCATCTGGCCCTGGGCTCTTGTTTGTTAGGAGATTTTTGATGACTATTTCAATCTCCTTACTGGTTATGGATCTGTTCAGGTTTTCTATTTCTTCCTGGTTCATTTTTGATAGTTTATGCGACTCTAGGAATGCATCCATTTCTTCCAGATTGTCTAATTTGCTGGCGTATAGTTGCTCATAATATGTTCTTATAATTGTTTGTATTTCTTTGGTGTTGGTTGTGATTTCTCCTCTTTCATTCATGATTTTATTAATTTGGGTCCTGGATCTGGTTTTTCCTAACTTGTTAACTGGGGAAAATGCTGACTAACATAGAACTAGGGTTATATAAGACATCAATCATCAAAAAAAAAAAAAAAAAAAGACACCAATCATCATAATAACAAGATAAATTTTTGTTAGTTTGAAAAAGTGCTGCATGATGTGAGAGTCATGTGACTAGATCCCGAGGTTAGCTTCTAGCTGCTGATAGTGATTCTCTCAGCTGATAGCCATTAAGAAATTCTACAGTCTTAAGTCTGTCAACAACCTGAATGAAGTTAGAAGAGGATCTCTAGCCTCATAGGACTATACAGCCCTAGCCATCACCATGATTTCAGCCTGTTGAGACCTGAGCACAGGGCCCAGCTAATCCATTGTGGCAGGCCGAATAACCATTTCCCAAAGATATCTGCACCCTAATCCCTAGAACCTGTCAATGTGACCTTAAAGGGCAAAGATGCTTTGCAGATGTGATTAACTTAAGGATCATAAGAAGGGACATTAGCCTGCATCATCTGGGTGGACACTAGACACAAATCACAAAGATCCTTATAAGAGAGAGCAAGAACGTCAAGAGAGAAGAAGGCAGTGTCAAAATGGAAGCAGAGATTGGAGTGATGCACTTTGAAGATGGAAGAAGAGACACAAATCAAGAGATATAGGTGGCCACTGGAAACTGAAAAGGGGCAAAGTAATTGAATCTCCCCTGAGAGCATCCAGAAGAAAACAGCCTTGCCAAAGCCTTGCAACTCAGCTTTACTTTAGTGAAATTGATTTCAGATTTCTAACCTCCAGAAATAGAATAAATCTGTGTTATGTTAAGCAACTAAGTTTGTGGTAATTTATTACAGCAATAATAGGAAACTAATACACTCATGCTGACCCTTGATCCATGGAAACTGTGATATAATAAATTTGAATTATTTTAAGCTACTAGATTGTAGTAATTGTTATGCAGCAATAGAAAATAAATACAGTGTTTTTGTAGATAATTGCAGCTATCCCACAACATTATTTAATCCCAAACTACTTAGGTACTTTCTCTTATGACCCAAATTAACTAATATTCAAGCCAAACTAATCAAGTTACAGACCTCTAAAAACAATATGGTGCTGCTCTGCTTGTACCATTCATGAAACAGAGCACAGTCTTTCCTTTTATTTTCTTTTATTAAATGCTATCATTCCATAAGGACTCTCTTAATAGGTTCAGACTGTTATAACAAATTCCCACAAATTGGGTAGATTAAATAACAAACATTTATTTCTTAAAATTCTGGAAGCTGAAGGTCCAAGATCATAACAGCATGGTTGGATTCCAGTGAAGACCCTCTTCCTAGTTTTTAAATGTCCATCTTCTGGTTGTATCCTCACATGGAGGAGAGAAAGGGCTAGCTCTCTTCCTCTTGTTATAAGGACATGAATCTCATCATGAAACTTCACCCTTATGACCTAATTATTTCCTAAATGCCCTACCTCTTAATATCAACCTATTAGAAATTAGTGACCAATGCATTTTGAAGGGACACAAATATGACATTCACAACAAAGACCATTTCTAAAGCCCAACTTTTCTAAAACATTGAGCCCAAATTAGACATTTTTATAACTTTGAGATATTAGTGAATATGATAAAATTATGCATATTTCAAGTATACAGTATGATAAGTTGTGGCATATTTATACACCTGTGAAAATACCACCCAAATTAAGATATTGAATATAACCATCACTCCCAAAAGTTACCTCATGCTCTTGTGTAATCCTTTCCCACATATCTGTGTCCTGAACCCCACTCCAAGGTAATCACTGATCTGAGTCAATTAAGTTTGCATTTTCTAGGGTCTTATGTAAGTGGAATTATGTATATATTTTTTGTCTGCCTTCTTTTGTCTGCTCCAAATAATTATTTTAAATTCACTCGTGTTATATTGCAATTCTCTCCCTAAATTTACTTTCAGCAATATGTTCTCAACTTAGGGACTCCATCTGAATTCGCCTTTGGTATGGCCTGGACGTACTCTCAGTAATCAGAGGCACTGTGAGACTCAGCATTTTGTTTCTTATTACTTTTTTTGGGTTGGGGAATAGTTGTTACAATATTATATTAGTTTCATGTGTAGTTTCTTATTTCTCAGGGATCACTGTCCTTTCTTGCCTGACCTAGTGTCTTTGAAACTGTGTGCAAATATTTTTTTTTTTTTATATATATTTTCTTTTGGTTGTTTCTGGCAAGAGAAACCTTATTACTCTATTTTGGATACCATTTGGAGCCCCGAACAGCTCTGAGTTCTCATAGAATTTATTACTAGAATTACTCATTTTACATTTGTCATTTGCTATTTTGAAAAGATGCTTGCCTTTTCATCTATAAGCTAAGAAATATAAATAGGTTTTTATATTTCATTCTAAATCTGTCAGCAGCGTAGTGCTCTGCTCATTTTTGTGTTCAGGAAATGTTGGGCCATGGTATCAGAACCATCAAATCAGTGCAAAGAAAGTGAGCTCTTGCAGAAGTTTATGATATGATCCTCAGAGTTACCAATTTTACCTAATAAAATATCTACCATTCATGGATTTGAGTATGATTCAACTTCTTTGTACTTGACTCATTGCATTTATTTGAATTTGAAAATTTTAGTACTATGTAAATATGATTACATGCAGAAATCTCCAGAACCAGAGTGCCTCTGTTTGAATTTTGATTTTGTCACTTACCATCTGAATGAGTTGAGGAAATTTACTAAGTTTCTCTGTGCCTCAGTTTTCTTATCTATAAAGGGGAAGGAAAGTTAATAAATGTAGTGATCTCAAAAAGCTGTCAATGATTTAATGAGTTAATAAGAAAAAGAGTAATAGAAAATGTATAAAGAATTGTGCTAAGTAAAAGTTATTTTTTTAAAGCACTTAGAAATAAAAAAAGTGTACTACCTTTGTTTTCTAAGGTATGGCTATCAAAATTCCTTTTAAAATTTCATCTTTATCCAAATATGTGTTTCTGTGATAACCTGCCAACTTGGTCTAGCAAAACCTTTAGTGGTATATGATTGCAAAACTTTACAGCAATTTATTTTTGTGACACTCATGTAAGAACCAAAGGAACCTTGGGTAATTGAAATCCGGTTTGTTGAATTTCAGTAGAAGCTCGTGATGTAAGATCTCAATCAATAGCTCTGCCACCTATCATAAGAAAAATGTAAAATGTCCCATAAATTGTGCTCAATATAAAATGTTCTTTGGACACTTTTGAAAAGAAGCTGTTAGAGAAAGGCATTTTCTCACTTACTTTTCAGTTCACCCTGGGGATACTATATGGGATATCCATTAGTTCCATAGTAACTGAATTTAAGAGGTTTTAAAAGTGACCAGATATGACCCATAGAGGACATAAGAATTTCAGCTGTTAAAATTGAGGTGAGGCTACGGTTTTAGCTGAATTGGAAACTGAATTACTACTTACTGTTAGACAGAGTGGTTATTTTTAGTGCCTTGAGGTTAAAGTCAGTGGGAAGGCAAGAATCAGGGTTATATTATATTGTAGGGCTCTGTCTCTATTGTGGCAGGTATACAGTTCCATTTGTGACTATCCTTCACTTCTAAGCAAAAATACATATTCTAAGAAGAACAATAATCCAGATATAAAAATATTAAACTGTATGCAGGTATCACCTGAAACGAGCATTTTCAAATCATTCCAGTAGCATGAAGGAACAAAAAGTTCCAATGGTATGTGTTGGAGAGAAGGGGACAAAGTAGATGCAGATTCAGATCTCTGCATTTACACCTGTACCCACCACTTAAAGACACCCTGTCAATATATTTAGTCTACTTTATTTCATTGCAAGTATTTATTTAAAAAATAATTTTCTTGTTTAAAATAAGTTTCAAAGCCTCCGTTTCTTAGCACTTGTTCCCCTCAGTTGGGGAAAATATATATTAGTACAATACACAAAATACATTTTTAGACTATTTTTGCATTTTTCATACAGAGTTTTTGAGAACTATTCTATCGTAACATTTAGATAAATCAGTCCACAACAGCATTTTTAAAATAATTTAGTTCAACTTGGTAAAGGCCTGTTAGGGTTACTATAAAATTGAAGTGAGGCTAACACTTGGGTTTGCTGGTAACCTAATAACTACTTAGTTTTTAGAATAGTTATCTTTCAGGCCATTGAAGGTAAGTCAGTAGAACTGCCAGAACCAAGAGTTTTTATTGCAACTGTCCCTATACTCTGTATTCCATACCAATATATAGCTCTTTCTTTTATGGACCTGAAGATATTTTGAAACCGTGGTATAACAAAATAATAATATTGTTCTAAACTGTAAGGAAAAGGTTGTTGTTTCTGCTGACAATACTTGATGCTGAGCAAGTCATTTGGCTTCTTTAGTGTTAGAGTTTGTTTTTCTCTTTCTTTCTATGAAAAATAGTGATGATATGCTACTTAGTCTACTTGATATAATGGCTATTAAAATCAACTGAAACAAAATATGTGATAATGTTTGAAGGGATATCAAACTCCAAAGAAAATAAGTCATTAGTGTGATTTGGATAAGATCATTTATTTATTGGGATGACCTGAACTGTGTCCTCCTCAAAATTCAAATATTGAAGTTCTAACCCCCAATGTGATGGTATTTAGAGATGGAGAATTTGGAAGGTAATTAGATTTAGATGAGGTCAGGAGGATGGGACCCTCCTGATGGGATTAGTGCCCTTAAAGAAGAGACACCAAAAAGATTGCTCTGTTCTTTACCCGAGTGCATGTGCCAAGGAAAGGCCATGGGAGCAAGAAAATGACCTTCTGCAAGCCAGGAGACAGCCCTTACCAGGAACCTAATCAGCCAGCACCTTGATCTTAGATGTCTTAGCCACCAGGACCATGAGAAAAAATTTTAATGGGAGATAATTTTAATAAGACATCCAGTCTATCATATTTTGTTATGGCAGCCTGAGCTAATACATATATTTTAAGATTAGAAGAAAACAAACAAAATTTGTGAAAATTGTAAACCAGGCGTTAAACATTAGTGATTGTTATCTTAAATATCATCTTGTAAATAGTTCATAAAGTAATAAAATATATGTTTTAAGTTTTGTGGTTAAAAAATGAAAAGTTCCATAAAGTGTTTGAAATCAGGAATGATATTTCTCCTTATAGTAAAACAGTAGCACCAGTACATATTATATTAGTAATCGTATCAGTTTACATTCTCCAGAGAACCAAAACTAATATGATATACATTGATATAAGTAGTAAGAGGTTTGTTTTAAGGAATTAACTCAAGTGGCTGTAACGGCAAGCAACTCTGAAATTAGTAATACCAGCCAGCTGACCAGAAACTCAGACCAAGAGATGATGTTGCAGTCTGTCTTTTTTTGAGAGAGAGAGAGAGAGAGAGAAAACACAAGCAGGGGGAGTAGCAGAGGAAGAGAGAGAAGCAGGCTCTCCACTGAGCAGGGAGCCTGACACAGGGCTACATCCCAGGACCCTAGGATCATAGGATCACAGTCTGAGCCAAAGGCACATGGTTAACCAACTGAGCCACCCAGCTGCCGCAGATGATTTTGCAGTCTTGAGGCAGAGTTACTTCTCTTGAAACCCCAGTTTTCTCTTTTAAGGTGTTCTAGTAGTTGAATAAGGCCCATCCACATCATCCAGGGTAATCTTTACTTAAACCAACTTAAAGTCAACTGCTTGTAGTTGTTAAATTCATCTGCAAAATAACTTCACAGCAACATGTGGATTACTTTTTGATTAAATAACTGTGTACTATAGCCTGACCAAGTTGAATCATATAACTAACCATCATAGTGTTGTTGAAAATCTCTTTAAGGAGACATACCATAAATGAAGGACTAGGTTGAAGTCTAACTGGATGTGTTAACATAGCTAAAGAAAAAAAAAATGTGCCAATTGCTATTGAGACTAATGTGGAAGCAAGGAAGCTGAGTCACAGAAGAAAATATTGACAATATTCTTTTTAGTACTGTCTAGGGGAAAGGAGTTTGAGCAAAAGACCACTAATTTTTAAATCCTCCTTATGAAAATCTACCCTAAAGTATAAATGGATACATAAGGCTCCTATGGCTCAATTCCATTAAACATGAAATCATTCGCCTATCCTTGTTCTAAGTTCTTACTCATAAACAGGTAGCAATTTGGCTAAGTAGATTATTTATAGAAAAGATGTTTGCTTATCAATCCCTAATTCATGTGACCGACAGGTTTATTGCCATTCTCATTGTGTGTTCATCTTTTAAACTGTTTCATTGAAGTATAATTGACATAACATAAATGACACATATTTAAAGTCTATAATTTGATAACTCTTGCCATATGTATACACCTATGAAACTGACATCACTATCAAGTTAATGGGTCTGTATCTCACTCCCAAAAGTTTCCTCAGGTCCCTTTGTAATTCTTCGCCCTCCGCTAATCTCTTCTGTCCCTGGAAATCAGTGATCTACTATTTGTCTGAAGATGTTTGCCTTTTCTATAGTTTTCTATAAATTATACAGTATGTTCTATTTTAGTCTATCTTCTTTTACTCAATATAATGACTTTGAAGTTCATCCATGTTGTAACATGTAGCAGGAATCCGTTTGTTTTTATTACTGAGTCATATTCCATTCCAAGAAAATACTACAATCTCTTTATCCATTGATCTATTGATAGTCATTTTGAAATTCAAAACTATTCTCTCTTGAGATGCTCAGAACTACTCTGGCTGGGGCTGGAATAGACTTGGTGAAGTTTGCAAGAAGAGCTAATTGTTCAGTAGTTTCCTGCTTTTCTTAGTCCTCTTTGATTCTGATCTAATTTCACATCTCCTTATGATATTGGCTCTCTTTCACAATGACCTCTACACACTTAACTCAATACTTCTTAAAAGTATGAGAATATTGCCACAACAAATTAAGAAAAATAGATTACAGGGAAAATCCTATCACCATACGGTTTGTAGGTTTTGTGGTGTTTGGACTGATTTGATATGTTGGAACCGGAATATTACAATGACCAAATTTCCACAATGATCTGCCAGTTATCAAGCATCTCTCACTCAATTACCTTTGGGGGCCAGTCAAAAATGTAAAACATTAAATTAGATCTAATTTAAAATGATCAAGAATGGGGGGAGAGAGCGTAGATCCTGCCTAATGATATTCAGATTAACATCTAAAGCAATGTACAGTACAAACAAAAATGTCGTTGGGCCAAATCAGCCTCCTTGAGAATGGGACCTCTATGATAAAAATGATTCATAGTGATAGCTTTTTCAATGAGTTATTACCTTCTTGGGAAATATGTTCCTATCCTATGAGGCTCTAATTCAGCTCTTGTATAAAGACTGATTGCATTTGTATAGAGTTACTAGAAACTTGTGTAAACCAAATTATTCTTTCTATATCTCAATAGACCTTTCTCAAGGAGGCTACTTCTCATTTGTCACATTTTGACAATATACATTCCATCTCCATTTACTCATCTGGAAACCAGGGAGATAAAATCAATGATCCAACAAAGACGTTGATTCCTATCATGCTCTAATTGTATGCTAGGTATTCTGTGGGGTTCAAGATGACCAAAGTTTTTCCTATAACTGAACTGAATGTGCTTTGATCATTAACATTCAACCTGGGTAAATTTATATTCTCAGTGGTTCTTAACATATATGTGATACAGTGGTACTAACTTTAACTTCGGTCTCTGCTCTAGCTAAGTGAAACTCTACTTACCGATGGAAGACATCTCCTCAAACAAGTAGATATTTTTAGATTTTATTCAGGAAGAGTCATGGGTTTTGAATTTCATACCATGTAATATCCAAAAGTGACTTGAAATTTTTTGCCGTGCTACAGTGTTTTCCCAGCCAACTTACCCAAGAAATTTGATATAGAATCCATGCTTGTTTTGCATTACTTAACTGATTTAAAAAGATCTAAGGCTGCCATTTTTTAAAGTCAAGAAACATTTTTAAAAGCTGATACATTGCACTATTTTTTTCTTTATTTCCTTTTGTTACCCATTTTATGATCCTTTAAAGATAATGGTTTGTCTCTGAAAAGGAAAAATCACATCAGAGGAAAAGCTACTACTTTGCATTCAGTGACAGCTACAATTTCTGTATAAAATAATTGAATGAAGACGTAGGTTTCACATCAGAAATCTTACCAAAGTAAAAGTTTCTATATATTTTATGCAAACTAATACAATTTAAAAATTAACATGACAAAAGACTGATCATTTGGTAAAGTACTCCAGAGGTTGTACATTGTCGGGGTTATTTCTATAGAACATTAAAAATAGAATAAAATATGAAAAGAATGTCTATTACATAGAAGAATGGAATATAAGAAGTATCTGAGTATTGAGAAAATCTGCCACTCAAGGATATCCTATTGCTCTTAATATTACTCTATGTATTCAGCTACTGTTGCTGACTAGATCATCTAAATTGAGAGAAGAGAGTTGGGGCAGGTTTTGGATGTGTAAACCAGATTGGATGGGTACCAGAATGAGTGGGTGAAAGAAAAAGAAAGCACTAAGTATCAGCTACTTTCTAAAGAAATTTAGTTGTAATCAAAGAAAAAAAAGTTGAAGAAAAGTATATTTCCTTCAACTTAAAATTTATAATTAAACACTCAACACTTTTGGGGCTCCTGGGTGGCTCAGTCGGTTAAGTGTCTGCCTTTGGGTCATGATCCCAGGGTCCTGGATAGAACCCCGCATTGGGCTCCCTGCTCTGTGGAGAGCCTGCTTCTCTCTCTCCCTCTGCTGAACCCCTTGCTGCATGCTCTCTCTCTCTCTCTCTCTGTCAAATAAATAAAATCTTTAAAAAAAACACTCAACACATTTAATCATTAATAAACATTTTTGTGAACAGCTGAGCAATTGCTTTGGCTGAACTTCCTACTGATGTCTTCAAAAATTTTAATTTTCTCCATTTCCTGATCATTTTCTAAGATATGGCTGTGTAAATGCTAAGAAAAATATTCTGACTCGAATAACACATTAAAATTCACATCTTGGGACGCCTGGGTAGCTCAGTTGGTTAAGCGGCTGCCTTCGGCTCAGGTCATGATCCCAGGGTCCTGGGATCGAGTCCCACATCGGGCTCCTTGCTCGGCGGGGAGCCTGCTTCTCCCTCTGCTTCTGCCTGCCATTCTGCCTGCTTGTGCTCTCTCTCTCACTCTCTCTGACAAATAAATAAATAAAATCTTAAAAAAATAAAATAAAATTCACATCTTATACCCCTTCAAGTCTCTAATACTCAGTAGTTGATTACCATTCTCTTTGGTATTCTCCTTTGGTTTACATGAAATTATATAATATATTTCTGACCCTCATTATTCCTTCTCCTACTCTGACTTCCAAAGACAGGCATTCCCTTCAGTTCTGTTCTCAGGACTCCTTCTCTTCTTTCTATACATTACTCCTTGGCACTCTCATTCAGTCGTTGCCTCATCTAGTGTCTTCATTCATATGATTCCCAAAGGGAAAAGCCAATTATCCTTGAAGAGATTGGCATGTTAGGAACATGAACCAAAATCCCCACCAATGCAGCTTTCATTGAGGAACATAGACCTGGAAATAAAATGTTAAATTTCTGGCTCTTTGTCATCCTTCCAATTTCTATAATGATAAATTTCTGATATTATCCAGAGGCTATGGCCCATGTCTAATGTTTGTAACATTTCTGATTGCCTATATTATCTGAAAGTGAGCTGATCACAGTGTCTAGATGAGTGTGCCTGATAGTCATCCATGTAGTATTAGTGTTTAGTATATTAACAGATTAAAGTTAAACACTCTCTTATGAACTACAGAATGCTTGGTCGAAAGAATTTTGAGCATATTGAGATCTCCTTAACCAAATACCCACTGACATATTGATAAATGAAATAGTAATGAGTAAGTAGTACAGGGTTTGGGGCCTGTTTGTTCTTAAATCTTCACAAGAATTGATGCTAATCAAAAGTTTTGGCCTTAATTGCTCTGGATAACATAGGTATTACAGACCCTGTTATTAAAGACTTGAAAATGTCCAATTCATTGTGTGGATAGGAGCTTTTCTTTTGCATTTGTCATTGTATTTTTCTGCTATCCGTTTCCTATGTGTGTGACCCAGGTCTGTGATCTTTGAAACTGAACATATCAACCACTTATTACCAGCTCTATTTTAATTTCTTTTCCAGCTACCACTTGAAGTACAAGACTGCTAGCAGGTTTTAATTTCACTTTAGGCAGAAAAAGACATATCTGCATGATTAAAATGCCAGATATTTATATAACTGTTATCAATTATATTAATTAAGGGAAATTGTGGCAAAATGTGCTCTAAGGGAGGAAAAAAGTATCGCCCTGAAACCTTTATTAACACATAGATGGCCACAAGCTATTATGTTTCTCATAGTTTACTTATGATTTGTCTGGTTTTAACACAAAAATTTTAGAGGACTGGAAAAAATGTATTTTTTAGGAGAAATAATTGTGAAATTGGTACCTGTGACCATCATGAGTAGCTACTTTGATGCAAATTAAAACAACCTCCACACAAGTACAGGTGATGAATTGACTAATTATTTTTAAATATATGCCTAGTTGGACAGCCATTTACATTCTCTAACAAGCTACACAGTTCAGAAAGTTTTTAAGCCACTTAGGAAAATGAACCTTATGGCTCAACAGCATTTCTACTAATATCTAGAAAATTATGGTTTGAATTTAAAATGATTATAGCTGTAAATCAGTATTTAAAGAGATTTTACATACATTACCTCATTTAATCCTCACTGAAAGCCTGCAAGATAGGGAGCATCAGAGAATGCTGTGAATTTATTATCAGCTTGACTATGATCCCACAAATGGTATTGGAGTGCAGATTCAAAGTCAGATTATCTACTTTCAAGTTAGTGCCACCCTTATCCACTCATTTATGTGTAAGTATCTCATCTGTGTCAGTACCTGGTATAAATATAATAGGTTGGGAATGGAGAGCACAATTCTGAATAGGTTGATGTTTTTGCCTCCAACTAGCTTTGAATGTAGCAGGTGAGAAAAACATGTGATTAGGTCATGTGATATTTTTAAAGTATCCTATCCAGGGTAAGTATACGATGTCTTGATAGGACCTGTGAAGGAGATGTAATTTATTTTTTGGAGGGGGCACAGACAAAATACCTGAAATGAGATTAGCTGGTCCTTCTGTAATTAGTTACATCTCTGGAGATGAAGGACTATTTCAGGAGAGGAGCTTACAGATATATTTAAGGTAAGAGAAAGCATTGCTTACTAAGTGCACTGTGAGTAATTCACTGCTGATTAAAGTTTAGTATTTAAGTGAGAAATAGTCTACACTGAGGAGGCTCTCTAGCCTTCCTATGAACATTTGGAAATCTCTAGAGATTCTTTTTTTTTATGTCATAATGACTGAGGAGAAGCATTACCAAGGTCTGGTAGGTATGGGACAGATTCCACTACAGGGGCTTCCAGCATGGTGGGTGATTTTCTCACCCTAAAATGATCATTGTGCTCTCCTAAGAAACACAGACAGCAGATCATCAACAGCCTTATAGGATATACTGAGACATTTGGACTCTCTTTTGAGGCACTTTTTCTGGGCCACTAAAGGGTTTTAAGCAAAGGGTGAACATGGTAAGATTTCTTCTTTAAAAAGATCCCTCTAGTTGCCTTGTGGAAAGTGAGTTAGAGGGTATGCGAGTAGACACTAACACCATAAGTTCATACTTTGCCTTGCAACAGGCAAGTCTAAGAGAGCAGGAACAATTTGGCCAGGCCTGAGGGAATTTCCATGCACTGACTCTCCCTACTGGAAAATATGGGTGTTAGCTCCCTTGACCAGACTGAATGAGAGAGGGAGAAGTGTGCTAGAAGAACAAACCCCAATAATAGTCCCTATAGCGGGCTAGAGCAAAACTCATTCATTCCAAAGAACAGTGACATGCTCTTTGCCAAGGAATAGACAGCTCTACGATTCCGCCACATTAAATTTTTTTTTCTAAAGATACATCAATCAAATCATTATTTAGTTTAACTTCCTGAAGTTGGGTTTCTGTTTCTGCAACTGAAAGAAATCATTATTGATTCATATTGGGACATTCAGTCATGACATATCTGATTCTGGCACATTATCAGACAGTGCTCTGTTTATATTTTAGTACTTCTATGAAAAAGAAGATGCTTTCCTGGAGCCAGATTTTTTCATTCATTAATTCATCTATGTATGCATGCATGCATCCATCCATCCATTTAGTCATCATTATTCAGGAAATATGTATTGCAGGCATTGATTAAACACTGGAGAGGAAAAAAAAAAAGTGCTGTTCAGAGTTTGGTCTTATAGACAGATCTCTGGAATTCACCTATTTTTCTCCTTATTTCCAGGAGTAATTGTATCATTTTGTTCATACTTTTTTTTTTTTGAAACTCATCAGTATTGTAAGAACCTATGCCTATTTTATTGTGAGTTTGGACTTAAAAACCAGAAGTAGAAATGCAAAGCATAAATTACATTCATAATAGTATGTGAATATCTTCTGAAACTGGTACTTTATACCAAATATCTCTTTAGTTCTTCAAGATACTTTGATTACACTGAAAAAGGAAATTTCTTTATTCCCCAGATGCAAACTGCTCCATTTACATACTCATTTAGAATCTGAATATATATGCCTTTCTTTGTACAATTTAGCTATTCTAGAAATTTTAAAAGTTGAGATGTCTTCAGTAGGTGGTGAAGAGCCTTTTAAAAACATTTTTATTTTACACAGGTGTTACACAGGTGGTACGCCCTTTCCTCTCTGCCCCATAGGGTGTAGCTCTAACTACCCTCTAGGGAAGAGAAGGTTGGGTGAACAGCCTTACTATTTCTCCAGCTCAGTAATTACCTGCAGGAACATTCTCTTCACTGCTCAGGAGTTCTTAAGGGAAGCGCAGGCTGATGCATACAGAATGGCCTTGCATCATGATTCTTCTACGTGTCACTTCAGCCTCTTCCCCAAACCTTATACACATGTATAGATGATTATGTTTTACCTTTTTTTCTCCCCTTAATTAAAGGATTCCAGTCTCTGTCATGAAACTGCACATACTCTGGTGGAAGGGCCTCAGATATGGTGCTGTGACATAGCTACTTTGTTCTTAGTGACACATGTGGAGGGTAGTTTTCACTAATAGAATCTCAGGGGATTCCTACAAAGACACACTGTCATCCATAGTTAGATTAATAACACTGGTTTTATTGTACTCAGAATATTGGGTTTCATAATAAAGTTTATATAAAAAAGTAAATGATGAGAGAGGCAGAATTCTTCCATTTGGGATTTAGATGAACTAAAATGTATTTTGGATCTGGATGGGGTGAAGAAGAGGGACAGATTTGGATTCTCTTGCTTCTGCTTTGAAACACTGGATAGGTATGTTAGAAACAGTGTTTACCCTTCCAGGTTTACTTTTCACCTTTCTCCACTCTGCTCTGGCACCACAAGACCAGTCTTTACTAACTTCATCAGTGGCCTTTTCTTTCCCCCCAGCTTCCTATTGAGTTTGGCTAATGGAAGTTGTAATGGAAAGAGATTTGTCAGGGGGAGATTGAAGTTGCAGTATTTACTTATGTAACTGTCCCCCTGCCAAGGGATAGATTGCCCTTTTCTGAGTTTCTCGACTGAAGTCCATAGTTACTATTGAGCAGTACTGTCTTATAGCTACAGCCCCAGCTTTGGCCCTCCCTACATTTCATAAATGCTCCCACCCTCACCTTTTTAGGACAAATGATGTTGATGACTTCCTGTGGTTGCTAAACTCAGGGTGATTGAACATGCTTTGATAGCTTACTTTAAACCTGCTCTCATATTTATTAACTGTCCCTACATTAAAGTCTTCTAAATTACTGCATTTAAGTGTGCCCTTTTTTTCTGTTGTGATCTTTGCTGATGCTAATGTTTATACTACTTAGGTATTAGTAGAGTTAAAAAAAAAAAAAAGGAGGAGGAGGAGGAGGAGGAGGAAAGAGAGGAAGGAAGAGGGGGAGGAGGAGGAGGGAAAAGAAGAGGACCACTGTTAGCTGGGAAAAGTAGAAGTGAATCTAATTTTAGACTTGTCAAATTTCAGATGTCTGACTAATATCCTGTAAGTCAGATGTCTGACTAATATTCCTATAGAAACAGAAGTGAAAAGAGGTATCTGGGATGGCTATTTGATTTGGAAATCTAATGAAGTTTATGAATTTGGGAAAAATATGGGTTTCACTTAACACTAAAATTAAAGAACCCATTGATTATTTTCTCGGTGCTTCCATCTTTGTGAGCCTTTATTTTATGTAGATAGCTGATTAGAAAAGCAGGAGCTTCAGGGATAGAAATCTATCATAGCCACAAAACTTATGTGAAAACTGCAATATCTCATTTTGTGGCAGTAATTCCCAGCCATTTCATCAAATGTAAAATAATTTTTTCCAGGGGAAGCTCATCTTCCTCTGAGACATATTTACTCTTCAAACATAGAATACATTCACGACATAAATTATTAAGTCACTGACTTAAACACTAAGTGTTACAATTTTAGGCAATATATAATTGAATAATATGTTTTCTTTGTATATAATATAACTCTAATATTAAAATTTTAAAAGTTATACAACGTAGTTATTTCTCAATTTCTTTATGAAGAAATACTTCTTATATCAACTCTATATAGTACTCATGGTATCTCTACGGAAGCCAGAAAGTATCTGAGAATGACACATATTTTCATAAAATATTATATGACATTAATACATTATGATTATAATACATTATAATTATAATACAGTATTTGCTATGATAGAGCTCTTCCCTTAAGTGATAATTTATGTATTTATAGGTAAAATGTTACACCTTTCAGTCTTCGAGGCATTCTTAAAAAATCTTTAATGTTTCACAGCCTCGATTTTGAGAATAATTCATCAACTGTGAACACTACTCAGGAGGGAAGATTTAAGATTATGATGCTGCTTTTACTATCAATAACCTTCTAAAGTGTTTACTATCTTTATGTATTTCTTATAGTCTTATTAAAGGCTCTGAATACATGCTCATATTCCATGCTAGGGAATATTAATTTTCTGCTATGTTAATGTTGCATAACAACCTCCCGAGAAACTCAATGGTTTAAAATAATTATTTATTTAAACCTCAGTGGTCTGCAGGTCAGCTAATCTCAGCTAGGATATTTTTTTCTAAACTTAAGACCACAGGTTTCTGGTCATGTATTTTCATTCTGGTAGTTTGGCTGAAGCACCAATGGCTAATGGTGGTATGGCATTAGGATGGAAGCAGAAACACATAATGCCACTCTGTTAAGGTTTCAACTCAGAAATGACACCCTGTCACTTTTCCATTGGTTAAATCAAATCACATGACTATGTCTAACATTAATCCATTATGGAAGTATACTCTATAAATACCAAGCCTTGGGGAGGCACTGGGAGGAAAGGAAGAATTTATTGATAAATCCTATAATCTGCCAATAGAACTTGCAAAGAGACATGTGTTCTCAGTTAGTTTTAATCAACCAGTATTTATTATTCTTTCGTTAGATTCAGAAAATTCATACAGGAGAGTGTACCTTAAGTCTAGAAAGAGACCCAAGTACACAAACATGGATAAGAATAAAGTCAGGATAAGTACCTGAGAACCAGAGATTAACTATTTGTGTTAACTATCAATGCCTAAATAAACGGATAAACCTTACAAAATTAAAAAAAAAAATTCAAATATGTGAACATCTTTTTTTAAAATGTGATATAGGAAAGATTTTAATAGACACTATTATATTGGTTTACTTTTAAATATGCAGCTGAAAACTGATGAAAGAATTAAGCCAACGCTTTTGCTTATGGTTGGTTCCCTATTACATTTCATAATCTGAAGGGACATTTTATTGAAAAGGAGATTCTCTGGATTGGAAGAGCCCTTAAATGATGCAAGAACCTAAGGAAATTGTATAGGAATAAAATTAAGATGAATCATTGTACACAGGCAAAGCCATTCTTGTGTTTATTAAATCTGAAATTTTCCTGGATACTTTCTATACATGAGTTCAAGGACTATTCCTGGATGATCATTTTGTATTCTAAGTTAAAAGAAAGTTTTATTTTGCCTCTTACCTATTATATAGCACAATATTCAAGTGTTTACTCTTTGGGTATTTTAAGTGGTACCAAAAAGCACATTGGTTTGCTAGTTTTTAACTTAATATTTCTAACCTAACCTAAGAACAAGACAGAGAAATTTGACAGTTACATTTCTGGGAAACTCATTGCAGCAGAGTTTTTTTTCATTACTTATTCAATATTTGTTTTTCTTAGTTACTGTTGTGCAAAAAGTAAGCAATGTGTTTTTATTATGAAGAGAAATATGTTCTCTAACTTCAAAAGACAAACGACTATACATTTTTATGACATTTCTATGTATGATAACTTAGAACAACCTAAAATAAAATCATATGTTAAAATATATTATGAAACTCTTTTAAGTATCATTTATATTAAATGGTTTCTGGAGGCAGTAATCTTCACTCAAGAACTGTGTGGATCTAAATAACAAGCCCCAAGTTTATGTGTCAAAATTACTTGTTTTGCCATAAGATAATTAAGAATAAAACCAGACTGACATGTCTTTTTGAAGGAAAATTGTTCTATGGAAGACCATCAAGAATAAACTTTCTGTGAAAACTTCTAAAAGCTAAGAAGCCTGATATAGGAGTGTTAGTAAAACATGCATTAGCTTTCCAAGGTATAGGCAAAATACTCCAGGAGATCCACTGTGCAAGTATACTCATGCACATAAACTGGGATATCAGAGGAAAAAGTATTAAAATTTCAAAATATACATTAAAAAAATTCAATACTATTTTAATAAGTACATCATCTATTTTGTTTCTGATTAATAAAAGCTTATATTTGGTCTTTCAATTTCTTTTCAGTTAAAAAGTCATTTTACAGAATCCTTTTCTTCAATTTTTCTTTGAAATTTTCTATTAGAAGTCTGTACTCTATTACCAATCCCATTTTCCCACCACCTGGCAACCAGCATTCTGTTGCCATTCTCTGTTTCTATGAGTTGGAATAGTTTTCAATATTGTCTGTAATAATTTGGAAAGGAATTGAAATAATGAAGGGGTCTTACTAAAATGGAAGTGAACATTTTGCTTCAAATACCTTTGTAATTTCAAAAATAATTATTGTGAAAAAAATAATTATTGTGAATCAATTAACAGTTTTATAATTGGAGGTAAAAATTGGTGCTTCTTATTGTCCTTAGAGAAGCCTAGCTATGGATAGTTCATAAGGAATATTATATTAGGGATGGACTCTTTCAATTTAGAGAAATATCTGTATTTCATTTTATATAAATATATAATAAGTAAGAATATAGATTTTATAAATTTGAATGTTATTAAAAGAATAAATGTTTTAAATTTCCTATCTAAAATATATTTTTTTAATGATTGTATTTTTAGCTAGTTTTCTTTCTTTATGTCTTTCTTTCAAGTATGGTTGACACCGTATTGCATTAGTTTCAGGTGTATGACATAGTGATTTAACAAGTCTGCATGTTATGCTATGCTCACCAAAAATGTAGCTACAACCATGATGACCATACAATGTTATTACAATACTACTGACTAAATTTAAAGTTAGGTTTGAAAAATATGTATTTAAATTTGGAAGTTACTCTTTAACCATGGATAAAACATATACTCGTGATTGTACTATCATATTCTGAAAAAGAATACAAAAATTTGCAAATGTTTGCTTTGTATTTAGGTTTATACCATTTATAGGTTATTTGTTTTCCAAAAGATTTTTTTTCTCAATCATAAGATTTATTTTATTTTTAGACAGGGAGCATAGTTCAATTAAAACTCTTTGTTTTTTTTTTTAATCCATCTTAAGGAGATTAATAGAGCTACCATGATGACAATAATAACTGACATTTGTTGAATGCTTACACCAAGTATCTCCCTTGATACTTAATACATTGAAACCCTTGTTTAATACAAAATTGAGCATAATTTCTTAATTTTATCTTTTCTCCCTCTGCTTTAGATGTGGATAGACATTTAATAAAATTTTATAATGAAAGGGCTTCCACAATCTTTTATCTTAACCTCTTCATTTTTAGAGGTGATAATTCTAAGAATCAGCTAATTTTGTGTCGGGCTAGAAATTCAACTTGAAAGACCTAATGAATAAGTTCAGTCTTGTTTTTTGTTTTAATTTGTTTTACAAATTGAGATCTACAAAAGTAGGTATCATATTCTTAGCACTAGTTCTATTAGTAGTCAAATCTGAAATTTTATTGGTGTAGAACCTGATTGCCAGAAGCAGTAACATAATTGAAGAATAATAGCAGTTCTTGTAGAAGTTTGATTAATGTATAGTGAGTTTGAAACTTGACACTGATTATAAAATGGAACAAGTGACATTATTCATTTATTCAACAAATATTTATTGAGCATCTGTTATATGTACAAGCTCTGTGATCCACTAGCAAACAAAATAGACAAAAATCCCTGTCTTCATGAAGACATTTATTCTAGTGGAGAAACAAAAATAAACAGTGTAAACTATTCCTTATGTTAAGCAGTGGTAAGTGCTAATGAAAAAAAAATGGCAAGGTAAGGGAATATTAAGTGTAGGAGATGGGATAACAGTTAAAGTAGGCTGGAATGTCTCACTGAAAATGCGATTTTTTAAAATAAAGATTTGAAGGAAATGTAAATGTGTGTGGGAAGAGCACCCGCAGCAAGGGGAAGAGAAAGGGTAGAGACCTTAACGTGGGTGGTGTAGCTGGCAGATTTGAAAATTATGAATGAGGAATAGGGGATGACTAAAGGAAGTGCTGAGGTAGATGAGGTCCATGAAGAAGCAGGGAATTAGATTATAAATGGTTTTACAGATCAAGTTGAAGATTTTAACATTCATGTTGAAAGGGAAAACAATTATCAGTTGAAGATTTTTCAGTAAAGTCATATAGCGGAATCCGTAGCATGATATGGTTCAAAGACTGAATCTTAGAGTTCCTCCTATTTATGTGTTAGATATTTTAAAAGTAACAAAAGACAGAACAAACAAGTAGACTGAGGAAAGATAGCCAGAAAAGTGGAAGGAAAACCAGGCTTGTGTATATTAGAAAAGAGGCCAAATAAAGAAAATATTTTGAGTTAGAATGATCTATGGTGCCACCTGCTTCTGATACATCAAAAAAG
Organism: Potos flavus; assembly: GCA_028534135.1. NCBI lineage: Eukaryota > Metazoa > Chordata > Mammalia > Carnivora > Procyonidae > Potos > Potos flavus. The sequence goes on from CM052897.1 coordinate 28,436,665, forward strand.
GTGAAAGAATTGACCATTGGACTTAGCAATGTGGAGATCAATAGTGACAACAAAATGAGCAGTTTTGTTGGAGTCGTGGCAATAAATATATGATGTAGTGGGTTTGAGAGAAAATAGGAAGAAAGGCATTCAAAGAATCAAGAATAGGGAGCTATTTCAAGGAGTTTTACTTTATACTTAGAAGAATAAGGTGATAGCTGCAAGGAGAAGTGGTATCAATATAGTTTTTCTTTATAAGATGAGCAATATAACTGCATGTTATTTTGATACTAACAGATATGTTAGTTGATGGGGAATATTTGATAATTAAAGAAAGACAAAAGGAAAATTGCTATGGCAATGTCTTTGAGAAAGAAAAGGGAGATGAAACTGTGCATACAATAGAATAATTACATTTAGTTGGAGTGCACTCCATCCTGATGATAGAAGGAAACTTAGAGTATTCAAGTACAAATACGGGAAAGTAGATGTGTCGGGGGGGAGGTTGTGGGTGGAATTTCTCTTCTGACTGCTTTATTTCTTCAAAGAAATAAGAAGAATGGTCATAGACTGAGAGCGGGAGAAGAAAAGTTTGAAGCAGAAGGACCTAGCACAACAAAATCCTATAGTAGAGTGAAAGAGTGAATGGACCATAGAAATACAGTATGTGTTAGTGCTCATTAGTTTAAAGCTAGTCCAGATGGTTTTGGGTTTCTTCCAGGCTAGTAGTATGATGGTGCAGGTTTAGATGTGCAGCTGGTAGAGATTTGGATTTAATTGTAATTGTGGTTTAGTTAAGAGAATAAACAAATATAACAGAAAACAAAAGAGTTGATGTTGCATTTAAGTGAGAGATTTTATAATAGCAATTAAACTTAAGCTTGATAGTAAGAGAAGTGTGGGTGTTGTACCAGGGGTGAGAGATAAGGAAATATGCTAAGGTCTCACTGGCTTCAAACTATTGTTGGAGTTGGGCCTTTAGAGGGATTGAGCTGGAAAAATAGAACATTATAGTATAAGACATGCTTGAAATTGAGATTTGGGAGAGTAGCAGTGATTAGTAACAACAAAGGCATGGATATGATCACAGACGTGCATTTTGAAGTTAGGGTGGGGACCGAGATGGTCAAGAAAAATGGAAAGGTCTAGGTCTTAGACTTTGGGCTTTGAGTTCACTACTGAAGGAGTAGTTTTGGAGATAGTTGTAGTGAACCAGGAGCTAATATTATCAAAGAACAGAGGGAGGTGACTTGGGAGACAACAGCAGCCAAGGAGATGTTTTATAGAGGAAAGAGACTCATTTGTATGGAATAGGGTAATGAATAAAGAAAGGATACCTATTGCACTTTGAGTCCCAGGCTTATTAAGTCTACAGAAGAACCAGTATCATTAGGAAGGAACCAGATTTAAGTTAGGATAAGACAGTGGGAGAGACATTCAAGGAAGAGATTGGACATAGTTAATTTTGCTAATGATTAAATGAGAGAAAAAAGAAAAACTATGGATGGTGGATGGATAAAGGAAATTCAGAAGAGATCTTGGAGTAGGAAGAGACTTCAACGATGATATAATCTAATCTTTTGTATCTTGAAGGCTCTTCATAATATAACTAATACTTCTCCTGTCTGAGTATTTTCTATGACTGGCTTCTTATAAGGAAGCCCATTCCAAAAAGAAGATATTTTCTGTGTTCAAAGATACTTCCATTTGCCTGAAAACTCAATAAAATCTATACAACACAAATTCCTTATAATAAGGACTCTCCCTTGCTTCCTGTCTCTGCTTCCTCTATCACATTCAAACTCTCTGGATTGCCTGCTGTCTTCTGTTGTCCTTTTCTGACACTGGACATTTATAGATCTCCTAGTAACTTGTTTCAAGTCACTGATAGTTTCATCAGCTGACGACCCTATCAGCTACCACCATTTCAAGCAACTTCACTGAGGAGGTACCCAATTCATTGATCCCCAGTTGCCTCACTATTGATTAGCTGCCTTCTACTTTCACATTATTCCTCCATACCTATCTTCTCTTTCTGGTCATATCATATTTGCTAATAGTCCTTTAAAAAAGATTCTTGATCTCACACACACCTGTCAAGAGTGTAACTATGGACAAATCCCTCTCTATGCCTATATCCCAACAGCTAAGCATCAACTAATAGATTGGAAGTGCTATAGTTTCACATTCACCACACTCAAGTTAGCTTTCCACAATGCCATCAAGAAACTATTTCTCCGGAAAGTTTACTCTGCTTATTTCCACAATAAAATCATATTTTAGTCACTCTACTTAAATATTTTACTACTTCTTTCTTCCCTCTACTAATCTCAGTGTATGCTTCATTTCCGACCAGAGAGAATGCATCAGACAGTAACCACGTAATCTTTTTGCTACCATATCTAAAAATTAACCTGCTGCCTCCCCTTCTCATGACCATGAAGAAAGTGCTATTCTAATCCAAATCGAATCCCTTCATTTGTGCTTCTTTGCTCCCCCTGCACTTCTATTTTTTCTGTCTCCTGTATCTCAGCATCTTGATTTCTACCACATACTCTCTTTGATCAGTCAAACGTGATCTAATATCTATAATCTTAACTAGAGCAAGACAAGCCTTGACTTGACCTCATATATCCCTTTAGCTATGACTTTTAACTGTCTTTTGTTTCCTATATCCTTTCATTACCAACTTTTCAAGAGAATTTGTGTGTGTGTGTGTGTGTGTGTGTGTGTGTGTGTGTGTGTGTGTTTTATTTATACTATTTCAACTTTCTCACTTTCCATTTGATTTTCCATTCTTGCCATTCTAGGGTTCCACTTGCAGGGTTATCAATTAGTAACATGTTTTCTATCCTAATTTAGTTGTCAAATATTTTACATAATTGAGCAGTATTTTCTTCCTGTGGAGATCAAGAGGATGTTTTGTGGTTATATATATTCTCAGGCTCTAAAATTCAAGTGATGACAATATGACAATTATTTTAACTTTATTTTTTCTTATAACCACAATTAGTTTTTGAGTTCCCATTCTGCTTGGTAGTAAAACAAAGGTAACTGAATCAATTCTAAGTAAATTCATTTGCTTGAAAGTATTCTCAGGCTTAGGTTTTCAGTCAAATCAAAATTACCTTTCCCCCTCCTCCTTCTTTTCTTCCTGGATTGGTTTAATTTCTGAAAAGTTTATATAATGCAATAATATCAGATGGCAAGGCATCTGGGCTTCATCCTTCCTTTGTCATAGAATGACATCTGTTGCAGTGTACAAGCATGTCCCATGTCCCCACCACACTGGCATCTGTTGAGGTTTCTGTATTCCCACCTGGTTTCTTGACACACATCCTTACACTGCTCTTTGTTATAATTTTCTCTCATCATGACCATGGATCCCTTCAACATCTGCCTGCTTTCTCTCTCTCTGCCAAGTGTCTTGTTGTCAGAGCCAAAGGAAATCCTGTTGCTTTCTCTTGTTACCCAGGGACCACATGAGACTTGCTATAGCTGTCTTGTGTCTTCCCTTTTCAGCAGCAAAGAGACATCTCAGCTCTCTCGATCCAGTTTTACCTAGGTTACTAGGGAATCCTAAAAGGTTATCTTTTCACATTGTCCTGGAAAGGATTAGGGTAAATGTATCCTTTATTCCTGGGTCCCCAAACTGTTGAATAATTTTTATAAATACCTATTTTAATTTTTACTGATTTAAGAACAGAAAAGACAGTGTATAAAACTTCTCCTTAGGTCCCACTGGAATCTAAAGGATTCTCTCCAACACATTGCTCAACTTCTTTCTGTACCAAAAGAAGTAATTATTATTCAAATGAGGGGGAAGAACAATTTAATGTTCCCATTTTTCCAACTCTTTGTTATATCAGTAATATAGCTTTCATTAAAATAATAACCAAGGATTTAGCATATCTGCTTTTAGGTCTCTGTTTTCACTCATCCCAGCTGGCTGGGCTGGGAAGAAAAGGAGCACATGTTAAAGGTGAAGATACTTGATGAAGATTAGAGGGAGAGATTTGCATTTCTGCAGTAGGGCAGAATGAGTGGTCTACCAATTTCTTTGGGGAAAGATTATAAATGCTGACTAGATTAACATATTTAAATGTATTGATGAGCTGAATAGAAAGTAAGGAATACTCTGAGGCAAAACTAAATGAAAGGAGAAAATGAAAAGTAATAAGCAATATGTTGATCCTACCTTCCATCTTGAGAGCAACTGTAAATTCTAGCGAACTTGAGTTTTAGTTTTCATAGATTTGCAGAGCATAGAAAATAGATAAGTCAAGTACTTTCTTAAGTTAAGAAGGCTAAAAGACTATAATCCCATCCTAAAGCTGGGTCCAGCAAATTGGCTAGTCCCTTGATGTAAGTGTAAAAAATATGTAAATGTACATTCACTGAGGGTTTTATAAGATGATATTCCTATCTTAAATCCTAGTGCTCAATAAGAGGGAAAAAAATCCTAGCTAAAAACCAATCCTTATATTGGATTATAGCCTGAATTTACCTTACTTAGGTGATGTGAAACACTTTAATGCAACACTACAGTTTAAAGTGGTCTTAGGTTGGTATAGCTCCTCAGTCACCTAGCAGAAATAATTGTGAACATTCTCTGAAAGAAACTGTCTTCAGTCCAAGCCATAAATAATTCTCCCAAGTAAAATTTTAAGAAATGCAAGTTTATAATAAAAAAATCACAGAACACCCAAGGAAATAAGATACCACAGCTAGAATCTCCAAAATGAGTCAGAATATCAAAACTGAATATACAAAATAAATTTGCTACATGGGTTGATAAATAAATTAAAATACTGAGAAGATGATGGGGTGCCTGGGTGGCTCAGTCAGTTAAGTGTCTGCCTTCAGCTCAGGTCATGATCCCAGGGTTCTGGGATAGAGCCCTCAGTCAGGTTCTTTGCTCAGCAGAAAGTCTGCTTCTCCCTCTTCCTCTGTCCCTCCTCCCTCTGCTTGTGCTCTCTCTCTCTCTCAGATAAATAAATAAAATAAAAAATATAAAGTACTTAGAAGAAGAAAATGGAAGGAGATTATTAAAGAGACCAGAAAGTTTTAGCTAAAGATTCAAAAGATTGGTTTGATATTGAAACTATTGTTTTAGGTCAGGGTCTCTGGAAACAGACTCTGAGATATACATTTACATGCAGGAAGTTTACTTGAGTGTGTTCTTGGAACAACAACAACAACAAAACCGACCCCAAACCCTACAGAGCAGTAAGAGAAGCCTGATTAGGTGATGCAGTTGCAGCAGTAGCTTCAGCTGATCTTATCATAAACTCTGGACCTACTCACTCCTAAAATTGCTACTCAAAGCCAGACACATTTTTAGTGTTTCTATTATACAGAACAGCAGCCATCCCACAGATAGACTAAAAGGTTATAAAGAGACAATGAGATCACAGGCATGAAAATTTCTTAGAAACTCTGAAAGTTCTGCACACGTGGTTATTATGACCATCTATCCAGGAATCAAAAGTACAGCCACTAGAGTCAGATAATTTCAATTCACTTCTGACTCTGACACTCACTAGCTACTAGACTGAAAGCAAATTACTATGTCTCTCTTTTCCTCAGTTTTCCCATATCTAAAGTGAAATGTATAAAAACTACTTCATAAGATTGTTGTGGAGGAGAGGAGCATAACTGAAGAATAAGTATAACACTTATTATATAATAATAGTTTATTAAATATCCTCTGATACAATAAAAATACCTTTAAAAAAGGAGAGGAGGATTATAACCATGATCCCTAACTTAGCATCTGTCTCAACTTTTCTATATTTACTCTGATGTATTACTTTAATTCCCTTTCCCTAAGACATTTTCTGACCATAGCATATGCAGAATCTAATTCCCACTCCAAAAGCAAAATAATATCTTATGAAGGTTAGCTTTACTGAAATACATGCATTCTAAAACCCCAGGAGGACTCTTTCTCTGACTTTTTCTATACTTTTACAGAATAAAATTGCCCATCTTACTTTTGTTATGACAGCATATCACATATTTGCATAGTGATACTATTTTGTGGGCTAAGCATTTTAGAATAGGGTAATTCCTTTTATCTTACTCCTACATTGAAAAAAAAAAGTATAGATTATGGCACTGAGATTTTTTTTGGCAGAAGCATTCACTATTAAATAATATCGAAAAAAAGACCATATATTATTTTCTTCTTGCGTTTATTTGTCTTCTTACCCTTAGAACAAGTGAGGTACAATTGTTTCACTAAAGTAAAGTCCCTTTATTCCAGCCCTTCGAAAAGAGTGAAATTAATGCTAATTTTTATGGTTGAAATTTCCAACCTATCAGTAGAATTGGAATAAATCTCATATGGGAGCCGATCCACAGTGGATTTCTTTACAGCAATAAACAAGTACTTTGTTTTATTCTTTATGTTTGACCAGATTTATCATGTTCTTCTTTAAAGAAAATCTGGGGCAAGTTGGCTCCTACGATAAGCTGTCAAGATGAAAAATCCACACTGTAATGTCAATTTGCAATGCTTGTGGTTCAAAGGATATTTATGGCACATGTGATTTATTTTTCAATCACCTAAGATTTAACAAAGAAACTATATCATGATTAATCTCAAACAAATTGAGAGGTAATTTATTTTTACAAATTCTGGTTGAACAGCAACAGCATGTCATTTCTAAAGGTGCTATTAGGGACAACAATATCACACCAGGTATTGAAGTATGTATAGACTGAATATTTTAAATTGCAAAGAAAACAAAAGGCAGCACCTGAGGAAAAACTAATATAGACATTCTATTGTCATTTGGGGGGAATGCTTTCATGGATATTAGATAGGTGAGAGTGATGTATAATATCTTTTCAGAACTTTTATTTTGAGATTAACTTATTTTTCAAATGCATGTCATCCTCTTGAGTTTTTCTAACATGGTAATTTTAACACAGATTCTGGTTTTCTTAATAAAATTGACAAAAATAAATTAGTTGGGATGAAAATTCAACATTGTTGGAATAGCTCCTATGTTTCAAATGCTCTGATTCTTGATTTTGGCAGATGACTTCTTATACTTCTTAGCATCAACTTTGGAAAATCTACTTTAAAATTAATCTCCTAATACTCACTTTTCAGCGGTATTCTATTCAGGATTAAACCTTATAGACCGGCCTTCTGCTGAGTAAGTCCTTGGCTTTCTTACTTACACAATTTTATTTTCTTAATGATAACATCTATCATTGCAAATTGCACCTGACATAAATTCTCCTTAGCGTCTTTTTCCTTGTTTTCCTGCAAAACTGATTTAGTCTTTGTTTTAACTATAAAAACTAATAATTTACAGTTCTTGTTAAAGTACAGTATTCTATTACCAAAAAACTACATAAACTAATCATTTTTGTTCTTTTATTACAAGTATGTAAACAGTAAATAATGAGATATATTTGATATTGAGATATCTTAGGCACAGTGTTAAAAAGTTATTTTGAAAATAGTGTGCTTTTTAACTATAGTTGTCTGTACAAATATGTTTGGTCCTTAGATAGCAATGTTAAAACATGGAATGTGCATAGAAAAAATCTGGTATGACATGCAGCAAATTCAGCATTCATTTATGGAGTGGGATTATGTGAACATTCATTCCTTACATTCTTATGTGTAATATTTGGCAAGAGAGGTTTTGTTTTGGTTTGGCTTGGTTTAAAAATTAAAATGTTGCATTTACTTTAACACAACTAAATTTAGTGTGGAAAGTGTTTTTGTTTGTTTTGATTTGGTTTTGGATTTGGTTTTGGTAATAAAACATGAGGAAAAGACCAGAAGCATGTATATCTGCATATTAACAATGACTAATTCGAGGAGGTAGAATTACAGGCAACCTTAATTTCCTTGCTTCTTGACTATATTTAGAATATGTGTTCATAAAAAAATAATTATCAGTTTAGGTAATGCAAGGTAGAATCATGCGAATGGACTAAAATTCAAAAACTCATTTATGACACTTGTAAAAACATCTCATTCCTCATATACTTTGTTTTGGAAATGTGATTTTATTATTATGGTTAATTCTTGATGAAATTTGCTTATCAATAAAGCACCTTAATTGTGTGAGCATTGTTAAATCAGCAAACCAAATGTAGCACATCATAGCTAAGTTATTGCTTGACTTTCTCAAAAGCTTTAGTTAATTGCAAGGGGAATGACAATGAAGTGAGGTTTTCTTTAACATTTTTTTTTTCTTGGTGGTTATGTCAGTTTTTCATGTGTTTCTTTGTTTTTAATAGGCTCACAGGTAATGACAGTAGAATAATAGCATACCTTCTTTCATGTATAACAGGGAAAATTTATTAGGAAGATCAGTTTCTATTTGTAAAAAAAATTAAAACAATAAAAAATAAAAAATATCACTTAGCAAGCCGTTGTTTAAGATATTTCTTTCCCTTCTGTTTTAATTTGCTAAACCACTTTTTGTTATGAACTACATAGACATTTGGGTTTCATTAATTTGTTTCAAAATCCTTATATCATTAAGTGTGCATGTTTTATTCCTAATTATCCACTCTATTTTTCTTGCTATTATTGTTTTTCTTGGACTTCTGGCTTTCCTTTGCCTCTTCAAACATCTTCAGCAATATTTAAGATCTTTGAGAGCTAATGGTAATGTCAGAGGACATTTTTTGGATCCAAGCCAATCATAATGTCTTTAACTAATGTTTATATATACCAAGCTTGCCAGCTACTTACCAGTGCATAACAGAAGATAAATGTACACCACTCTACTACCAAGGCTAAAAGAAGCCAAGCCATCTAACTGCTAGCAACCAATTTTTACATAGCTGTTTATAATTCTCATCGTCATGTTACAGCAATATGATTTATTAATCCTTCTGGCATTTTTCTCCTTGACAGCCTCTCAACTGCTGTTACATCCTTCTTGGATGGGTAAGTTCTGTATACTATTTTGAAACTGTGAGTCAAATTTTATGTGTTGAGACTTCATTTGTTTTAGGCACTTATTCTACTAAAGTGGAAGAACTTGAATTTAACACTATCAAAGATAAAAAATATATAGGGTTAAAGAGAAGTAAAAATGAAGAAAAATAAATTTGGAGATGTGATTGCAATTGAAATTTTCCACAACTTTAACTCAGAGTGGGTTAAAATATAACTTACATTGCAGTTTTTAAAGGCAAGCCATAGCACTTTTCTCCAAATGGAAAATATACTTTTAAGACCTTGGTAGTCTCTTGTGAATATTCAAGTACTTTGATTCAGGACCATTTTTGCCAGCATATTTAGAGTTTTACACCTTTTAACTATACTTTTTCATTTAATTTAAAATCATCCATAATTAGCTAAAACCACCAATTCAAAATGGTATTTATCCATTATGTTTCATGTAATTATTATATTATAAACTTAGATTTGATGTTACTTACATACTATACACATTAAATACAAACAATAAAAAAAGCTATTGGAAGGGGGAGTGTACACAAACACACACACACACACACACACTCTATTTTGGTTTGTTTTTCATAATAAAACATGGGGAAAGACCAGAAGCATGTAGAACCATAATATTAAAAATGGCTAATTTCCACAGATAGAATTATAGGCAATCTTAATTTTCTTTATGTATATATAAATATATTTACTTCTTATTTATATATTGCATACACACACACACACACACACACACACACACATACACACACACCAATGATTTACTAAGCTAAGCTCCAATCAGGGTTGTGTTGCTAGAATCTATAGCAAAAAAGAGAAAAAAATTTGAATTCTATAGTTTCTTTCATCTAATAAAAGAAATGAAGTATTTTTATTTAATGTGGGCAGACACATTTCTTCATGTGAGTGAATCCAGAAGCAATTCAGCTATGTAAAATATATTATGTACACTCATATTGTCAACTATAAATTTACACAGACTATTTTTTTCAGATAGGTAATTCATATTTTTAGATCTCTATCTGATCTGCTGTCTGGATATTGACATCCTATATCTATAGTGTTATGTCTTACATCATTGATAATTTTGCTGTGGAAAAATGAAGATAATGTGGGTTCATGTACTTCCTTATCTAATTTGAACAGTTAGTTTAAAATTGTGAGAGGAAGGTATAGTTTATCATGAGATGATCTCACTCAAAAGTCAGATGCTTCAAACCTGCTACTATCAAGTGATAAATTATGTTTCTGTCATGATTATTTGAAATTTTGAGATGAACACCTATAGGAGTGTATTCTCTAGTGTTGATTAGAGAAGGATCTGTGATCTTTAGATATTAACATTCTTCTGTGAAAGCTTTGGTGTGTGATTGTGTGTTTTCTCAACTATTGAAGTGTTTTCTGTCACATTTCTTCAGAGAAGTAAAACAAATGGTTAATTCTTGTAGGAAAAATGCAACCATAATGCAACTTAGAATTTGCTTTAACCTCAGTCAGGAGCTTGTTTTGAGATGTGGAGTTCGTCTAGAAAGTCATACTATTTGTCTAAAGTATTTTATTTTCTTAAAGATTTCTATGTATTTATTTGAGAGAGAGAGCGGAGTAAGAGAGAGCGGAGAAAGAGAGAGCCCACAAGTGGGGAAGTGGGGCAGAGGGAGAAGCAGGCTGTCTGCTGAGCAGGGAGCCTGACAGGCAGCTAGATCCCAGGACCCTGGGATCCTGACCTGAACCTAAGGCATTTGCTTAACAGACTGAACCACCCAGGCACCCCTGTCTAAAGTATTTTAAACACAGGTGTGCCAATTGCAAGTGAGTACACAAAATAAGAAAGAATTTTTTGGTCTTTGTGTCTATCCAATTTCTTGTGGAGTCTTTTGTCTGACCTAGTCTAACTCAAAATCATTACTACTGATACCCAACCTGTTTAAGTTCTGTGAGAATTGATAAACAATGAAGAACCAATTAAGTAATTATTAATTTTCACATAGCTTCTCACTCATTAAAAACTGGGGGAAAAAGAGGAAAATCTGGCATACCCTAGATTTTAAGAAGTAGTTTCCTCTGTTTCAATCTTTTTTTTTATAGTGTATAATAATATACCATAGGAGATAATGTCTCAACATCCAGTAAAGTCGAATTTTAAGTCACTCGTCTTTATTAAAATAAAAATACTATTAGAGATCCTTTTAAACTTAGTATTGATTTTTAAACTTTCAATAATTTGACAAATAATTTACTTATGTTCACATTATTAAAGTGACATTTCACCAAAAGTAAACTGTATTTTCCAAAATTAGCACATCTTATTTTCTTTCTGAAGTCACTTAAATTAATTTGTAACTGTTAATATTGCATATATTGTGGGGAAGTTTCAGCCATTATGAAATTTACATATATAAAAAACTGTTTTATATACATATATGCACATTGATTGTGGTATATGTGATACATATTATATATATAATAATCAATGTATATATGCAATTAATGCTTAAACAGTATTTATACGGTTTTAGAACAGAGTAAGTGGATGCCCCAAAAGATAGCTCTGGCAATGATAGTAATAAATTTAAAGCATTGGATTACCCAGTTTTTGAAAATGAGGGAAGATTCATTTTAGAAAGTTATTAGGAATGTCTATTATTCTGTCAAAATTTAACAATGGAAAGCTTCACAATTTGGGGAGGGGCAGTGTTGAAGAGGTCATTAAAGATTGTTGCATCTTGCACTTCACACATAACGAAGTAAAGATTTACAAAGAATGATTGTTTGGGTGCTAATTCACCATTAACCATTCTGAATCATAATTAATGACAAAGTGTTTTATTATGAATCACAGTAAAAGTATTTCATATTTTTAAAAATCATGCATAGTAAAAATCTATGAAAATGCATTTTTATTCGGGTTTGGAGTTTTTCAGTATCTCATAAAAAGTGAAATTTACAATGCATGGGTATTGCGTAGAACATGTCCAGGTAAAGGGAAAACTTACATGTGCTTATACAGAAGCCTTGTTTCTCAAAACCTCCCAACAAATGGCCTTGATTTTCTTTTGCTTTCCTCTTTTGTTACCTAAGTAAGTTAAGACATACATGTACTCAATTTGCAAACAAGCAATTTCAGAAATGTTTGCAGTGGTGAAAAATTTAATTACATGTTTCTTACATGTTTACCAGTGGACTTTATTGTAGTTGTTACATTTTTTATTAAATTCAGAGAATTAAAAAAAAGGTTAAAATAGTATTTTGAGAAATGTGTAATTATGAATTTCTAAGGACCAGTGATGAACCAGGCAACATTAGTTTTTCGATATTCTCAAAATTCAAAGAGTAAGGAGAACCAACTTTCTTAGCTAATTGTTATATAAATTACTGAATAAAGAATGTGTGATGGGGCTATCAGCGTATAAAACTGCTATATAGACTTGGAGAATGACTTCAAGCTCAAAGCAGCACATACGTCTCCATATTTTTCTCCAGAAGCAGAAATAAGGGGTGCCTCGGTGGCTCAGTTGGTTTAGTGTCAGACTCTTGAATTTCAGCTCAGGTCATGATCACCAGGTCAAGAGATAGAGCCCCACATCAGGCTCTGTTAGCACAGTGTGGAGTCTGCTTGAGGTTTCTCTCCCTCTCCCTCCACCCTTCCCCCTGCTTGCACACACACTTAAATAAATAAATAAATAAATAAATAAATAAATAAATAAATAAATAAATAAAATCTTTAAAAAAAGAAGCAGGAAAAATACGCATGAGGAATCCTGAGTTCAGCATATTTAGGAATATGGCAGACCTGTGTTTTTCATATGTATACCATATCTCTCCCACTAAAATAACCCAATTTATTACATGTATATCAATTAGTTATAAACCCCTAACACCATAATGAGGGATGGACATATGACTCAGGTCTATAAAATTAGGGTCCACTATACCATTGGTCAGACAGATTGGTATCAGGCTATGTGAGCAATACAAGTTAGGTTACTACTTTTATCTTTATTTGCTGCTATAAAGGAACAGAGTAAAGCAAACCTGAAACATGAACGGAAACACAATCCCTATGTCATTGTTTGAGACCTAGACTCTTTTCAATAACATTTGTCAATATATTAACTTTTTAAAAAATGATTGTTATTTTGAGATTGATTCTTGATAAATCCACTAAAAGTATTGACTTGGTGGGATAAGATATTTTGGGACTTCCAGGTCATTCTCTGAGGTGGTCTTGGTAATAGTATGGTAACTGAATCCAAATGTTGTGTGACCAAGATCTAGACTTTGCATGAAATTTGTCAAAGTCGGGGAAAATGAGGCATTTAGATACATATTTTTACACTGTGAGTATGTGTATGCATGTGTGTTTAATTTTTCGGGAAGTAAGTTAATTACAAGAAAAATCCAATAGCAGAATGACAAGTGTTTAGTTGTTTTTTTTTTTTTTTTTTTTTTTTTTAAGCATCTAAAGAATTGACCTCTGTGTCAGACGTTTAACTGTTCTAAGGACATTGGCTCTGTTCTTCAGTGTCTTTTGGGATCTTTGGAGAAGCTGCATGCATAGAATCTTATATGACCTGCAGCAATGCTAGCATTCTTTCTCTTTCAGTTTACACCTTGCTTGTTTTCTGGTATGCATAGTTTACATTGCCCTTCCTCCTGCTGTTATCCTCATTTCTCTGTTTCTTGAGATAACCTGATGGGAGAAGAGAACCCATTACTAAACAATGACTACAATGTGCTAAAGTGTTCACCCATCCATAAGATTCTTCTATTTACTGTTCTTGTTATTTATGTTGATATTTGCTTAATTTAAGATGTATGTAGTTAACATATATTGAGTGATTTAGAAAGACCATGCAAATAAATTTTATCCACAATTCTTTCTTTTGTTAAACTACATGATTTTACCCACACTAAATGTCATAACATCTTTGTATCTACTCTTTTTTTTTAATTAACATATAATGTATTATTTGCCCCAGGGTTACAAGTCTGTGAATCATCAGTCTTACACAATTCACAGCACTTTATCTACTCTTTTAAAATATGGAAGCATGGCATGCTGTATATTATCAGTAGAATGGACTTGCACAATTGAGAATATATTTAGAATCTGCTGATGGGCCCCATGGTTTCTGTTTTGTTTTGGTTTTATTTTTATTATTATAATTTTGATCTTATGTTATCAGATGCCTTGTGGTCACTTTAAGACAAAAACACAATTCCAGTTTGGTAAAATTTAATTGACTGACCCTGCATAGTAATCAAATGTGGAACTTAAAGTTAAATATTTTCTTTCTCTTTATGGACCCCATAATATAAGGCAGAGGAATGAATTTCTTTTTTAAATTTTATTTTATTTAAATACAATTATTTAATATATAATGTATTATTAGCTTCAGAGGAGAGTTCAGGGATTCATCAGTTGCATATAATACCCAGTACTTATTATGCCCTCCTTAATGCCCATCACCCAGTTACCCCATTCCCCCACCCACTGGCCCTCTAGCAACCCTCAGTTTGTTTCCTAGAGGTAAGAGTATCTTACGGCTTGTTGCCCTCTCTGATTTTGTCTTATTTTATTTTTCCCTCCCTTCCCCTATGATCTTCTGTTTTGTTTCTTAAATTCCACACATGAGTGAAGTCATATGATAATTATCTTTCTCTGATTGACTTATTTCCTTTGTGTAATACCCTCTACTCCATCCACAGGATTCTTCATTCTTCCTAGCTCGCATTCCCTCAACCAACTCAGCTGTTGAGCTAAGGACTCTTTAGTCTCCATGATCAAACGAGAAGAGTAAGGAGAAGAAAGCAGATAAGGACACTTTAAAGATGAATTCATGCCTTCTAGGCCAGATGCATTGTTTCAGTCAAACTTTCTTTGTTCTTATGGATCACTTTGGTAGCTCTTTCATTGCTAGGTCATCATTTTGGACAAGACACCATTTTAAATGACTGCAGGCCAGTGCTCCTATTGCTAGATCCACACCTGGTACATCAAATTCTTGCACTTTTTAACCTATTATTAGGGCAAGTGGTGTGATCTTGCTCCTGCAACCTTGTGCTATTTCCCTTTTAGCTTTCTCAAGCATAAGTCAAGAACCACGTCAATGTCATACCCCCTTTAGTGACACATACCCAATACCTTGATTGGTCTGTTAGACTTCCTTTCACTGACTTATATTAGTTTTACCCGCCACTTTTTGAAGTGTTGAATGTAGGAGGGATTGTGGGGTAGGACAAAGTGTACAACTTAGTGTTTGACTTTCTCCAAAGAAGTCTTTAAATATTCTGTCTTTATTTTCCAGCTCTCAACCATCTGTGTCCTTGATGTGACTGAGGGGATTCATTTTAATTATTTATTCACTTTTTATTCATTTAATTATTGTTTTAGGTTACTATTTTAGGCTGTTACACAGCAATAGATAACCAGAGCAAGAACTATGAAATATTGAGAGCATTTTTCCTTTAGAAAATGTGTGAAAAAATGAACCAGTTATAGAGTTTATTTTACCATTATGGTTCAGATCAGGATTCCTCGAAGCCGTCCTACTGACATTTGGGGCCAGATAATTTTTGTTGTGGGGGGCTTCCCTGTGTATTGTTAAAAGTTTACCAGCATCCCTGCCCTGTTCTACTAGATGCCAATGGCACATAATCCCCTTAGTTGTGACTACCAAAAATGGCTCTGGACATTTCCAAATGTCCTCTGGAGGCAAAATCACTCCTGGTTGAGAATCACTAGTTTAGATAATTTTAGGGAAAGAATGGTAGGAAAAAAAAAATCTTGAGAAAGAAAAAAGTATAAAATGTTATCATCTAAATAGCCAAGAATTTATATCAAGCCCACTAATAGTAAACCATGAAGTAGAGACATTACTGAAATAAGCATATTCCAGGATTAGATGCACTGTTTGCAAAATCATCAAAATGTTCATGCTATTCATACTTTTGTGAATACATAGGACTAGAGCTCCGTTAAGTTATGCAGTTATTGAAGTTCACCTTCATGAATTATTTTATTTCTGGAACTTTGTTTCTCTTATTTCATGCTTCAGCTGATTTTTCATGTTATTTTGTATTGTATCAGTAAAAACATTTTTATAAATGAATGGCTTTCCAAGAGATGAGTTTTGTCCCTCAGATAACCCCATAATTTAGCATTTGGAGCTTTCAAAAATACTTATCAGGACACAATTACTAATTGAGACTAATGGGGTATGCTGTACATTTCTGACAGTTATAATCCACCTTTCCAAATTTTGATGATAATAATTGCATGGCAACTTACAATTCAGAAAGGAAACACTATCAGAATTTTGAGTCATGGAAAAGGAACAAAAGGGCTAGGGTTTACAGTAAGGGGACATTAGATTTTAGAAAGAACCCTTGTTTTCTTCTCCAGTATGACTGTTTTAACTACTGGCATTATAATCCTGATTTTTCACTTTTCATATTCTTATATAAGCCATTTAAGAAGGGGTTCTGGGTACCCCATTATAATTTATTACAATTATTTCAAACTTTTCTTTTTGAGCAAGAATTATTGTGATAAGTATAATTACTAGTTGGTTTGTTTACTTTTGTAAATTGTTTAATAGTCCAGAGGAGCTTGGCCAAAAAGAAAGCAAATGAGTTGATTTTGTTTTCATCTTGGAGTCAGTGACAATGCTATTACTTCCAAACAATTCTGCTTCAATTGCTGGTTGTCACAAATGGTGAAAACCATGGGAAGATTAGTGCAAATCTATCTTCAGTATTGGACAATGCAAATCTATCACCAGAACAATGAAAACAGCTCAGACTATAATATATGTTAGGAAATGAGAAGCATTAACTACATGTTTAATCGGCAAGAGATTTGCTGACATTCCCAATGCTAACATGATGGTGTTTCACTGGAAGTCTAGGTAAGCTAGTGTCTCATCATATTCTGGACTTAACTTTCAAATATACCAGACATTATCTCTTTCTTGGTAATTGGCATGTCACTATTACAAGGCATATTTCTTTTTTTTCTTTTTTCTTTTTTTTTTTAAGATTTATTTATTTATTTGTCAGAGAGAGAGAAAGCACAAACAGGCAGAGTGGCAGGCAGAGGCAGAGGGAGAAATAGGCTCCCTGCTGAGCAAGGAGCCCAATGTGGGACTCGATCCCAGGACCCTGGGATCATGACCTGAGCCGAAGGCAGCCGCTTAACCAACTGAGCCACCCAGGCGTCCCACAAGGCATATTTCTGTCATCACTTGACAGCTACCACTTATCAGAGGAGTAGGACATCCATTGCACAGAGCATTCAAATAGATTAAATCCATTTTTCTTTTTTTTTTAAACAAACTTTACATAGTACAATGACATACAAATTTATTTATAAACTATTCATAACTTCTAGATGGGTTTACCTTTTTCATTTTTCAGGAAGTAAAGGCATTGTTAAAGCTGAATAGATATGGTATGCCAGTATATTTGCCCTTCTATAACTGATTTTTATTTTAAAATGACTCTCTTTTTTGTGAGGGCAAGTTGCTAAACAAGATGAGATAATTTATATTTTGTCACATTTGCTTTGAAGGATTAATGTACACCAAAAGAAGAATCAAAAAGATAATATTAGGTAGAGTCAACTTATGAAGCAAAGAGAGTAAGTTACTATGTAAAAACAAAATTAGATTGCATGCTGTTTATCAATATGGTTTCTTAATTTTCATATTTATTTATTTTGGCACATGTCCTGTTTAATGTCTATGAGTACCTCCTCTACCAGACTGATGTTGGTTTATAAATGTTATCAGTATTAGGAAGCAATTTATGTCATGCTTTTTAGAAAACTACTAGAACTTTTTTATAACAGCAACAAGTAAAATTCAGCATACTAACACATTATGTTGTCATCTGCCCAAATCAATAGTTTTTAGGTTATAAATGAATCAATTAACTTCAGGTGAGTAAATTGAAACAAAGAAATAAGAACCCAGAACCAAGTTTTGTTCAGTTTCTCTATCAGAAACGCGTTAAAACCATGTGATTTGAAAGTATGTTTTTTATAAAGGTCAGTCTTTTCTCTCCTGAAATTTAGATATCATCACTAGTAAACTTTGCGTATTCATAAACCTGAATAATAACCTAAAACCGATATTGATTTATGATATCAAATAAATCTAGATGAAGTATACCAAAGTTCCAAAGTAAAAGGAAGAGACTTTTTGGGTATGTGTACAATAAATATTGAGGGAAATAAATGAACATGGGAATAGTACCTAAGAGACTAAATTTTGAAATGTTGTTCTGTGATATTCATTTACTTCTCCAGTGTCTTTATGTTCACACATACACCAAAAAGTAACAAGGTCAATTCTGTAAAAGATTTTGTATGTAGATAAACATCTCTAAATCATTTGAAACTTACTGTTTTAGTATTATTTTTATATTTCCTTAAATTGAGGAGCTATTTAGAAACTATTATATATAATTATGCAAGTCTTGACACTAATGTAATGAGATAAATTTTCCTGTGACTTATAGTTGAATTCTTACAACTTCACAGTCATCCTTCAAATATGTCAAAAGGTATGAGACAATCTTATTCTGATTACTTTTTGTTCGCTACATATACTCACTATGTATACCTTCTATAGTCTGCTTCTACCATAACTGTCTAAAATTACTTTGTATGTCAAAAAGATCTTTATTTTTATTTGTGTTTGTTAAGCTTATGTATTATTCTCTCCTCCTATGATAGAAAACAGTAGATGACAGTATTTTTTTCAAAGTAAAGCTCAGTAACTTCATGGTGAATCCATAAATGATAAAATGAAAGCACCAACAGGTGACTGATCAACTGAATGATTGATGCGTGAATGAGTATCATATAATACGTTTTTCCCAATGTTCTCTCTGATCACCCCCTTGTCCGTTATCATTGTCTGTTTCCCATGCTTCAGCTTTCTGCTATTTTATCCTTTTTTGATCAATTCATTTGGTATCATTATCCTAATAAGTTATTGTTTATGATAAACATTCTTCAATGAAATATATTTTGACATACTTTTTAACAATGTTTTCTTGTACCATTTCTATGCCATCTCAGGTTACTAACATATGCAGAAAAGTTATGAAAATAATATATAATTTCCAAGTAGGATGTACATCAGGAATATTTATTTATTTACTTATTTATTTATTTATACATTGACTAATTAAAGGATCAAAAACAGTCACTTCCATAGATGCCAAAAGACATTTAACAAATTTAACATACATTTTCAAACAAAAACAACTTAGTAAATTAGTAGGAGACATATTTTCTTAAAGCAATAAGGAGAACCTATCAAAAACAAACATCATGGTTAATGCTGAAACACTAGAGGCATTACCATGAAAATGAGAACCTGAACAAAGATACCACCCATTTTCATCTTTAAAAAAATCATGCACAATTTGATAAAATAATTTTAACAATAGTCAATTAAAAATTGTGACATAATTTGATAAATCTACTTTTATATGGGTGGTCATTAGGTAAATTTTGTAACACAAAAGTAAAAGAAATCTAAATGTACTTGAATAAGACAATAGAAGACAAATTCAGTTATGTTGATGTAATGAAATAATACATAGTCATTTAAAGATGAGCCGTGT
Organism: Potos flavus; assembly: GCA_028534135.1. Taxonomy (NCBI): domain Eukaryota; kingdom Metazoa; phylum Chordata; class Mammalia; order Carnivora; family Procyonidae; genus Potos; species Potos flavus. The sequence goes on from CM052897.1 coordinate 28,456,238, forward strand.
ATATGGAACAATGTCCTAGTTATAAAAACCAAGTAGTAGAGAATATAGATTATATTATCAAATTTTAGAGGGAGGATGTATATATTAACCTGTGTATATATGTATAAATATATATTTAATTCCTTGTATCTGTAAAAAGAATGAACAGACTAGAAAGAGTCCATAATATGTGAAGAAAGAAAATTAAAGAAAAATACTGTAATGTATGTGTTTCCATATTAACTTTCGCTTTTCAGAATTATCCACTGTATACCTATAGTCAATATTTTGATGAAACTATCCTTTCCTAAAATTTAGAGTCTTCCACGAGTTCATATATATATACAGTGTGTGTAGTGTGTGTGTAGTGTGTGTGTGTGTGTATACACATACACCTTTACGATGGAGATACAAGCCCTTAAATCCTATACATATTAATAGATTAAATAGATGTTACCCATTATAAGCCTGTGGCCATAGTAAGTGCATTTATGTATCATGATGTGATAACACAAGCAAATGAATTAAATTTTTCAGAATAAAATGATACATCCTCAGAGGGTAGGGTCAACCTAATGATTGTTGGTTGAAATGTTCAACAGCTGTTTGAACACCTGTCATCTGGAAGTTAAAAAAGAACCAATTCATCAAAATCAACGATATTCACAGAGGGAATTGTATGGTCTCATAGTTACCTTTATATTAAATCTAGAAAAAAAATCATCTAAACCATCTGTTGTATATAAGACACTAGTTAATGGCAACATTGTTATCTTCAACAGAAGCAGCACTGCTGAACATAACACCATGGATGCCATTGTCTGTTTGTGTGTATGTTTTGTAGCCGTATGTATTTGAGCAGAACAATTTCACAGTAATTAAATCAAATGAAAAGTTGGTTTACAGAGATTTTCAGAATAAATAGTGGGCAATTACAGAATGACTCAACTGTTGCACTGCTAACCTTTTGATAAAATCTCTTTCCATGAAACAATTTTATCAATGCTCATTATTACTCTCATGGTGAGAAAGTACCTTTTCATTTTCTGACTTAATGGCCATAGGTCAACAGGTATTGGATTGTAGCAAAATACAGACTTTGTTAGGGAACGGAATCAAAGGAGAAAAATATTGTCTAGTGTTAGGCAGATAATTTTTCTGTGTAAACTTAATGGAGCTTTTCCTTCTTGATAACCTGGATAAAAGGACGTGGATACTACATTCTCTCTCTCTCTCTTTTTCGATATTACTTTTATGTTGTGACTAGAAGATGAAAATCTGACTAAAAAAACACTATGTTCTATGCCCAGTTTTAATGATTAGTGCTCAAAGAAAAATGCAATTTTCAAAAATAAAAGATGAGATCAGGAAGGAGACAAACCATAAGAGACTCCTAAACTCATGAAACAAACCGGGTTGCTGGGGGGTAGGGGTGGATAGGGATAGGGTGGCTGGGTTATGGACATTGGGAGGGTATGTGCTATGGTAAGTGCTGTGAAATGTGTAAGCCTGATGAGTCACAGACATGTACCCTGGGGCAAATAATACATTATGTGTTAATAAAAAAAAGAGAGAGAAAAAAATAATAATTTTGTCACGACTTACAGTGACATCAGATGACACAAAAGTTTTGTGGACACTTAACTCATGTCGGACATAACTCAGGTGATTCCTGCATCCCCTAAATGACTGATTTATCCTTTACTGATAATATACAGCCTAGAGCATTGAAATCATTCAGGTTTAATGAGTTTTGGCTTTTGACTTAGGCATTCTGAAGTTTTCGCTTCCTCTCTCTCTTCGTCCGTCCGTCCTTCCTTCCTTCCTTCCTTCCTTCCTTCCTTCCTTCCTTCCTTTCTTTTTTCTTTCTTTCTTTCTTTCTTTCTTTCTTTCTTTCTTTCTTTCTTTCTTTCTTTCTTTCTTTCTTTCTAATGGTCAGGTATTGATTGTGTTCTTCATGGATCAGAACTGGTAAACATCTTAATTTTGAAAAACACTTTTTACATTTTTTATTACATCATTATATTTTTTCTTTAGTTAAGATATTTCATTGATTCAAGGTAAAGAAGAGTATATTTCATATTTATACATCCTAAAAATATTTAAATACTGAAAAACTTGAAAAACTTGAATATATTTTCAATACATCTGGTATTTTTAGGTTTCCTTTAATTCTCTAAATTTCTCTTCATCTACAATCTTAAATCTGATTTTTTTTTTGTCATTTTATAAATGGATGAAATAGAGAACTACCACAAATTTGGAATCTAGAGGGCTATATTTATAAATAGTTTCTCATATTGTATAAATACCTATCTCTAGCATATGACAGCATATTAAACTAGAAAATTTCTCCACTTAAAACTATAGTATTTATTCTCAGGGCAGGACAGCTTTCATGGAAATGTGACCTATGGCGTCAAACAGGACCTGTTCTTGGTTTATGGCTTTGCTTTTGCTGTCCTGAAATCATTAATAATTTTTAATAGTGAGCCCCACATTTTCATTTTGCACTGGGCTCTTCTGGTTATGTACCTGGCATAAAGATACACAGTATAAAAATAGGAAACTATCTGTGTTTGTATGATTTACTTAAATAACTGAGTTTGTGAGGTAAAAGCCTACCTAGTTTCCCTATTTTCTTCCTTCCGTCTTTTTTTTCCAAATTACTAGAGATCTTCTACTATTGAACAGAAAAACCTGTATGACTAAAATGAAAACTAGTAAGATTCAAAACCTATTTTTTTCATAAGTATAACAGTTTAGTGACCATCTACAGACAAAATTTTGAGTTCACATTTGTGAACTGTTTCCAAACTATGTGGCAGACCTGCTTCATTACTTTTCCCATAGCCTCTGTATTAGGCCAGTGTCCTCATTTCCCAGTTTCTAGGTGTTGAGTGTTAACATTCAAGCTTAGTCCACCTATAGCACTTGTACCAACTGGTAGGGAGGCAACTCTGTGGGACGATCCAGGGGTAGACTTTGTCTTAGACGTACCTTTACCCTTTCTTGGCTCGTTCTCCTTCCCTTACTTGCTTCACTTCCTGCCTTAAGGATCAATAAAGTATTTGTGCCTAAATCCCTTCTTAGGCTGACTTAAGTCAGAAGTGAAGTTAAAACAGTTTAAGTTTTAAGGAAGCTGATTTGGGAGAGAACAGATCCCTGGATATGGAACCAAAGAGATAATGATTATGAATAAGTTTTGAGAAGTTGCTATCTAGAAAGATTACATAATATTGTATTGTCCACATTAGATGTTCAGGAGTATTTACCATCACTATATCAGCACAAAAGTGACCTGTGTTAATGTGAAAAAGGGGATATTATCAGTGATGTCCAATTTGTAAAACAATAACTAATTTTAACTTACTGTACTTTATTCATGAACTTGAAAGATTTTTAATACATCTTTTGGTTATCCTTATACCTTTTTTGCTGTTTCTATTGTGATATAAGTAGGAATTAGTATTGTTCCGTAAAGAATAATGATCTCACAACCACTTTTATGTGAAGAAAAGTTTTACCAAGGTCAGTGATTAATAATCTCAGTTGTCACTAAAATCAGAAAAAAATAATCAGACTCAACTTGTAGAGCTAGTACTTTTGTCTACATGTGCATATACAAGAAGATCTTTGTACCAAACATGAGTATTAAGACAAATAGGAAAGATAAATTGTAAAATTTCCTTCTCTGTTGATATATATTATATATATATATATACACACATATATACATATACCTGTTGACAGTGATTGTAAGTACATCTATGAAACTCTCAAGGTCCTTTATAGATTCAGCACCTATAATTGTGAGTACTTCTTAAAAGTGTTCACAACAGGGTGCCTGGGTGGCTCAGTCAGTTAATCATTAGACTCCTGAGTTTGGCTCAAGTCATCATCTCCAGGTTATGAGATGAACCGTGTGTGGGCCTCCAGTGCTCTGCTGGAAGTCTGCTTGAGATTCTTTCTCCCTCTTCCTCGGCCACTCCCTCCGACCCCCCATGCGTGCTCTCTCTCTAAAAATAAATAAATAAATCTTAAAAAAAAAGAAATTAATCTCTTATATAAATGAGAAAAAATTGTATGCTAGTTGAGCATGCCTTTTAAAGCCTTTAAAAACACTCAGCATATAAACTTGTATTTATGCTTGTGGGTGTTCTTTTGTTATTGTGTGTTCTCAAAATTTCCAATGTGCACTATGAGTAACTAAAAAAAAAACCAAAACAAAAACAGTTCCTTCCATGTTCCTTATTTGATTTACTTAATTAGACATTACCTAAGTGCATTCTATATCACCAAAATGGGTAAAAGTAAATTTGATCTTGTGAAAATGTGCCCTGTGCTGGAAGAAAAAAAAATGATCTGTGTTTCAATCTGACTGGTGGGTCTGAAGGACATTCCTGTACCTCTCTATAAGAAACATTTTTAAAATAATTCTGTTTATAATTTGAGAAGGTGGGGTGAAAACAGAGGAAAATACCTAAAACAAGAGCCTGTTCAGTGTGAATGAGGGAACACAAAACATGAAAATTATTTACTCCAGTGATATGGATGGTTGTTATAGAATGTGTGTTTATTTTGTTATTCCTTAAAAGCATTTAAGTTTTCGAAGTAATAAATCATGTACTATACTTCTTAATACAGGCCCAGAGTTCTATTTATCTGGATTTAAAACTCCGTTCCATTTGGGCAAGAAAATTAATTTCACTATCACCAGTCAAGTTAACTCATCAGTAAATGTTGGGTAATAAAATCTATCTCATAGGGTGATTGTTAGAGCTAAAGGAAATACCTTAAGTGCCCAGTACAAGTATTAGGTCCCTAGGTTTCTAGTCTTTCTCTCTCCCTTATATATTATTCTATAAGTATTTATTAATATAATAATGAGCACATAAATTTTTTATCACTTTATTTTCTGCTCTATGGGCTTATTGATACAACTTATAGAAGAATTTGGAAATTGGTTGTATTAGACATAGGTTTTACTGTCCATCATACAAAAACTAATTTCTAATAGTATTCAGTCTTCCTATTTTGTGTTCTGATAGGAACTATAGACCTGTCCTACATGATATAAACCAGAAGGGCCATTCTTACCATTTTAGCTTGACACAGCCAGAGACCTGACCCATACTTAAGTTGGAAAGATGGTCTCTCCCAACAGAATGACACTTGTTCTCCAGAAACACAGAGATGTTAATCAATGAGAGAATACTAACAAATTTTTCAGTTTCCTTTAAAACATAAAGTGAAGTAATCCAAACAGAATACTTTTAACAGATCCTTGAATATAATTATAAATCAATAAAATATAACTCATAATCTTATCTTTGTTACTTTGGTGTTATTATGGAAGTTCATATTAACTGTAAAAGTCACATTTCCTTTAAGTTTGTTTGACCAAACTGTTTTCTACAAAACTTGCTTCTCGAGATTCCTTGGTACTTTTTTTGTTTGTTTGTTTTCTAAGTCTGCTATAAATTTTGAAAACTCTTGATGTCCTTGCAATACTTAAATCCTTTGTCTTTAAAGTTAGATTTAGATTCTGTTGCTTACAAACCAAGAGCAATAACTGATAAATACACCAAAGAAGTTTGCCTTTGAAATTGTAGTAATAGAGAGCCTTGGTTTTCTTAATCAATCATTAGTTGAATTGCATGGATTTTGTTACTTTTATTTATTTATTTAAAAGATTTTATTTATTTATTTGAGAGAGAAGGAGAGTGAGAGAGAGAGCATGAGCAGGGCAGAGGGAGAGGGAGAAGCAGACTCCTTGCTGAACAGGGAGCCTGACTGGGGGCTCGATCCCAGGACCCGTGATCATGACCTGAGCCCAAGGCAGATATTTAACCTACCTGAGTGGCTCCAAGTCACTCAGGAGCCTGATTTTGTACTTTTAAACAGTTAATCTGTCCAAGACCAAGATGAATAGAAGACATTGAAGAATACAATAGCAGAGTTTGGCTTCTGTTTAAAAGCCTAAAACTGGGACACCTGGGTGGCTCATTTGGTTAAGCATCTCTCTAGCTGCTCAGGTCAGGATCCCAGGGTCCTGGGATCAAGTCTGGCATTGGGCTCCATGCTTGGCAGGGAGTCTGCTTCTCCCTCTGCCTGCTGCTACCCCTGCTTGTGCTCTCTCTCTCTCTGACAAATAAATAACTTAAAAAAAAAAAGCCTGAAATAATAGATACTTATATGTCCTGTTAATAATTTATTTTTTAATTGAAATAAAGTTAACATACACCATTTTATTAGTTTCAGGTATACAACATAATTCAACAATTCTACATATTATTCAGTATTCACCATGATAAGTATAGTCACCATCTGTCACCAAACAATGTTATTACAATCTTATTGACAGTATTTGCTATGTTGTACTTTTGATATCCATGACTTATTTAATTTGGAACTGGAAGCTTGTACCTCTTTAATCCCCTTATCTATTTCACCCATCTCCCCTCTGGCAACCACTGATTAGTTCTCTGTCTTTAAGAGTCTATTTTTTTTGTTGGTAGACACTTGGGTTACTTTCTACATCTTGGCTATGGTAAATAATGCTGTAATAAACATAGGGGTACATATATCTTTTCAAATTGGTATTTTCATTTTCTTTAGTTAAATACCCAAAAGTGGAATTTTTAGATCATAATAGTATTTCTATTTTTAATTTTTTGAAATCCTGTCTCCCACCGTGGCTGCACCAATTTGCATTCCCACCAACAGTGTACCAGAGTTCTTTTTTCTCCACATCCCTGCCAACACTTGTTATTTCTTGTCTTTTTGATTCTAGCCATTCTGGCAGGTATAAAGTGATATTTCATTATGGTTTTGATTTGGATTTCCCTGATGATTAGAGATATTGACCATTTTTATGTGTTTGTTGACCATCTATATTGTTTTATTTCTGTTTTTTTTTCTTTTTTTTGGAGAAATGTCTGTTAATATCTTCTGCCCATTTTTAGTTGGATTATTTGTCTGTGTTGGTATTGAGTTGTATAAGTTCTTTTCACATTTTGGATACTAACCCCTTATCAGATATAGCATTTAAAATATCTTCTCCCATTCAGTAGGTAGCTTTCTGTTTTGTTGATGGTCTTCTTTCCTTTGCAAAAAAATATTTTGACATAGTCCCAGTAGTTTACTTTTGCTTCTGTATTGCTTGCCTGAGAAAATATATCTAGAAAATTGTTGCTATGGCCAGTGTCAGAGAAATTACTGCCTGTATTCTCTTTTAGGATTTTTATGGTTTCAAGGCTCACATATAAGCCTTTAATCCATTTTGAGTTTACTTTTTTTTTTTTTTTTTGAGTTTACTTTTGAATATGGTATAAGAAAGTGGTCTGGTTGTGTTCTTTTGAATGTAGCTGTATAGTTTTCCCTATTCCATTTGTTTAAGAGACTGTCTTTTCCCCATTATATACTCTTGCCTTCTTTGTCGTAGATTAATTGGCCGTATATGCATGGGCTTATTTCTGGACTCTGTATTCTGTCCAGTGATCTATACATCTGTTTTTGTGCCAGTACCATACTGTTTTGATTACTACATTTTTGTAGTAGTTCTTGAAATCTGGGATTGTGACATCTTTAGCTTTGTTCTTTTTTCTCAAGATTACTTTGACTAGTTGGGATTTTCTGTGGTTCCATACATATTTTAATATTATTTCTTCTAGGGGCGCCTGGGTGGCTCAGTGGATTAGGCCTCTGCCTTCGGCTCAGGTCATGATCTCAGGGTCCTGGGATCGAGCCCCACATTGGGCTCTCTGCTCAGCGGGGAGCCTGCTTCCCCCTCTCTCTCTGCCTGCCTCTCTGCCTACTTGTGATCTCTCTTTCTCTGTCAAATAAATAAATAAAAAATCTTAAAAAAAAATTATTTCTTCTAGTTCTGTGAAAAATGTTGTTGGTATTTTAATAGAGATTGCATTAAATGTGTAGATTACTTTGGGTAGTATGGACATTTTGTCAATATTTGGTCTGCCAATCTATAAGCATGCAATATCTTTCCATTTATTTGCATTGTCCTCAGTTTCTTTCATCAATGTTTTATAGTTTTCAGGTTATAGGTCTTTCACCTCCTTGGTTAAATTTATTCCTAGGTATTTTATTCTTCTTGGTGCAATTGTAAGTGTGATTATTTTCTTAATTTCTGTTTCTGCTACTTCATTATTAGTGTTAGAAATGCAATAGGTTTTTGCATATTAATTTTGTATCTTGAAACTTTACTGAATTCGTTTATTAGTTCTAATAATTTTTTGGTAGAGTCTTTAGAGTTTTCTGTATATGGTATCATGTCATCTGCAAATAGTGACAGTCTTACTTCCTTACTGGTTTGGATGCCTTTCATTTCTTGTATAACTGCTGTAGCTAGGACTTCCAGTACTATGTTGAATACAAGTAATGGAAGTGGACATCTTTATCTTGTTTTTGGTCTTAGAGGAAAAGTTCTGTTTTTCCCCATTGAGGATGAAGTTAACTGTGGGTTTTTCTTAAAAGCCCTTTATTATGTTGAGATATGTGACCTCTAAATCTACTTTGTTAAGAGTTTTTATCATGAATGGATGTTGTACTTTGTTAAAAATCTTTTCTGCATCTATTGAGATGATTTTGTTTTTCACCCTTCCTCTTGTCAGTGTAATGTATCACACTGATTGATTTGTGAATATTGAACTACACTCGAATCCCTGGAATAAATCATGGTGAATGATTTTTTTTTTTTTTATAATGTACTATTGCACTCAGTTTCTATATTGGTCTGTAAGTTTACTTTTTTGTGGTGTCTTTGTCTGGTTTGGTATCAGGGTAATGCAGGCCTCATAGAATGAACTTGGAAGCATTCCTTCCCATTCTATTTTTTGGAATAGCTTGAAAAGAATAGGCATTAACTCTTCTTTAAATGTTTGGTAGAATTCATTTGTGAGTCCATCTGGTCCTGGACTCTTCATTTGTTGGGAGTTTTTGGATTACTGATTCAATTTCATTGATAATAATCGAGTCTGTTCAAATTTTCTATTTCCTCCTGATTTAGTTTTGGAAGGTTATATATTTCTAGGAATTTACCCATTTCTTCAAGGTTGTCCATTTTTGGGGAAATAATTTTTATAGTATAATCCTTTGTACTTCATGGTGCTGGTTGTTATTTTTCTTTCATTTCTGATTTTATCGGGGTCCTATTTTTTTCCTTGATGAGTCTGGTTAACAGTTTACCAATTTTGTAGATTTTTTCAAAGAATCAGCTTCTAGTTTCATTGTTCTTTTTTTGTTCATTTTTTTTTTCTAATTTTTATTATTTCTTTTTTTCCTACTGGCTTTGGGCATTATTTTTCTTTTTTTCTAGATCCTTTAGATGTACGTTCAGATGGTTTATTTGAGATTTTTCTTATTCCTTGAGGTTGGCCTATATTCCTATAAGCTTCCCTGTTAGAACTGCTTTCACTGCATCCCACAGACTGAACTGCTGTATTTTCATATTCATTTGTACCATGCATTTTTTTTATTTCCCCTCATTTTTTAATTTGACCCACTCATTGTTTAGTAGCATCTTATTTAGCCTATATGTATTTGAGTTCTTTCCAGATTGTTTCTTATAATTGATTTAATTTTTTTTTTTTTTAGATTTTATTTATTTATTTGAGAGAAAGGGAGATCACAAGCAGGGGGTAAGAGGAGAGAGAGAAGACTCCCTGCTGAGCAGGGAGCCCAATGCAGCACTCGATCCCAGGACCCAGGGATCTTGACCTGAGCTAAAGGCAGACACTTAACTGACTGAGCAACCCAGGTACTCCTCTTATAATTGATTTCTAGTTTCATATCATTGTGTTCAGAAAAAAAGTATGATATGATTTAAATCTTGAACTTATTGAAAGTTATTTTGTAGCCTAACGTGGTCTATCCTGGAGAATGTTCCATATACTTGAAAATAATGTGTATTCTGTTTTTGGATAGAATATTCTATATATATCTGTAAGGTCCATCTAGTCTAATGTGTTGTTCTAAGCCACTGTTCCCTTACTGATTTTCTGAATTGATGATCTATCCACTCAGGTAACTGGGGTGTTAAAGTCTCTTGCTATTATTGTATTACTGTCAATTTCTCCCTTTAAGTCTGTTAATAATGATTTATATATCTATGTGCTCCCATGTTCAGTGCATGATATTTATAATTGTTATATCCTCTTGTTGGATTGTACCCTTTATTGTTATGTACTTCCTCATTTGTCTCTTGATACAGTCTTTGCTTTAGAGTCTATTTGTCTGATATAAGTATTGCTACCTCAACTTTCTGTTTGCTTCCACTTGCAGGGTAAATGTTTTTCCATCCCTTCATTTTCAGTCTGCATATGTCTTTAGGTCTGAAGTGAGTCTCTTCTGACAGCATATAAATGTGTTTTGTTCTTTTAGCCATTCAGTCACCCTATGTCTTTTGATTGGAGGATTTAGTCCATTTACATGTAAAGTAATTTGTGATAGGTATGCACTTTTTGCCATTTTGTTAATTTTTTATTGTTTTCTTGTTCTTCTCTGTTCCTTTCTTCTCTTATTCTCACCTTTGATGGTTTAATGGCTTTCTTTATTGTCATGCTTTGATTCCTTTCTCTTATATGTGTATAATACACATATATGTGTAAATACCCATATTTATTATAGGTTTTTGATTTGTGGTTAACATTAGGTTCATATATAACCTCTTATGAGTATAGCAATCTATATTAAGTTGATGGTTGCTTAAGTTTGAACGCATTCTAAAAGCACTAAAATTTTACCCCACCCTCCACATTTTAAGTATATGATGTCATATTTTATGTCCTTTTATTTTGTGAATCCCTTCTCTGATTTTTATAGACATAATTGATTTTGTTGCTTTTGTGTTTTAAACTCCATACTGGCTTTATAAGTGATTAATCTACTACCTTTATTTTATGTTACCTATGATTGCATGTTGCATTTACCTATGTTTCTTTTTTTTTCTTTCATAATTTTCTTACTTCTAGTTATGGTCTTTTCTTTCCACTCAAAGAATCCCCTTTAGCATTTTCTGTACGGCTGGTTTAGTGGTGATGAACTCCTTTAACTTCTATTTGTCTAGGAAACTCTTCATCTCTCCTTCCATTCTGAATGATCAATTTGCTATGTAGAATATTCTTGGTTGCAGGGTTTTTTGTTTGTTGGTTTTGTTTTGTTTTTTCTCTTCCAGTACTTTCAATATATCATGCCACTCTCTGCTGGCCTGCAAACTTTCTTCTAAAACAGCTGATAGCCTTATGGGATTTCCCTTCTCTCTGCTTTCTTTTCTCTTGTTCCTTTTAAAATTCTGTCTTTGTCACTACTTTTTTGCCATTTTAGTTATTATGTGTCTTGGCATGAACTTCATTGGGTTAATTTTGTTAGGGGCTCTCTTCCTTCCTTGATCTGGATGTCCATTTCCTTCCCCCAAATAGGGAACTTTTTAGCTATTATTTCAGTAAGTTCTTTTCACCCTTTTCTCTCTTCTGTGATCCCTGTAATGTGAGTGTTGCTATGCTTGATAGTGTTACTGAGTTCCCTTAATCTATTCTCATTTGTTATTCTTTTATCTTTTTGCTGTTCAGCTTGGTTGCTTTCCATTGCCCTGTCTTTCAAATCACTGATCCATTTTCTGCATTCTCTAATCTACTATTGACTCCCTCTAGTGTATTTTTTATTTTAGTTATTGAGTTCTTTATCTCTGACTTTATATATTTCTTTGTTGAAGGTCTTACTGAGATCCTTTACTCTTTTGTCAAGTCCATGAAATATCTTTATGGCCATTACTTTGAATTCTTTATCAGGCATATTGTTTATTTTCATTTCATTTAGTTCTTTTGCCATGATTTTGTCTTGTTCTTTAATTTGGGACATATTCCTCTGCTTCCCCATTTTGCCTACTCTCTGTTTTTTCTATGAATTATGAAGGTCAGCTATGTATCCCGAACTTGAACGTAGTGACCTTATGAAGAAGAGGCCCTGTAGCACAATGCCCCCTGGTCACCAAAACTAGGTGCTCCAAGGGTGTTTTCTCTGTGGGGTGCATGTACCATACTGTTGTGGCTGAGGCATGTTTGCCTTCAGCCCTGAAGCCCTGCCTTCAGCTCATGTTTCCCTTCAGCCCAGGGAAACAGCCATGTTTCCCTGCAGCCCTTTCAGCTGCAGTGTCTCACTTTGTCTGTGGTGGATGCACAGGCACGGTTTGGTTTGGTGTTGTTGAGAGGACTGTCTGCAGTAACCATGAGCTTATAGTTGAGTGGCAATAGCAGTCAGGCTAGCTGTCTGTACATAGTCCATGTGTTGCAGTTCTGTGCCCACCAAACTGCAAGGCACTGTGCTGCCCCTTGAGAGGCATTCTTTGAAGAGTGGGGCTGGCAGCCTGATCAGACATCTGCCCTGAGTCCCTCTGTCAGGCTGCAATTGCACTGAATTGTAGGGTGCTCTCCCTGGACTGCCAGCAAAAAGGCTGAAGCACTTTGGAATGTATGGTTATCTCCCCCTCTCCCCAGGGCAAGAGTCACTTTGGAGTGATACCAGTCCCTGCCTGGGCTGCTTACAGGGTGTGCCTGGGCAGGACCCTTTCTGGAGCTAAGCCTGCTGACTGGGGAAAGTCTGATGGAGCAGGTCCACAGAGAACATGGGCACATGGCACTCAGTGCTAGCAAGTTAGGTGGAGAGTTTTCCTGCTGGTTTCTGCAATTGTCCCTATCTAAGATGGAGAGGGGAAGAGAAATGGCACTTTTGTTCTTATAGAAGTCTCCTAAAGATCCCTGCCGCTCCAGAGCACTTTCTGAGATTAATAAATAAATCTCCTTCACATATACCCCAGGCACTTTTCACACTTCTGCTTCTGTGCTGTGTCTCAGCTGGGTTATTTGTTATGCTGGCTCTTTAGGGGCAGAAACTATTTCCTATTGCCCTCCGGCTCTCCCAGAGCTAAGCCTGCTGATTTTTAAAGTACCCAGAGTTGAGCCCTGCTGATTTTAAAAATGTGTGAGGTTAAGCCCTATTGGTTCTCAAAGGCAAATGTTATGGGGACTCACCTTCCCAGTTCAGGTTTCACATGCCTGGGGTGCCTTATATGGGGTCTGATCTCCTTGCTTCTCCATGCTTGAGGAGTCCTTCCCATTTGTACTTAGACTCACCTGGGGTTTGGTTTTCAACCATGTCTCTGCCCCTCTTACTCTTTGATGTGGTCTCCTCCCTATTATTAACTGTGGAAAGTCTGTTCTGCCAATCTTTGTATTACTTTCAGAATTAGTTACGTACATATAGCTAGTATCTTGATGTGTTCTTGGAATGAGATAAGCTCAGAATCCTCCTACTCTGAAGTCTTTATTAACAATTTCCTATTTTATTTAAATTGTATGAAATTCCTTGACTTTTTATTATATTTTAATAAATTTAGTTGTGTCATTTGCTAACTGTACATTATTGAGGAAGTTTCTTAATATCAATACAGCTTGATTTTCTCACTTGTGAAAAAAGGAAAATAATGCTATTTTCTTAAGATGGTTTTTGGTAAGGATTACATTGGATATTTTATATACAAGGCACTAAGTAGTACTAGTTTTGGGGGGTTTTTGTCTTTTTTTTTTTTTTACCAAAATAAGTTACAGGATCAGTATTTATAATAACAAGAAAGTCTTGGCTTTATTTTATTTATTGAATCAGGCTGAAGTGAAGTTATAGTCATATAGTTTCTAGTTTAATCAAAGCATCCCATCTTTCACTTCTGTCTCTGGTTATAGAAGTAACTCTCCATTCTAACATATTATTATACTATATTTTTGTCACATTTTCTTGACTTTACCTAGAAACAATACAATTAGAATACCATTTCATTTAAATAATGTCCATTATTTCCTTTGAGAGGTATTAGGTTAAGGCACAGTGGCAAAGCTGTGGAAAAGCTTCATTTTACTTTTCCTAAAGTCATAACATATGTATTTACTTTATATTTTAGTGGCCCAACAGGCAAATAATATTTATCAATAATTTAACTTCTATATGTTTAGGTTTGTTGATGTTGTTACAGTTGTTGTTTTTGTTGTTTAATTAGTTGTTTTTATTTTAATCTGAGGGAATTGTAAGAGTGGTTTGGCTATTCATCATTAAAATTTTGATTCTTTTGGGGATGATTTGCTTTTTCCTTGAAGGAATTTTTGATATACTTTATTTATATATACACAATATTTATGTGTATATACATATATAAAATTATACACACACACAGACACACACACACACTTATGTGGTGCAGTTTTCTAAGTATGGAATTGACTTTATTTAACTACATACACACTGGTCAGCTACTACTTATCTGGTACTAGTATGGGCAAATTTATGCAGATGCACTTTAAATTTACATTTTGTGTTTATCATCTTTTATTTGCTCTCTTCAGTGTTTTTTTGCAGTTATTAGTAGACATTAAAAATGTTTTGATCATAAATAACAAAGCATATACATATTATATATATTTTATATATATTCTAAAATGAACTTTGTGTTGGTCAATATATTAAGAGACTTTAAATCTACACATACACACACACACACACACACACACACACACACACACACACACTGATGACCTAAGTTGATATATAAGTTATATATCAATTCATGCTGAAAATATAATTAGAAATAAAGTGAATAGATGGAAAAATACACATTTTTTTCTCTCTTGAAAGGCATGGAAGTAATACTCTCTGGTACACTAGAAACAATCTAAGTGCTTATATTGCAACAGCATATTGATTTTCTGACTGTAGGATCCATCATAATTGAACAGTAAACTCTCCTATTTAATTTGTGGAAGTGTTGTCAGAAGTATATAATATAGAATTATATATTAAATTAATTTAAATAAGGCCCTTGAATTTATTTATCTACCTCATTTGAATTAAACTGCCCTTCTGTATGATAATGAGAAGATACAGAATCCCTACTTAATGATGAAGAATGATTAGAATTTTAACATATCTTTTGGGATATAAATTAATTCTCTAGTTAGTAAAAATGGAGAAGAATGTGCCTTGTTGCTCTTAACAGAGAATGCTATCTTGCCCATTAACTACGAGCTTACTGCCGCTTTTTCCTTGCATGTTTTTCTAATCAAGGACATACTTTCTCCCCTGAGGCACGTGGGAGTTTAGCAATTACTTGCAGCTCTAACACTAGGCAATTTCTTCTGGGACTGCAATCTGTTGGAGTTCAATTTTCTCAACCACAGACAAAATGATCAGAATGAATTCATTCCTTTAGAATGAAACCAAGTGAATAAACTAAATGTGATTGAAATGAACTTAGGTGGCACTCATACATAAATCAACAGACTACTCCGGCTCGTATCCCGACTGTACATACTTATGGCATGTGTTTCTTATTCCAGCAATTTTTAAAAGTTTTTTTTTTTTAGGATTCCAAAAAACATTTTTTAAAATCCCAATGAAGTTCAATATGAATATAATAATTGTAATTATGTATAGATATTGCCATATCATCCTGCAAAGAGGTTGCATTTTATTACCCTCCATCAATATAAGAGAGCTACCATGGCCACACATCTTCACCAATGCTTGGTGGTAACAAATATTTTTGTTTTTGACAATCTGTTAGGTAAAACAACAACCACAATGATAAACCCATTTTGGAAAATCTGCATGTATTTCAGGATGAGTAAGGTTAAATAATTTTCACATGTTTATTGGCCATTTATTTATTAATTTTTTGTTAATCTATTTATACCTGATTTACATTTTCCAGGGGATTGCTTTTCCTTTTTTCTTTATAAAAGCTCATTCTCATTTAAAGGATTGAGTGTTTTGCCATATGTGTTGCAGATTTTGTAGTTGCCATTGTCATCATAATTATTTAAGCACGGAATCATTTTTTGGGTTTTTTTGGCTTTTAGTAACAAGTTTATATTTAAATGAAAATTGTCATGTGAATTTTTTAGGTTTTCATTTATTTTTTTGTTTTAGTTTGTATGTTTTTTTTGTTTTTGTAAAGGAGAAAATCAGTAATGATCATAAGTCCTGAAAGGTGTGGATGAGTGAGAGACACTTTGGATAATGACTACTCATTTGTGTAGCTCCGTGGAGGATAAATCCTCATTCTGATTTTTCTAGGTGTGATTTTGTCTCATGCCATGGGAATCAGGATATCTGATTTATTTTCCTAAGGGTCATCTCCCAATCGTACTGTAGCTATAAAATGAGAAGTTTGGACGAAATAAACTTTAGGTTTCATTTTTTTCTAACTATCTATGATTTCCTGCTATTACATTTTAATATCATTATATAGTTAAAATTGTAGAAACACTCAGTATATATGAATGGTAAAATGCCAAGATTACAAAGGCAAACTGCATGAAAAGTTCATGAGGCTTCAAATAGGGAGAAAGTTGCAGATAATTTCCAGTTAATACATGTGGGAAATTCTAACTCATATTGCATGTCAGGTCATGATCTTTATATTACCAATCACCCATGTAGAGCACATGGAATTTCCCAAAGGACGGGATGAATTCCCAACGAAAGGACATAGTCTCTTTTGTACATAGCAATTACTACATTAATACCTCTACTATTTTGATTCAGTACAGTAAGTATTTATAAACCAACTCCTGTAAAATTCCTATAAAATCTGAGGAAATTAAATGAGTCATATCAGAGAGAAAGGGTAGTCACAATGTTGTCTCCTAACTTTATTTGGTTATAGTCTTCTTCCCTATAGTCTGAAAATCCACTTTGTTCAAAAAAACAAAAACAAAAAAAAACCCACTTCGTTCAAAAATAGATTTCTGTCTGTATAGTGGACTCATATAAACCAAACCAATGAGAATGGTGTTAATTAATCAGAACATCACATGGGTGATGTTATTTTGATTTCAGCAGACCCATAGGGGAAGATAAATAAAAATTGGAAAGTTGTATGGAGACCACAGCTTTGGACTATAGAAAATGAATTTAGGTTTAACGAATTAACTAAAATATCCTATGGGCACCTGGGTGGCTCAGTCAGTTAAGCGTCTGACTTCAGCTCATGATCTTAGGGTCCTGGGATTGAGCCTCACATGGTGCTGCCAGCTCAGCAGGGGATTTACTTGACCCTCTGCCACTTCTCCCCTTGTGTTTTCTCTCTCTCTCACTTTCTCTTTAACAAATAAATAAAATCTTTAAAAAATAAAATAAAATAATATCCTGTTGGAGTTCCTTCTCGCAAATAGAATTTTCATATAAATGGCACTGGCATTTGCAAAGTACTTTTACTGAATCTTTTGTACTCACTTCTAAAAGGGGATAGACTTGCCACCAGGAACACATGTCTCAAAAGCCCTTGCTTAAAGCTTACTTATGAAGGAGTAGACTTGAGATAATTCTTCTGGATTTTACCTGTTCATTATAATTATCTTATAGAATTCTGGTTAACTCATATTGTGCTTAACAACTTCTTTTTGATGGGTAAGTACTCTTAAGAATTTAAATCATACTGGAATGGGAACATTGCAATCACTTCTGAAAGTAACCCTGACTTTGCATGCTTTCATTAGTGGTATACAATTTTGAAAGAGGTATCTCATTTTACTTATCAATCAAGGGAAAAAAATAATCAAACCATTCAAATACTGGTAATATGCTATTTGTGCAGGTGTTACAAAAGATACAGTTCCCATTTTCTAATAACTCATTCTAAATATTTTTGCAGCTCTGATGGGCTCATATCAAGACAAGTATAATTATTTGAAAATCCTAAAGAAAAGTTATGTTAAGGAATCTATAGTTTTAATGATGGCCTTTCATGTTTTGTCATGTTCAAAATCTATTTCAAACATATAGTAAATGTCATTTATAAAAAGTACGATAGGAGCAGAATAAAAGACTAGCTTGGTAAGAATAATTAAAGTAGAGATGGTAGCTAAGATCAGAAAAAAGGAGGTTGAAAATATCTGATTTGATATTCACTAAGGAAGATGTGAAAGGGTAGAACAACACAACAGGTAGATCTTTGGTCAATTTGCTTGGAAATTCAGAAACACTAAATATGGCAGAAGAATCTGGAAGCATGATGTTAAAAATGTTCACTCTCTTATGATTTTGCACCCCCGAAAAGGGGGGGGCATTTCTCTTTTTTTATTTATTTTTTTGAGTATAGTTGACACACTATGTTATATTGGTTTCAGGTGTATAACATAGTGATTCAACTTCTCTATACAGAGCATGTGTTTTTAAAGTCCAAGTTTCAGAATAGAAGCCGAAGAATAATGAATGGATGCCATTATTGTTAAATGCCTCAGACATTACCTTTTGTTGGCCAAAAAAAAAAAAAAAACAAAGAAAGAAAAGAAAAAGAAATAAACAAATTGAAGAGTTTTTAAAACAAAATGGAGAGGGCCTCAAAGGGCTTCATGTCAGACATAAGATTCCTGGAGGAGACGGGAATACATTAAATTAAATTTAAAAGAAATTGGTAAGAAATAAAATCTTTGCAATTTGTCTTCCAGTTTGTAACATAATATATCTTTCCATTTATATCTATATCTTTATATTTCTCATTAATGATTTCATTTTTTGTAGCAGCCTTATACATTTTCATTAGACTTATTTCTAAGTAGTTATGTTTTTGATAATTTATATATAATTAAATATATAGTATATATTTAATTTTCTTTATATAATACCTAGTGTGATATTCTTTGTAGTTATACTATTTGCATCATTGACTTTATGTGTTTTTCATGTTTAAAACTTTCAAACATCCTTTCCTTAAATATTGGTTCTGCCCCATTTTCTTTCTTCCGTTTTTACTAGGACTTTAGTTATAAGTATTTTGGGCATTTCTGCTGTGGCCCATATATCATTTATAGTTTTTTATTTATTTTCTATTTGAAAGAAATTTCTCTTCATGCTTCTGTTGGGATCTTTCTTTCTGACTATTCTTTCAATATAGTAATCACCTCAGTTATGACCAATATCATGGTAAGCCAATCCACTGATATCTTAAATTATTACATTTTCAGTTATTTGTCATTTAATTATACATATGCAGAAATAGAATTCTCTATTGAAATTATTTTGTCTTTTTTTTTTAAAGATTTTATTTATTTGGGAGAGAGCAGGGTGAAGGGCAGAGGGACAAGCAGACTCCCTGCTGATCAGGGAGCCTGTTGTGGGGCTCCATCCTGGGACTCCCAAATCATGACCTGAGCTGAAGGCAGACACTTAACCAACTGAGTCACCCAGGTGCCCCGATATTGTTTTGTCTTTTAAGATAAATATTTTAAAGCCTACATTTATAATAACTATTATCTCGACTTGCTATAAATTATGTTTCTTTTATATGCATTTTATGTTTCATTTTTAAAAAATTTTTGATATATTGTGTATCTTATGCTAGTTAAATTTTTTATGCTAGTTAATTTTGTGCTGAATGTCAGAGATAATATATGAAAAGTTGTGGAGATAATTTGAGACTCTGATAATGTTATATTTTGATTTGTTTTGCTTATAGAAGATAGCTATAATATAGAAAGATCACCTTAATCCAATTACAAATTGAACTGATTGGTAACTGGACTTCAATCCTACTTCTTTTTTTTTTAAGATTTTATTTATAAAGTACATAGATTGAGAAATGTTACAGGATTTGGTAATGTGTTGATCATAGAAGACCCTGTGAAAATATTTCCAGATAAGGAATGGGAAGGATATCATGATTAAAGTATTTTCAAGCAAAGAGGTAAAAGAAGTGCATACACCACATGCAGACAATATATTTGAGCAATTTTCTATAATGGATCAGACAACTGGAGAGTATTGGAACTTTTTATAGAGTTTTATTTTAATTCATTTGGGACATTTTTTAGAAATCATTCTGCTCAGAGGGAAAATGTGGTGATGTCAGAAAGAAAAGGGAACATTTGTAGAAGGAAATTCCATGACTAAATTAGGATATGAAATGGACACAGGTGGAGGTTGGCATTAAATAAGATGATGGGTAGGTCACCAGCCACAACAGAAAGAAAGGGAGTATGTAGGTGTGGATGCAGAAGTTATTGGTGCTATCGTATTGCGAGATATTAAGGACACAGAAGTTTATTGCTGCTTGTTTTCCCCCTAATCACCAAAGAAGCAAAGTTTTCTAAGCATGAGAAAAAGGGAAAAGGATTATAACTTTGAAGAAAAGAGAATATGTGAAAAAGGACTCAAGCGAATGGGAGAGTGGGATAACTAGGAAAATGTTATAGGAAAATCATGTCAGTACTGGGGGCTCATTCCACATCTGTGATCATTGATTTAATGTGAGACAAATTAGTGTTGTGGTGAATATTTCTCCAGAGCCATTCATCTTCACTGAAGCATATAATTCAGCTTGGATTTAGCAAGTGTTGAGATTTTGAAAGAAGAGTAGGCATAACAGTCTATTTACTGGAGGTGGGAAGATGTACTTAAAAGGATAGACAATGAGATTTAAACCTAGCAAGTACAGTGTTGAAGATATGGGGATGCTGATTGACTACGTAAAGCTCATATTCTCTGAAAATTTCCTGAGACCCATTTTATGATTTGGAAAACTTGACAGAAAGAAAGAGAGGGAGAGGGCGAAGGGGAGGGGAAGAGGGAGAGAGGGAAGGAGAGAAAGCAAGCAAGCAAGCAAGCAAGAAAGAAAGAAAGAAAGGAGGGAGGGAGGGAGGAATAAGGAGGGGAGGGGAAGAAGGAAGAAAGAAAGAGATAAGTAAATATCTATGAGGTATTCTTATGTCCATTTCATAGAGACACTGAGACATAGGTGTATTATCCAATTCACCCTAAGTCAAAACAGCCAACAGGTCCAGAGTCATGTCTCAAACTCAGACTGTCAAGATCCTGGAGACAACTTTCTTAAACATCACACTGTTCTAACCCAGCAAAATGGGGAAAATTGGAGCAATCTTTCTAAGTTGCCAGACCTATATAATAAAGGACATTGGTTAAATGCCAGTGTTTAAATGTGGGAGGAGGTAATAGTATTCAGACAAGCTCATTTTTCCTGATATCTCCTAAAATTGTAACTAGAGATAAAAGTGGATCCAAGTCCAACTTTTCAACTGAAGTTACTGCTATAAAATACATTTGCTAAATCTTTCTCCTTGTAGTCCATGGACTATAGACTCATTCTCTGGGATGTATATAAGTGCATTTTACACTAATTTGTTTCATAGTGAGCTCAGATTTTGAATTTGTTGAAATGGAAGTGTAGCACTTCACGTTGTGATGCAACTTTTTTTCCCCTCATATTTGGCCTCCCACATCTAGTTGTCATAGTAGTTATTGGTGAAGAGAGCTTAAATTACAAATGTTTAATTATGAAAAATGTAACCAGAGCCAAATATACCATCTACCAGTGAGAAGGTTAAGGATTACTTTTAAACATAGATCTTACTTAATGGTTCAGAGAAGAAAAAAATAGTTTTATAGCTTAGTTATTGTTATGGACTGAATGTGTTCCCCCAAAATCCATATGTTAAAATACTGATCCCCAATGGGATGGTATTAGGAATTGCGACCTTTGGATGATAATCAGTTTGTGAGTGTGAAACCCTCATGACTGGGATTAGTGACCATATAAAAGAGACCCCAGAGAGCCCTATTGACTCTTCTGTCATCCAAAACACAGGGAGAAAATGACCATCTATGAACCAGGAAGCAGGTTCTTACCAGACACCAAATCTGCCAGAACCTTGATCTTGGACATCTGAGCCTCCAAGGCTATGAGATATAAACTTTTATGGTTCATAAACCATCCAGTTTTTGATAATTTGTCATAGAAGCATGAAAAAGATACCCATTAATTATCTGAAGTTTATGTTAGGGTTAAAACAAATACACTTTCTTGAACTGCCCTGAAAACTTTCAAATATCTTCCTAAAATATAAGATTTTGAGTCATAGAAAGCATTGGGCAAAATGTTTTGCCTTGTTATGATGATTTTCATAAATGTGATTCAAGGCGTCCTCTCCCTCCTTCTACATAAGATTAATGAATGTCTATGCAAAAATTTGACATTAGAAAGATTTCATTGTTGTAAGTTAATTATCTCTGTAACCTTGGAAATTTATCATTCAAATGTTCATATTCAAGGTAGTCTACTAACTTGGAAACTATAAAAAAAAAAAGAAAGAAAGAAAAAAAACAAATCTTTCATTGAATTTATTATATCAGTAAAAAATTAAATGAAATAGTGCATTTAAAATAAAAATCCGATTTCATACCATTTAATAAATGGTAGTTCCTATCAATTGCCACTTTTTACTCTCATAGAAATTTAAAATTAATAATTGAACATGTCTATATTACTTGCACATATGATAAAGGATTTTTGTAAGTCATTAGAAGTATACTTGCAGCAACTAATATTTGTGATGCTGTTTTATGTACAAAAGCATATACCTACAATCAGACTTAAATTTAAAAATCTGAAATCTTTGTTTTCAAATCATTGAGGAACATTTTTGGGTGCTCCAACTGCCATTTGTGCCTTCTTATCTAATAAACAAGATCATATATGCATGTTGATTGTGTTTAAAGAAGATAAGGTGAGGGCACCTAGGTGGCTCATTCAGTTAAGCGATGGTTAAACGTTGGACTCCTGATTTCAACTCAGGTCATTATCTCAGGGTCCTGAGATCAAGCTCCCAGTCAGTCTCTGTTCAGTGGAAAATCTGCTTCTCTCTCTCTTCCTCTACCCCTCCCCCTCTGCTTTGCTTGCACTCTGTCTCTCTAAAACAAGTAAATCTTTAAAACAACAACAACAGAAAATAAGTTGGAATAACAGCATTACTAGGTAAAATTGCCTGAATATTGTCATCTTTCTTCAGCAGATTTCTACTTTCCAAGTTCTAGAACTCAGCTGTAAAACCTCAGAAATTTGATTTTTGCCACCAAACTAAGAAGGAATCAATTTTTCATGCTTGAGTACATGTTAACCTCATAAAAATTTTATATATGAGAATTCTAATGTGTTAATTTATAATAAAATGTGTACTTGTTAAATAGACCAGAATATACCAGTATTCTCAGCAGTCATTAGGTGGATGGAAAGCCACGTGATAATTGTTTTCTTTGTTTGTCCTACTAGGCTATAGATTTCATTAAAGCATTGATTCTTTACAATTTAACTTTTTACTCCCAGCAACTATCATTGTACTCAATAAACATAAAAATATTTGATGAATGAGTGAGTGAATTTGGATGATATCTTATACCATCATTTATAATTAAAAATGAATAGAATTATCAGGACACAGTTTATGTAAGCTCTTAATGTAAACATACTATGCAGAAAGGAAAATATCACATTACACCAAGATTGTAAATGTCGTAGCCTAGAAAGTATTTGTCATAAGAGATGGTCCTCTTTTAAATCAAGCTCTATAATTTGCACCTTTGTTCTACATAGCATGTATTTTTATCACATTAATGGCAATCTAGATCGTCCAGATATGGTTGTTATAAAGGCCATTACTGCCAAATTCACAATGAAATCTAAGTTCTAAAAGATATGATGCTAGAATATTGCATGGATCATACAGTATCTGTATATAGAACCACATATATCACAGGACTTTCTAGGTAGTGTCTACTTTCTACTTGATAAAAAATAGGTCCTCCCTCATAACTTATTTTTTATACAAGTGTGCTAAGGAAGTTTTGAAATGAATTAACACCACCTTGGAAATGGAATGCACAAATATTCCCATGAGCCTAATGTATCACACACCAGAAAAACAGTGCTTATAGATGTGTAACAAACAAGGTTTCTTTCTTTTCCTGTTTCTTCCTGAAGTCTTGGCTTCAAACAGCTCTAAATTCATAGCAATAGAAAGAAGAAATGAAAAGAAACATAATATAGAATCTTAAAATTCATATATTACACATAATGATTTTCCTATCACATTCAGTAATAATCAGTCTCATTCTAGCTCAAGTGCATGGTTATTAATCTACCTCCAGTGCATCATAGCTATGAATGTAACTTCCATGCCAAGAAAATTAGGTAAGCTAATTGTTATTTTGTCTCTAAGTCATTGTTTACTTAGTGGATAAGTTACGTGAAGAGCTTGCTTTTTAAAAAATACAGTCTTGTCTAAGAAACTATGTAACCATATGGCTGAGAATTATAGTCCATGTATCTTTCGTCTTGCACTAAACACAAAACAATTGCACATTAGTCCTGAAGCTCAGCCAGAGAGAAGGTGGTGTAAAGTCAAGAAGTACATCAGAGCTGGTATCCTTTCTGATCCCAATAATTGGGTCCTAGGAAAAGTTCTTTAACCTCTCTTAGCCCCATTCTTCTCATTTGTAAAGTGAAGATATTTAAATCTCTTTAAACTGTGATTATCATATGAGAGAACCTGGGAAAGGGCTTTGTAAAATGCAACGCAGTGTAAAATTTCCAATTGTTAATTTAAATACTATAACCCAACCACCTAGATGTTATTAAAAATAGATTAGCAATCATCAGATGCAGCGTGCCTGCATGTATTCATTCATCTAGCAGTATTTATACATCACCTACAGCGTGTCAAATAATCTTCAGCATACTAAGCATTTGGTCAAATTATCTGCCTCTTTGGGTGGAGCCTATGTTTAGAAGGGAAAATAGACAAAAAACAAGAAAAATTAACTTCGGAGTCAGGGTACAACAAGAGATAGCAAGAAGGAAGATCTGTCTGAATCTGTGACATTTCATCAAAGCCCTGAATGAAGTGAGGATAGTCTCTGCAAAAGGAACACTAATCTCAAAAGTCCTAGAGAGAGAATAATTTGGAATATTTTATGAACCATGAAAAGGCCATAAGGTTGGGCTTTGTAGGTCAGACTGTTTAGATTTTACGCTAAATACTATAGGAAGTAATTGGAGAATTTTGAATACAAAGACACCATGGCATGTTTTTGTTCTAAAGATCAAGGTGGCTACTGTGCTTAGAGAAGCTTTAAGGGAAGCAAAAGAGGAAATGGGATGGCTTGTAGGTTGTTGAATTAGGTAGATGATGGATGATGCAACCAGAGCTAGGCAGTGGTGATAGAAGTGATGAGCCAGCAGGCCCACTAAGCCATCAGGTGTGGGGGGCAGGGGTGTGAGGTAAGGCAAGCTAAGGAATAAAGCATGAGTTTTATGCTTTTGGCCAAGCATTTGTGAGGTTGGTAGTACCATTTATAGAAATGGGTAAGCTAAATGGAGGAATGGGTTGCTTGTTCGTTTTGCTTTGTTCTCCCTTTTGTGTGGAGTGGAAATCAAGGGATATTTGAGATTGTCATTAGAGATATCTAAATGGGAGAATCAAGTTGGCTGAAGTATAAACAAATCTAGAACTCAGGATGAGTTCAGAACTGGTGATGTGAATTTAAGAGTCATCTGTGTACATTCAGGATGTAAATCCTGGGACAGGATGCTATTTTGGGAGAAGGGAGTGTAAAGACAGAAGAAAAAGCTTCAAGAGATAAACACTGGAGAACTTAAATATCTAGACATTAGGGAAAAGAGGATAAATAGCCTTCTGCTTTGCAGTTCTAACCACTTATTTTCTAAAGCATGAAGAAAGCATTTGTGTTCTAAAGCATGAAGAGGGGCACCTGGGTGGCTCAGTGGGTTAAAGCCTCTGCCTTCGGCTCAGGTCATGGTCTCAGGATCCTGGGATCCATCCCCGCATTGGCTCTCTGCTCAACAGGAAGCCTGCTTCCACCTCTCTCACTGCCTGCCTCTCTGTCTACTTGTGATCTGTCAAATAAATAAATAAAATCTTTAAAAAAAATACATAAAGCATGAAGAAAAGTTCTAACCATTTATTTTCTAAAGCATTATAAATTAACGTGGATAAATTAATAACTATGTTGGTATTGTACCTATCCCATTTAGCATTATTTTGCTCTTTGACCAAATTGTACATCAGCTACTTAACACCATGAAAATTAAATTATGTGAAATCCATTAATTCGTTGTACCATAATATTTATAGAAGATTAAGAATACTTCAAGAATTATTATTCTTTTATCCCTTTTATCCTGACAAAAATATATTAAACTTTCTACACTCTTTAATATCTTCTCTATAAACAAAATATATTCATTCTCTCCATGAAATGGCACAATGATTCCAAAGGCTTATATTATCAATTATTTTTTAAAACTTATTCCAGATGGCATGGAATTAGGAGGATTTGACCTTATTCTTTATTCCTTAACTAAACAGAAGAGTAAATCTAATGAGTATATTTTTGAGTAGCCTTTGTGTACAAAGCATTACAGCTATCATTTGGGATTTTACACAGAAAATGAAAGATGAAGTTAGTACTAACTCCCAACTTAGGAATTTGCAATTTAATATCTAATAGTAGATTCGTAATAGAACAGGAGGCATGATTGGAATTTCTGTAGCTAAAGATAGGTGGGGTTAATTAATATGAAAAATAGTTGGAAACAGAAGCTGTTTTTATTTATTTAATTCAAGAAGACCATTATGTGTGATGACAGAGTTTCTCAAGTAAGAAATTGTGTAATTAAATATTGTTTGAAAAACCTGTAACTAAGTATATGTAGGGTTTAATTGCGTGTGTTTTGTTTTCGTTTTTTAAGAAAAACACTACCTCACATCTTCTTTATTCTTCAACCTTCTGCAGCCCGACTGGTAACCTCTGTCTCATCACTGTGGAAACATTACCCTATTGTAGATTAATTACCTAACATCAGTCACTCTTGGTTTTTCTCTTACCTTTCTAGTTATTTCTTCTTCATCTCCATACAGGGCCCTATTCCTCCACCTGCATTTTAAATATTTATGCTTCTGAGAGTTCTTTTCTTCAATCTCAATCTCTATATTCACTTTATGAAACTATAGTTTCAAATATCCCATAGACTTGTTTCTCCATATTTGTATGCTCTATCTTGTTCTTTCTTGGCTTCAAGCCCTTTATATGTACATATGGAATGTGTTCAGTTGACTGTCTCATGGTCAACATTGACAAACTGGAATGGAATTTACCATTTTCATCCTCTTAACTTCTATACTCCATGCGTCAGTGATTGTAAATGGCCAACCCATCCACACAGATTATCTAAAAAGATAAAAGATCATTAGTTATTCTTGGTTACTACAATGATTTCTCATCTGACTGTCAATCTCTAATTGGGATACATCATCATTATTTCTTTAAAATTTGTAAATGGCAGTATTGCTATAGAATAATCATGTTCCAATGCTTCAATCATGAATTTGAAATGTGAATTATTTATGTATTTAATTTGCACATTAAGATTCTTCAATGCCTTCCAATTGTCTCTATGGTAAAAATGTAACATCTTTGGCAGGACATTTAAGTTACTCTTTAGCTAGGTGCAAGCTTGGGGTGCCTGGGTGGCTCAGTGGGTTAAAAGCCTCTGCTTTTGGCTCTGGTCATGATCTCAGGGTCCTGAGATTGATCGGGCTCTCTGCTCTCTGCTCAGCAGGGAGCCTGCTTCCTCCTCTCTCTCTGCCTGCCTCTCTGCCTGCTTGTGATCTCTCTCTCTGTCAAATAAATAAATAAAATCTTAAAAATAAAAAAAACTAGGTGCAAGCTGATTATTTCAGACTCACGTCTCTTTTACTCCATTTTTTCCTATCCAACCCTTGTATTGAACTGCATACTGTAAATTCCCCAAAATATTCTACATGGTTACCCTTTCCTTCTTTATCTAGGTGAGTTTTTTAAGATTATACTCAACTTTTGCTTCCTGTAGGAATTCTTATATAGTTTCCTCCTCCAGGTGGTTTAGCTGTGCCCCAATCTGCACTGTTATAGGAATCTACAATATCTCTATCACATTGATTACAATTGTCTGTTCACTTGTTAGTTTTTCATCTTCACCTATGACCTCCAT
Source organism: Potos flavus (assembly GCA_028534135.1). Classification (NCBI taxonomy): domain Eukaryota; kingdom Metazoa; phylum Chordata; class Mammalia; order Carnivora; family Procyonidae; genus Potos; species Potos flavus. The sequence continues at coordinate 28,484,121 of CM052897.1, forward strand.
TGGAATAGACTATTGTAAATCTCTATAAATATCAAATATAGCAATAGAAAAAATGTTGAAGAAGGAAGCAAGGAAAGATACAGTCATAGTGATCTGTTGCAATATTGAAAATATAAACATATATATGGGGACGCTTTGAAAATGTTAGATTGCTACATTCATTATTTAGGTTTTTGCAACCTATTCTAAGTATTTAAAGAATTGCAAAGGGAAATTGGGGAAAAAAATGGAGAAGAAATATTGAGTAGTTTTGATGGCAAGTAGGAACCATTTGCCTAACTATGCAGAACTGTGCACCAGCTTCAGATGATGAAGTGAGGAAGCATGTACATAAGATGATGAAGAATCACTGACAAGTTGGAAACTGAATTAGAGTGCAATGTATACCCTTCATTTAGAGATTTACTGATTATTCTACTGTGACAACAATGTGTTTCATATTTAAAGATACTTTAGAGATCATTGAATACTATATTTCATAATTCTGGCTGAAAAACAAAATACTTTTGAGTCATTTAAAAAATACCAATGATGGGGGCACTTGGGTGGCTCAGTAGGGTCAGCAACCAGCTCAGGTAATGATCTCAGGATCATGATCTCATGTGGAGATCCACACTCAGCATGGAGTCAGCTTGTCCTTCTCCCTCCCTCTCTGTGCCCCCCCCAACTCATGTGCCTGTGCATTCTGTCTCTCAAATAATAAAACCTTTTTAAAAAATTACCGACAATGAACCTCCATTTTAGAACAATTAAACCAGAATCTCCCAGAGTGGAACCTGACCACTGATATTTGTAAAAAAAAAAAAAAAAAAAAAAAAAAAAAAAAAAAAAAAAAAAAAAAAAAAAAAGTCCTCAAATGATTAAAATATGCAGCCTGGGTTGAGAACCACTGGTCTGGTGTGGCAATCTCATTTTACAGTTGAGAAAACTGAGAATCTTTACATATAAACTTTGAAAGCCTTGATCATCTGGTTCCCTGACTCAGAGTCACTAAGAGGAATCAGAGCAGAAGGCTGTTAGACACAAGCAGAATGACGGCAGACCATGACAGCTGAGAGCTTGACAAGCACAGCATTACCATGGGGATGGTAATGGATTTTCAAGATGGAGGCTGTGACTCATCAAGATAAAAGTAAATTCCCTTTAGTGAACTATTTTTAAGAAGACAGGAAAGTGTTAGTAGTCTTCAAGAAGATTTCTATCAAAAAAAAAAAAATGTTTAAAATAAATGTTTCCTCAAGACCTAACAGGTAATTTCCACTTTGGGAAAATTCAGTAGGTGTAATCCCCAGTGGTGCCAGACAAAATAGCTCATCAGATTATGTGGCAGTAATTGAGTGCAGGTCGTCTTTTGTGTAGTGGAAAGTGACTTGGACTCGTTTTCAAAACCCCACATTCAGATTCTCACCGTAGCCTGTATTTGCAGCACAATCTTGAAGACATGGCATAGGCTTTCTTTTAAATTCTCCTAAGTGCTCTCACTTAAGAACAGGAGAAGTAACAAATACCCAATAGGTTATAATGAAGACAAAATGGGGTTAAATGTGCCTTGTGTAAATATTTATATCTGTTCCATCCTAAAAAGGATATAAAGAAACTAGAGAAAAGCATGTTTGTTTTATATTTATATTTTTGCATCTTATAGATTGTCTATCTGGATTTTTTACTGCATTTTGTTTTTGTGGTTGTTTTATTGTTTGTACTTCAAAAATTGGGTTCTGTTCTGTATGATGTTAAACTTTATAAACATTGATTTTAGAATTTATTTTTACAAAGGTCAGAAAGACAAGGTGACAATGTTTTATACTTTAGTGGCAATGCGGTCAATTATCAATATAAATTGATCATTTAAAATTATAAATATTTTAATTTGAAACTACAATTGAAACAGAGAACACTTCCCTGTCTTCTTAAAAATAGTTCACTAAAGGGAAACTACAAAATACCTTACCATAAGGCTAATTCATAAGTATGGAACTTGGGAGCAATTGTTTTTATTCTTAATTTCCATTGAATTTCCCTGTTAAGTGAATACAAATATTGTACTAAAACTCAAACTACACATGTAATGTTCAATTAGAATACAGAGGCATGTAACTAATAGGAAGAGTAACCTGTCAATGGAATAAAATTACCCGAAACCGTTCAGGCAAAATTTTCAGTATAATCATGGTAACTAATGGATAATGTTTTTTTGTTCAAATCCATATATTAAAATAACTATATAACTATGTATTTAGTGTAAGATATACTTTTATCTCTTATATCCTCTAAAGAGTAAATACTCTTTTATAAAATAAGCTCTGTTTTTCAGATTGAAGTGAAGAATATGAGTAGGAAATTACTGTCATATTGAAAGTTGACCAAAACATGTGTTAAAGTTCACATAAAGGACATTTGTCTGGATCACCTAATTATCTTCTTAACGAAAATTGTGCGTGTGCATGTATGTATGTGTATGTATGTATTATTTTGCTTACTTAAAAGGAGTTTCCTTTTTTTTAAGATTTTATTTATGTATTTGAGAGACAGAGAGAGTATACACTGGGCAGGGGGAGGGGCGGAGGGAAAGAGAGAAGCAGGCTCCCCACTGAGCAGGGAGCAATATGGATGCGGGACTCCATCCCAGAACTCTGGGACTGTGACCTGAGCCAAAGGCAGACGCTTAACCAATTGAGCCATCCAGGCTTCTTAAAGGGAGTTTCTAGCAATGAGGAAATGATAAACGAGGGGGGTGCTTTCTGATAATGATAACAAATCAAACAACTTTATAAAGCTTCCTTTGTGTCAGTCCCTAGTCTAAGTATTTTACATAGTTTATCTCAAAAGAACTCTGTGGAATATCTCCATTTCGTAGATGAATAAACTGAGGAATAGAGTTTAGGTAACCCTACCAAATAGTTACAGTAAGAAAGAAGTGACCCAACTCTGATTTGTGTCCAGGCAGTCTGTTCCTATAGACCATCCCCCTAACCACTGTACGTACAACCTTGAAAATGTAAATGTCCTCTTTAAAATTAGATGTGCTATTTTCATTTTAGCACCAAAGCCTGAAATTCTGCTAACTGTCCTATGATAAGGTACACATTTTCCATATATTTAGATGGCATATAGCTAGACATAGCTATGTGTATTTCATAGAAAAAATATGGCTAATTATTTTAAAATATCTGTCAAGTCTCTAAGATGACTTTATAATAGTTGGAGCAAAATAGAAATAGAAATAGTCCTAGGCACAATCTGCCACATCTATTTAAGTTCAAAATTTTATTTGTCACTAAATTAAGCCATAGGCTTTCATGTCAGAAAAACTGAATTAGGATATTGCAAGTTGCTGATGCTATTGATTCTTGGAAACAAATTTCAGACTAGAAAATTCCTGCTAAAACAATTCAGATTTTGCAAATTCCTCGCATCAACCATGCTCACTTATTGCAAAGGTCTTATTTCTCTAGATCATGTGCCAGTAAACTACAATGCACGGGTCAAAACTAGCCAGCACCTATTTGTGTGTGCCCTGATAACTAAGAAGTATTTTTATATGATTTAAAATGGTTGGAAAGTAATAAGAAGAATATTTTGTATCATGTGAAAACTCAAATTTTAGAGTCTATAAATAAAGTTTTACTAGAACATTAACCCCATTCATTTATTTATATATTGTCTATGATTGCATCTTCACTGCATAGATTTAAGTAGTAGTAACAAACACTACACGGCCTGCAAAGCCTAAAATATTTATTATTTAAATCTTTATGGAAAACATCTACCACTTTAGACACTGAAATCTTCTTTCCCTAAGCTGCGATACGATTTGCTGCTTATTCAGAAAAATACGTGTATGAATTCTAGTGATTTGTAGATGTTTCAATCTAGGTCTTTGTATCTCTGACCATTTATCCTCCTGGATCAAAATTAAAACTCAAGGTTTACAGATTGACCTGGATTTTCCCTTGGTTACTGTGTCGTTTCTACCAAATCTAGCATTCCTCTGCTATAGGACAGGGGCATTCCAGTATCCCCTTCTTCTGGTACAAGCCTCTCCTGTGGCTTCACAGTGACTCTGCTCTTAGCTCTTCCTCTGGATTTTACTCTTAGTTCAAACACTCCTTTTCCTCTTAAAATTTTACTTTATATTTGCCACACAATTTCCACTGTGTGCATTTTATAGACTATACTTCAGTGACTTGATTTCTTTTGTACTGTGGAAGTATATTTGATAAAATATAAGAAATAGACATGAAGCAGGAGCATAGAACAATCTCGATATATTCCATGATCACAATGTTTCCTAAATGCATGCATCACATAACTCTTTACCCCTAGGTAGCCAATCATTCATTATAGGCTACCGTTGATCCCACTGACACTTTGGTCTGGCAGAAGTTTTGTTGGGCTTTAGTTCCTTAAGAGTGAGTTTGAATGGAGATAACATATTTTTAAGAGCTGTTTTTTGTTGTTGTTGTTGTTGTTTGTTTAACTCAACATGATCTGGCTGATGTTTATTAGATTGATAAATTATGCTCACCAAATGTCAGTTTGGGGGGAAAGCTGCTGTTTCATTGTTTAGGGACAGCTGATTCAAATTGTGTAGGAAAGAGTGGTCAGTGTGCTAAACTCCTGCCGGCTCAGAGAAAATACTTGAAACTTTTTACTCAGAGGTCTTCTTAGAGCACAGTGCTGTCTCCATGTTTCTTTCTTTCTTTTAAGATTTTATTTATTTATTTGACAAAGAGAGACAGAGAGAGAGAGAGTGAACACAAGCAGGGGCAGTGGGAGAGGGAGAGGGAGAGGGAGAAGCAGGCTGAGCAGAGAGCCCGATGTAGGGCTCGGATCCCAGAACCCTGGGATCATGACCTGAACTGAAGGCAGAAGCTTAATGACTGAGCCACCCAGGTTCCCTGTGTCTCCATGTTTCTAATTACCAAAACACTTGTGGAGAAGCAAAGGGGTTCCTTGTTACGATTCTTGTTGTTTTTCGTAAAATAATAATTTTGTTTGTGAATCACGTCAGAGAAGATAAGTCTGTGGAAAAACGAAGGTTAACAAAATACTGATTCTCAGTAAACTTAGATCCTACATTTCTGCAGTTTTGCTTTAGAAAAAGAGCAAGGAATACAACACCAGAAGATGGCAAGGAAAAAGTAGTCTGGAAAAATAGAATGCTTCTGTAAGTTAGACATGACACATCGATACTATTTCAGGCTGAATGGATTACCTGCTTGCTTTCAAACAGGATTAACAAAGGTTCATTCTTAGTTTCGAGGTTTTCGAGAATGAATACTATTATATCATATTTAAGTGTGTTATTTTAATTTAAATGCAATGCTGATCTCAGAGCTGTAAAAAAGAATTAGACTAATGGTGTCAGAGTACAGGTCTTCAGAAGAACAGCTAAAAATCGGAGGTGTGATCTGCTTCAGAGACCTTCTCTGATGTGCAGTATCTTTGTGGCATCGTCAACAAAAACAGAAGCACAAGTGTGAGGAAGAAAGTCTGTTTTTTTTCTTTTTTTTTCTTTTTCTTAATGCTTGAATCTAAAATTGCCTTCAGCTTGTCTGAGGAACTGCAGTTTTGATTGTCACTTTTCCAGTTTCATTGGTCAAGTAAAAAAAGAAGGCAACTTTGTACATGTCTTTAAAAATGTACTTGTTTCCTTGAACTGGAAGACTGCAGAAGACTAAAGGAAATAACCAGAGATATACAGAATTATTGCTTTGTTATTTTATTTGCTTTTTGGAACTACTTCTAATATTTTATCTTTAAATAAAGATGCAAACACAAATAAATTCAACCTTAGGCAATACAATCAATCATCTTCAGTTTTGCCAGAAGAAAATGATCCCTCTCTCCCTCCTTCTCTCTCTCTCCCCTTCCTTCTTTCCTTCCTTCTTCCTTCCTTCCTTCCTTCCTTCCTTCCTTCCTTCCTTCCTTCCTTCCTTCCTTCCTTTTATATTTTATTTATTTATTTGAGAGAGAGAGCAAGAGTGAGCCTGAGCGGGGGAAAGGGTAGAGGGAGAGGGAGAAACAGATTCCCCATTGTGTGGGGAGCCCTACATGGGTCTCTATCCCAGGACCCCAAATCAGGACCAAGTCAGATGCTCAACCAACTGTGCCCTGAAAATGATCCCTTTCTTGAACATCACTTTTTTTTTTTACATTCTTATCCTCTCCCCACCATGGTTCTGAATAAAAAAATCATGCTGCTATAAAATTTCCAACATAATTTCAAGTTGTCTCACCATTTCCCCAGAGTTAGAGAAAACTGTAAAGCAGCTGAGAACTGCTTTTTAAATCCATTACAGTTTTGTCATCTCACATGAGATGAACTCGCACTGACTACTGTATTCCATAGGCACTGCTGCTAGTACTGGGGGCCAATCTCATTGTCTAGTGTAGCTACTTGACTCTTAATTAAAATAAACCAATTCCATATGCCATCTTCTTTAATTAAAAAAATTAAAGTGCAACATGGAGTGGACAGAACAAGGGAGCTAGACTGTAGATAATTCTACTCTATGTGACCACAGGTAATTTATATTGTCTCAATGATCATCATTTATAAAATGAGGGATACTAATATACAAAAAGGATATAAAAATATGATAAGATGTTAGAACACAACTAATTAAACGGCCAACAATATTTGAATAGTGTCTGATTTTATCCAAAAATTTATTATGGATGTTTTTCTTTAGTTAATTAAAATGTCCTAGCAGAAACTTAGAATTTTTTTCTATAGAAATTTATTTTATGGGATCCTTCATATAGTTAAAGCTTTTTAATATTTTGAATAATAATTTAATGATCTATAGCTTAATAACTTGTCCAGTTATTAGGTGGCTTTTGTTGTTGTTGTTCTTTTCATCTTTTCTTTTGGGCAGTAATTAATGTCTGGAAATCAAATTGCTCTACGGAGCCAGAGAAAAACATCAATTAGCACTCTTAAATAAATAAGTCTGAAAGTTCCCAGAGAACTTAAGTGGACATGCCTGAGGAGTGCTGTCCCATGGCACAGGAACTAAAACCATAAACCGCTGACATCTATTAGCATGGCAACAGAATTGTCTTCTTTGCAATTGCATTCTATTCTGCTCAAAATCTGGCACAACTAAAATAATAAAGTCTGTTTGCTGATGAAATTGCACAATTTTTTGGCACAAATACTGGAATTTTAAGTTATATTATTTCTTTTGCACTTTTATTTTTTATTTTTATTATTGTTAAAGATTTTATTTATTTATTTGACAGAGAGAGAGAGAGCTCATAGACAAGTAGGCAGAGAGGCAGGCAGAGAGAGAGGAGGAAGCAGGCTCCCCGCTGAGCAGAGAGCCCGATGCGGGGCTCGATCCCAGGACCCTGAGATCATGATCTGAGCTGAAGGCAGAGGCTTTAACCCACTGACCCACCCAGGTGCCCCTATTTTGCACTTTTAAATTTAAATGAAACAAGACAGATAAAATGTGGAAAAGAAGAAGGAAGAAAGGCAAACGGGAGAAGAAGAAAATAAGGGAGGAGAGAGAGAGAAGGGAGAGAAGTAGAAAAGATGCAGAGAGGTGGAAATATTAAGAGAAAAAAGCATTATTCAGAGCGGCTACTGCTGGATAGCTGTGTAGAAGGAGGTTCTTTGAAGAACAAAGAATACTGACTGTGCAGTACCAAATGATAAACAATATTCTCCAGAATTCCATCAGTTTTGTTGCTGTTTGTTTTTTTCCCTGAATAAATACATCTCCAAATGCTTCAATGCCAAGTCCCAAAAGGTAATAAAATAGAAACAACTAATGACAGCTGTGAAAAACAAAGCCAGATTAAAAGAAATTACAGAAACTCAAATAATCAACCCCTCCATATAATTTGAACTTCATTTTTGGCAGAAGCACAGAAATTCTTTGCCCAAAAGCACAGAAGCTTTGAAACAGTAAATTAGGTTGTTTACTTTTTAAACTTGCCACATGGTTTCACTCAAAAAGCTAAGAACCTTGTTTTCTGTTTCAGAAGTGAGTAGTACTTCGTGAAGGGGGAGGGGTGGTAAGGGAGTGGGGGCTATATATCCTTTTCTTGAAGCTTGATTTTACCCACCTGTAGCCATCCCATTTCTGTTCTTGACTTTCTATTGGTTGTCATTATAGACAAGAATAGTGTATTAAAAGCTGTAGTTAAAGGTCTAGATGGGAAAATCAATAGGACACATTTTCCAAGTAAAAATCAATAAAACTTAAAACAAGTTTTCTTACCTTAGAGGCAAATCCTATTGTGGTAAATAACTAAAATTCTACATGTGCTGTGACCATGTCATGTGTGACTTATCATGTCCTTTTATATTTATATGAATGGTCATCAGACCAATTCATCCTGACAACACTAGTTGCTGAACAAAAATACACTAATGTGAAAGACGCTTGGATAAATGAATTAGTTTGAAAGTTATTTTAACTGCAGTTATCAAATATGTATTTTATTGTACAATGACTGCAACATAATCTGAAGGGAAAGTCACTAATTTTTTTTTTTTTGTCACTAAGATTTTTAAAAAGAGTAGCGGCGCTCATTTTTTGACACCATTTAATGGGGTTAATTGGCTTGCTTGTGGCCTTTCAAAACCTTGCCAGTAATCAAGTTAGTTTATGGTTGAAGATGAGTGCTAATTCCAGAACAGTGCAAACTCAGTAGCTGTAAGTAAGGATAACAACAAAAATGAGAGGTACTGTTCACTCTGTGAGATACATTGTGCCGGATGTTTTGTACACATCATTTTTAGTCTTGAAAATAGCCCTATAAGTTGCACACATTAAAAGCCTGAGGAATCTGAGATATTAGGGGAAAAACTCACAGCATAAGGAACAGACTTAAGATTCAAACCTACAACTTTATGTTTCATTATACATTACAAATGCTTCTATAATTTATTAAATCATGGCAGAAGGATGAACCAAAGATTGAAATTATGCATGTCATTACTTAAACTTCTCTGCCTATAATTTTCATAGAGCAATTATTCTTCAAGTCATTCTGAAATAAATATATAATATACAAATAGGAATTTCCCACCATCAGCTATATCAGGACTATTTGCCAAGTTTTTAAAATTTTGTTTGTTATGTTTTTTCTTTCCCACTGTATAATTTAATAATTGTATTTAGTATACACCAGGGCAATTAGGCCAGGTCAGTCCAAGGTCGTGGACTGTACAACAGAAATCAGATACATAGAAGATATTAATAAGAATCTAAATCCCTGCCCCGCTTATGTTTGATTTCTTCACTTCTACCCTGTCACCTCTCATTCAAATATACTTCATATACTTCATAAACTCACTTTGGACTGTCCACTTGTATGTTGTGAATTTTAAAGAAATATAGTTTTATGCTTTATAGTTATTTGGTTATTATTTCATGGGTTCATATTAATATTTTGTCTGAAGGTTTTAAGATTATTCATTTCTTTCACATGTTTAAATATACATCTCTATTACAATCATCCTTATTTAAAATCTTGTTGCTTTAACTTTTAACTTAGATTTTATATTGTATTTTCTAGTTATGTTTACCTGTTTTAAAATTATTTATCTCAATACTTTTCCTGTTTTTACTCTAAAGTTTTAATTTTATCTGGTATTTTTTTCTTATTCTAATTTTTGTTTGGCTTTTCTCCTTTTCCTCTTCTTATTTTTCTTTACTGGATAATTTTTGCTTTTATAATTGCTGACAGGATTGTGACTATAATGCTGGTAATATGGAAAAAGCCCAAACCATCAAGGGGAGGCCGAGGGCTTTCTTACCCGCAGACTTTCCAATGGCAACCCTCTGACCCCTGAAGGGGATCTTCTAACTCATTGAAGAACGGTTCCACAAGAAAACTCACCCTGGGAAAGCTTGTTAATTCCACCCAGGGCTAGAAATCATCATGCAGATGTCACTCTTGATTTATTAGGATGATGTTGCCCTCTGATAGTTCATATCATTCGGTCATAGTATGAGAAATTGTTTTAAAAGTTTGTCGTCAATAATGCGAATAATTACTGGATTTTACGTTCAGGAGGGACACATGTTATAGTTTGCCATCATTCAGGAAAACATGTTATATGGAGTGTTCCAGTGGAGATAAACCCTCCATGTGCTGCATAAAACCTGACCTTGTGAAAGGAGTACTTGGTATTGACCATCTTGATGGAAGCCAAGGGAACAAAAGCATACCACTAAATACTAGTTTTTTCTGGGATTCCTGTCTTTGGCAGCCTTCTCTTTTCACTCTTTTCATTCTTGGTTGATATAATCCAATTTCTATTATATACTTAGCAACTCTCTGCTGGTATTTATATCAAATATTTAATAATTATTTTACATGGAAAGTATAAGTCCCAGTTTGTATCTCTCCCCTGAGCTCCAGACATTTGTATTCAATTATCTAAGGACACATCCATCTAGATATTTAATATGTATCTTTAATTCAGTGTGTCTACAAATTTACTTACTAATTCCACTAATATTCCCAAGGATCATTTCTTTTTGAATTTCGTATTTGAGATGATCAATCATCCATGGTAGAATCCGAGGGTTCTTGACTCCTCCTCTTTCTTCCGTCCCATGTCCAATCTGTATTCAAATTCTGTCAAATCTACTTTGGGGGCGCCTGGGTGGCTCAGTGGGTTAAAGCCTCTGTCTTCAGCTCAGGTCAGGATCTCAGGGTCCTGGGATCAAGCCCCGCATCTGGCTCTCTGCTCAGCGGGGAGCCTGCTTTCCCCTCTCTCTCTGCCTGCCTCTCTGCCTACCTGTGATCTCTCTCTCTGTCAAATAAATAAATAAAATCTTTTTAAAAAATCTACTTTGCTAATGGCTCTATATCTTACACACGTAGTCCACCTCCCTTTCTGTGCTCTTGGAGTGATGACCAATGTGTCCTATCTGGCATGTCAGTTATCAGCTTATTGCCTCTCAATTCCAAAGTCACCACGCATTGCCTTCTCTGTAAAAATGTATCTGGGATCTTTAAATTATTTTATTTTGCCAGTTGGCATGATTGTAAGCTTTTCCAGCAGAAGATGTTGGAGAGACATTGTTAAGAGAAACAGGTTTTTGCTTCCTTATTTAGGTGTGCTAGCATCCGTGGCTTCTTTATCACCCGATCCTGTAGTTCATAATGACCAGCATTTTCTGTGGCACAGTTCCTTGAGTGGTTTTGCAGTGGAGTGCCTCAGTAGGACACTGCCAAGTTAACAGCTTTCCCAGCACTATAGAGGACATATTTCCAGCAAGTTCCACATGAACAACACCATAGTAATTTCTTGGACATGCAATGTTTCAGAACCATACCCTCCAGTAAAGTCTGTGTCTCAGCTCTGGATGGAAACTGGAGGGGCTGAGGAAGAAATGGGGTCTTATCCCAGCCCTAGTGCTATATATATATTTTTTTCTTCCATTGGTATTTGTGTCTGCTCCTTCCATTTGCTATTCCTACGTTTTGTAAGTTCTCTTTATCTCTTACTAGCCTATTCTCTATTACTCCACTCCGCTCTTGTCGTTAATACTTATATATATTGAACTTCCCCTGTTCAAATTGCTATGTTGTTTCTCTTTCTTGATTTATCCGGACTTCATAGATAACTGTAATACCAGTCCTTCAATTTCCTACCATTCCCACTTTGATTTATTTTCTCTTTTCATCTGGAAAAAAAAAGTGAAAATGACACAGTTCAGGAGCTTATATCTCTCCTTTGGCATTTTGGAGAGATTGCCACCTTAGGTTGAAATAGCCTTCTTCCTCCCATGCACCTTCCATCTGGCTAATAATTACCACAGTCACTAAACTAGGCACTGGTTTAGCAGCTAATGAAAATATTAAAATTTCGGCAATGAAAATACTGAAGTCTCTGACCTCATGGAGCTTATATTTTTATGTATGGAAACACACAATAAATAAAGATAGATATCTATGTTAAAGGGCAAAAAAAAGACTGCTATGAGAAAAAAAAAATGATGCAAGCTAGAGGAAATAGATATGCTGCTTATATGAGGTACTGTATCCCTGGGAATAGGCTGGTTATACTGTGATAACAAGCAGACCCCACATCTCAGAGGTTTACTACAATAAACATTTAATTATGGCTGAAACTCCCTGTCAGTCACAGGGCATGTTGTTTTACCTCGAGGGCTCAGGTTAAGAGCAGCTTCTATGCAGACCATCATAGGCATCTGGGCGGTGGGAAATGAGATGCAAACAACAATGTAAAGATTCTCAAAGCTTCTGCTTGGAAGAACATGTGCCACTTATCTTCACATGTTGTTGGACAAAACAAGTCGTATGGCCAAACCTAAAAAGTCTGCTCCTGGAAGAGTGAATAAATTGTGAACAAAAATACAATCTCACATAAGTGATAAAATCTTTTATAAGAAAGTGTTATCTGATCAGCAAGACAAGAAAGAAGTAAATGAGGGAATTGTGAGGATATCCAGGATGATATCATTCCATAATAGGCACAAAAAGACTACTTGTATTCTTTTTGTTTTAAGTGAAAACACTTTAAGTACAGAGAAAATGATTCTTTTAATAGTAATTCTCTTGACAGTAATTGCTGTGATATGTCATGTCATGTATAGTTAGCATGTGAAGAAAATGAATCAGGCACATTTCCTAATAATAATTATTCTAGTGAATGGTGATTCAAATAGACAAGAGGATAGGAGCTTCCTTAAGTGCTTATCTGTCTTGAAAGTTAATGAAAGTTTTATGTTTTAAACATAATATCCTAAAAGTCTGTTTTTGTGAAACACTTTCTCAGATATGCCTGATTTTGCCACTAAGAGATTCTTATTAAAACCCTTGTTATTCAGTTGATCCTTTTCTAAAATAAATTTTTCTGACTATGTAGAGACAGAATTTATGAATCCATACAAACTGAATTTGATTTAATATCTTATACAAATATTTAATTTTGCATATATAACATAACCACGTTATCTCATATTTGCCATATTTATATTCTGCTTTGGTTATATGAATAAATGTGATCTTTTATTAAGCTATATGCTAACTTCTGAGCTTCTCCATGGCACACTTATTTTTCTTGTTTTATTGCTGATTTTTAAAGTAATGAATAATTTATAAACAATTGCCGTTATAGCAATCTACAAACCTGGGTAACCACTGTTGACAGGTTATTGAGTGCTCTTATGTTATGAAAATCTTGAGCAGGGTGCTCTTTTAGTGAAAGTATTTCACTGTATTTTAATTTTCTTTGTTGGCTTAAGTATTAGAATTCTTTTAAAATTAATGATTTTCAGCAACATTTTTCTATAGAAGTATGCATTGTTCATAACATTCTCATATTTTTTAATTGCTCTCATTTTAGTTGTACTTGCTTTCATTTCTAAACTCCAGAACTTCGTTTCCTCTCTTGATTAGAGTTGTCAGCACCTTATCAATATAATATATTTTGAAGCTAAATGTTAGTTTTGCCAATCTTATAGTTATTCAATTTTCTTAGCACTTTATTTCTGCTTTTAACTTTCATTTTTCTATTTCTTCCATTTATTTATTTTTTGTATCCTAAAGTTCAAAGCTTGAAAGTGCTACTGGAAGCTCCCAAGCTCTTTTCATTACCTCTTCAATTCCTTCACTATTTTCTGCTTTTATATAGGAACTGTCGAAGACGACACCACTTTTTCCTGTGGTCATGGGGGCATTCCTTTTAATCATGGATTTCAGCATAGGATTGTGATACAAGAGTGGTACGAGGAAAACTCCCATGTACTGTATTGTTTTAATTCAAACTTTTATCTCTTTGTTTCAAACACATCCCTTCTAATCTTTTCCGGTTTATTGACTTTTATGCCCAGATTCCATCTTTATATAATCCTGGTCCCTACTTTTGTTCATAAATTCTCAAAGTGAGAATACAGAAGATAAAGAACGTGTTCTAGCTTTTTGCTCCTCATTTTTTGTGACTCAAAATTGATAAATGGGATTTTAGTTTGAGGATATCCAAGGTGATACATCTTATATTATTTATTTTTGTTTATACTACTTATAAATTTATAAGTATATATTTATATTATTATATAATTATAATATACATAATTTCAGGATATTAAGATTAATGGGGATTTCCAGTGTTATTCCAAATTGGTTAAAATACAAATGCTTGAAAATACATTTGGATACTGAAATTGAAGAGAAAAAATCACATAATTTCAAATGTGATCCTAAGGCTTTACTAAAGCTCTATTTATATGGAAGTCAATTAATTAGGAAGGGGTTGATTAAACTGTCAGGTATTGAATTCGAAAAGCAAAGGTACCCTTGGCTAATAGCATATTTACCTCAGTGTCAGAAGATTGCCTGCTCCCTTACCCCACAAAAAATACAAGATTTCCATTTATTCTCAGCTCGTGAAGCATTTTTCACACTCAAGTGTACTCCTAAAATGTTTTCTTGAAACTGCTATTTCAGTTTTGAATGTTGAATTTAAAAAATGGTAAAATATTTGAAAGGTTTTAGTACACGTGTCTGAAATATTCCAGTTTAGGAACACGATCCTCATGTGGCTTGTGTTAATATTCTTTCTGAAAGTCAGCCAATATTGATTCAGAAATACAACATAGGAGTTTAGGAAGAACACAGTCACAGATTTGTTAGCATCTCGTGTCTCCTTTGTCCACAGCTGATTGTCCCTTTTTTAACATTGATCCTACCCCCTCAAATATGCAAATTGGGCATTAGTTTGTTGCTTTTGTGATGAGATGTACCCATTTTTTTCATGTTGAAATACTCTTCTGACTTATTTTCAAAAGTACATATGCCAATAAACTCACGAGTAATACATTATGATTGACCACAGAAGTACCACTTATTATTTTTAATTAAGCTACTATAGAGTTCTAATGATTTGTCTAATAAGTTTACCTAGAATCCATATTAAAGGGACTGTACTATCTTCCTTTATCTCTTTTCCAGATGGTTTCTGTAAGTAATGAAAGGTCACCCTTATTATTTTACTTTTTTTTTTTTTTTTTTAAGAGTGCTCTAGAGAACACACAGAATGAGTTGAACAAGAATAAAAGGCAGGGGTGCCTGGGTGGCTCAGTCAGTTAAGCATTTGCCTCCGCCTCAGGTCATGGGCCCAGGGTCCTGGTTTCGAGCCCGCATCGGGGCCCCCTGCTCAGTGGGGAATCTATTTGTCTCTCTCCCTCAGCCCCTTCCCCCCCGACCCTGGCTTGTGCCCTCTCTCTCCCTCTCACTCACTCTCTCAAATAAATAAATGAAATCTTAAAAAAAGAAAAAAGAATAAAAGGTCATGTCTGATGTTGTTCACTGTCTAATACTTCGCTCTGTGCTGGGCCATAATAGGCAAACAAAAGACATTTGTTAAATGAATGCTGACTCTAAACCTCCTTGCATTTTTTTGTGTGTGTGCTGAATGTTACTTAAAAGTTTTTTACGTTTTCTTCTTTCCCTATTTTCATTCTCAGTACATACTGAAACAGTAAATAGATAACATTTATTTTGTGTTTTTGTGTTTGTGTGTGTGTGTGTGTTATCACCGATCCTTATAAGTTTGTCAGGTTTGTATTTCCCCAAAATTTTATAAAAAGAAATTATCAGTGTTAGCAGGTGGTTTTTTTTTCAAGTCATGCAACTAATGAGAATCAGACTCAGAATTAAAACTGAGTTCTACTTGAGTTCACTGTCCTCTGCTTCTAAAACTTTTCAACTTAAGTACCAGTAATAACAGAGGATATTTATGTTACTACACTGTGTAATAATAAAGGGCAGAGATAGGATTTGAAACCATGCAGTACAGCTTTAGAATTTGTTCTCTTAACCATTCTCCTTAAATTCAGAGGGGGAATATGAACATGCATCCCTCAATGAAAGTAGGTTGATATTTTACCATAGTATGATTAACTAAGATACACATTCTTTCACTTGTCTATAGGAGCATGTTTGAGGAATATTAGACAAAATAAGTTTGGCTGAATAAAATCTCATGTCATAGAATGTGGCATTTGTGTTGTGGGCATGAACCTAAATTGTGGTACATAATAGCTGTGTGAAGGAGGACTGAGAAGAAAGTCTGGGTACTGAGTCCCAGAGGGGTATATGGAAGTGGAAAAGATTTAGAAGGTGAAAAGAGATATCAGTGGAATTATAGTATGTAATGTCTTTGGTCTATACATGAAATGTACAGTATTCACCATAGCTTTTTGAATGGGGCTAGAAGGGGATGAGGGAGAGAAGTGATTAAGAACTGAGTAGTGTTACAAGATGTGTTCAAGTCAAGAGCAAAACCTGCCAAAATAGGCACAGCCACATATTTATTATCTTTCCAAATACTTAATGCAAAACCTTACCTTCCATAATTTGTATGCTTTCATATATCAGGAATGGTCCTTGCTCCCACAAAAGCTTCAAATAAATGATGATCCTAAAAAATGTTCCTCATTTATCATGAAGGTTTTCCAATCTTCACTACACAACTTATCCACAATATAATGCAGCTTCTTCAGTAAACATCCCAGAGAGAAAGTCAGAGAACACATTAATATATCATTTTGAGGGTAAAAAACAGATACGAGGAAATAAGGCCTTGCCCCAGATCACGTAATTATATTGGTATTTCTGGTTGAGGATCCAGGATTCTAAATCTATGTTCTTACAGCTAAAATAAAGATTCCACAAACAGGTCCGGCTAGAAGCATACATAACTACACTGATTTGAAAAGCTAATTTGCTTGATATTGAGCCAAAAATCCAAATGGAAAATTTTATTTTTTTAAACCTCTGAAGTTTCGAACTAAAACCTTCCCTTGCACTAAAATAAGATATATGATTGCTGGTACAGAGATCAGGCTTATTTTCCTATTTCAATCCTCTTTATATCACTTTGTTTCTCTACCACTTTGAAAAGAAATCTGATTTCTATTGCTTTAAAAAAAACCTTAAACTTATTTTTCATTAGTTTCTAACTTCTACATTAGGGTTTTTCTATCTTTCTCACATCAGCCACAATTTGTAGACTTTACTCTCCTTGTCTGATGCAATCAGTGTAAATGAAATGGAGAATCGAAAGGTCAATACCTTTCTAATCCAGGAAACACCATCTCATTTTTACTTTCTTCAATTTCTCCTAAGCCATAAGTCTTTGTTCATCAGTGATTAAAAATTTGGAACCATAGTGATTTTAGAAGTATAGACATTTTTCTGTTTAATGCTCTGTAACATCAAAGGTTTTCTTAGAACATTATAGCAAAATAGTAACTCACTGTGGTTTGTAAGATACTAATTTGGTTTTATTTTTGTTTAAAAACTTGCATTCCTTATTTAAACAGAAAATTACAACAGTGTTACAATTAAAAAAACTATGTAATGAAATAGATGGGCCTTTAAAATTAATGAAATTCATTTCATATTTTACTGTATTAAAATATTTTTCTAGGGACGCCCGGGTGGCTCAGTTGGTTAAGCGGCTGCCTTCAGCTCGGGTCATGATCCCAGGGTCCTGGGATCGAGTCCCACATCGGGCTCCTTGCTCGGCGGGGAGCCTGCTTCTCCCTCTGCCTCTGCCTGCCTCTCTGCTTACTTGTGATCTCTCTCTCACTCTCTCTCTGACAAATAAATAAAATCTTTAAAAAAAATTTAAAAAAAATAAAATATTTTTCTAAATACGTTTTATGCTTATTAATACATATATCCTGAATAGAATCTTTAAATGGGTAAAAAATATTCAATTGGCAATTGATAAAAATCTTTGGTATTATTGTTCCTGCCAACTTCTAAGTATTTTTGCTATACAGGAAAGATATATACAAAAAGATTATAGCAGAAGATTATTTCTTGGCAGAGATTTTAATTTCTCACCAATTGTTCTCTCTTTCTCCCTGATAGTAATAGAACCCTCTACACCCAACTTCTAGCAAGTCCCATGGCTAAAGCTAAAAGACCTCCCATAGAGTTAGGTATGACCATGTGGAGAAACCCTTGCTACAAGAATGTAAGCAGATGTGTTGTGTGCAACTATCATATTATTTCCATAAAAGGAAACTGCTTGTCACTCATTTCGACCTTCATTCCTTTCCACTGGCTGTGAGTTTGAGATTCCTGTAACTGCTACCTTAGACTCAGAGTGGGAAACCACTTTTTGTGGAGAGTAGAAGTTACCACCAACTTGAGTCCCTGAATAAAGATATGAAGTAGAGCTGCCCTTGATAACTTGCCTACCTGGAAAATTGTGTGAAAGAGAAATAGTCTGTATTACTTAAGCTGCATGCACTGAAAACTCAGCATTTCAGGTGAATATGATTATATTGCAAAAGACAAAGTTAAACATTATAATATTCTTTGTCTCTAAAATAATTCTACTATACCTGTACACTCCACAAGCAAAATATCAATGAGCTACTAATTTAAAATGTCAAAAGTTCATATATCCTTATCTCTCTAGAAAAGAGTAATTAGTTGGGAGTGTTCAAAAATGAAATAAACTTAGGTATGATTATCTTTGTTAATATAGAATTATAATCATGGAGAGTTTTATTATAAAATCATAGATACCCATTCAAATGAGTTTAAGTAAAAGAGGAATGTATTGTAATATGGAATATGAAGGGATTAATTGTGAGAAATACAATGTGGCCACAATATAAGTGTAAGTTTACAGTTTCTTCATTTCTTTGTGTGGCTGTGAATCTTTTCACATCTTCTCTCTATATACCATTTGTTCAATTTTCCTCTCTGAAGACTGGCTTCTGAGACAGGGTGTTTCATTTTTGTTTACCATAATTTTTACTTGACCATTCATTGTTTTAGCCATCACTGGCACCAACAATAGTGCCAATAATATGAATACTCTTGATACTAATCTTGACATCTAACTAATTCACTCTTCTATCAACATTCCAAATTCCAAGAAGAAAAACTAATGATTTGCCCATCGCGGATCAGGTGTTCATTCTCAGGTTCCCCAATCCTCTCCTTATCTGAAGGGAGGTTGGGGGTGGGTATGTTATCTGGGGAGACAACAACTGGGATATCTAGCAACAAACTTAAAAAAGAAATCATATAGGAAAGAAGGAATTATATTTTAGTTAACTCTTGGGTATTCTAAAGCATAAAGTATGATATGAGGAAAAGAGTACACACGTGGGTCTAATTATTTCTATCAAGAATCATTCTTTGAAATAAGAATTAGGTTTGTATTTCTCCTATATGGGTTGATATTATAGTAATTATGATCAACTGAATTTTGAAAAAGAGTGTCTAGAGGGAGAGGTATTTATCACTATAAAGGTGAGCACTGTAAATAATTTCCAAGAGAAGTATTTACTCAGCAGTTTCAATTATTTAAAAATATTTCCAGGGCACCTGGGTGGCTCAGTGGGTTAAGCCTCTGCCTTTGGCTCAGGTCATGATCTCAGGGTCCTGGGATCAAGCCCCACATCAGGCTCTCTGCTCAGCAGGGAGCCTGCTTCCCCCTCTCTCTCTGCCTGCCTCTCTGCCTACTTGTGATCTCTCTCTCTGTCAAATAAATAAAATAAAAAATCTTTAAAAATAAAAAATAAATAAAAAAATAAAAATATTTCCATAGCAGGCATGTGTGTCTTGAAACAGGCCACCTTGACCTGAGCTCTTTGATTAATTCATCTTTAGCTATTTTCATCCGGTCATTAAGTCACAGACTTAATATATATTTTAGTTTTACTTGATTTGCTATATCTACTTTTTCAAAAAACAAAAACCCTAACATGTTTTCTTTAATTCATATAGTACTTCTATGAATCTAAATCATTCAGCTCTTATGATAACCTATTCTATAATTAAACATCCATGCACTCATTGATTGCAATGTTAATCTAAATGAAATCCAGTGATTTCATTTATTTATACATTATTTACCATCTAAGAAAAAGTGAGATCGTTAAAAAGTGAAGTTGCTGGTTGCTGGGCTGGAGAGATATATTTGTGATACTGATTTTTATGCTATTATGCATTCCGTATGGAGGGAAAGAAGTCATTAAGGAATATCACGATTCTTCTCTTTCTTTTCATAGTTATTGTATCTACTGATAAGTAATAACCAAGCCCATTCTTGAGATGAATTTTAGATTGTCAATTTAAAAAACATATTCTAAATTGTAATGGAGTAAGGTATTTTATGGATTTCTGAAATGAAATAATTCCACGAGGACATTGCTGACAAAACTATTATACTACACATGAAACTTAAATGGTTGGATCTTTTCATTTGACTTGCCAAATATGTAGCTACCTGCTCTTTGTTGAAAGTGGATCTAGTGATGATTTTTTTTTTTTTGAGATAAATAGATCTACAATTACGTGGATTCTGGTCTCCATTACTCTAACATTCTGTTTGGTTAATATACCATGAAGAATCTTGTACTTCCTAATAGATCATAGTAATACAGATAGGTCGGAACTTTTTACTAAGGTAGAGAGCACACACAATATATTACCTCTTAACACATTTTAATATTACATATAATTAGAACGTTAAATGCCACCAACTGCACTTTATAAATTACAGCTAATGTACCTCTCACCAAAGAGTTGCTCACCTGCAGAGCAGCCATCATATTTAAAGCCCATTTCCAAGTCCTCGTATGCCCTCAAGGATAAGATAGGCTAAAGTAATGATACTATTGGAACTGCACGTAATCAGCTCCTATAAAAACATCTAGTCCTGATTCCAATTATGTTAATTCATTGCAGCGGGACTGTACATTTCAATCACCAAAAGGTTCAGTGCCTTTCGAAAGCCCCTTGGCAGCACAGGCAGTCCCCATGAAAGTATTTAGCAAATCCTTTTGTGATGCATGAGGGTTTTAAAGTGGTAATAAACCGGTTCCTTTACATTGATAAATTTCTCCTAAGTCAATGAGGGCTTTGCTGGGACTGAAGACTGAAGATTTTTCTTCTTCAGTTCAGTCTCCAGAAGAATCTTGGAAAATATATAATAATACAGACATCATTTTCAATGCCTGGATCCACTAGAGGGCAAGGGGATCATAATTCACAGTGAAACAACAGCTTAAATCTGAGCCACCTAATTTCAGTCCCTTAGAAATGCTAGTAGTACTTTTTCTGCAGCAGTTTGTATTTAAATGTGTCACTGCTGCATTTCTGTACACTTAATAGAACACTGAAGACACATTTGTTGTGTTGTGGAAAGGGATACATTGCAATATTTTTGCTTTATCAATAAAGCTCCTTTTCTGATAAAGAGGTTGATTTTTAAGTCCATAGCAGAGTCCATAGCATAGAATTCTACTGAAGCAGAAGCACAATTATATTTGGACACCCAGAAAGAATTATAAACTTCATATGAGTATTAACCCACTGTCTGACATAATTCCTTGTTGTGGAGTAAATGGAAAATTTACCTAGAATTTTTTTTTTCTTTTCCTAAATACAAAATCATTTATTAGTGACTAAATACACCCAATATTGTCAGAGAAATATATTCTGAGGTGAGCAGTGGTTGTAAAATATAGAATGCCATGAAAAAGTATATTAAAGTTTATAACTCCAAAAGCATGACTTAATTAAGAATTGTAGTCTGCAGCAGTTATTTAGCAAACCTTGACTTTTTTCAATTTTCCAGACTGATGGTGCATTGCAGTAGGGAAAGTCTGGCAAGGGTTGTCCTACTGACTTTGAAATTCTTATAGCATTGTTAATATTGTTAAAATATTTTAAATATTCCAATTTTTAAAAAATAGAGATTTAAAATATATGATCCAAAATATACAAGGCAAAAGTTTTTGTGTGTAAATTATCAACACCCTACATCTGTAATATTACCTTGCTAGATTATAGGAACTTTACTCAGTGTTTTAAAAGAATCTGTAAAATAATGGCCTGAAGATTTAAATGAGATCAGGTCTTAAGTATTAATATTTAAATATTAATACTTCCTTTGATCTGATTCTTGGTAAAGGATAAGCTTAAAGATATCCAACCTAATTTTATATAGAAACTACATTTTGGGGGTGCCTGGGTGGCTCAGTGGGTTGGGGCCTCTGCCTTTGGCTCAGGTCATGATCTCGGGGTCCTAGGATCGAGCCCCGCGTCGGGCTCTCTGCTCAGAGGGGAGCCTGCTCCCCCCTCTCTCTCTGCCTGCCTCTCTGCCTGCTTGTGATCTCTCTCTCTGTGTGTCAAATAAATAGATAAAATCTTTAAAAAAAAAAAGTACATTTTGTTAGGTGGGCTTACACTAATGTTTATATGCTTTGCTGTCTTCTAATGAAAAAGTTATACACACACACCCACCCTCACACATTCACTGAGATTTTAAATCCTTTAAATCCTACAGTACATGAATCAGAAATCATTGTCTAATATATAAGTAAACTGATTGAGTTCAAAATGTCTTATAAATACTCCGTACATTAAAGATCCTCTGGTAATAACAAGAAATGAAATGTTCAATGATATTTTACTTCTCCCATCAAGGAGCTTAGAGCCAATTAAGTGAACAGAATCCACATATAGATCCTTTCAATATGTCACATAAAGATATTTAAAAAAAAAATTAGACTGGGTGCTTGGGTTGCTCAGTCGGTTAAGTGTCTGCCTTTGGCTCAGGTCACCATATCAGGGTCCTGGGACTGATTCAGCCCCCTGTGGGGCTCCCTGCTCAGTGGAGAGTGGGCTTCTCCCTCTCCCTTTGCCACGCCCCCTGCTCCTGTTCTTTCTCTCTTCCTCACTCTCTCTCAAATAAATAAATAAATAAATAAATAAATAAATAAAAATATTTTAAGAATTATAGACTCAGAAGAAGTATCCTTAAAGCTGTCTGAAGTACCGAAGTTTTCTGGAAGAAGTAACACTATTGTTTGCTATTAGAAGATGCTGAGTTATAAATATCGGATATGTGAGGGCCACACAGTTGTCTTGAAAAGGCCACCTCATAGATATTGATTGTCGCTTATTACAACCATTGAAAAAAATTGTGTGTGTTAATTTCCTAGTTAAGTGTAGCAGGACCTACCATAGGAATTCCCCAGATAAAATTATAATAGATTTTTTTTTTTAAATCACACAGTGAAATCAAGGACTACAAATTTCAGAAGTATGCATAGAAAAAAAAAAGTTGTAGTGGAGAAAAAATTTAAAACATAAGAAATTGGTAGCATTTATAATTTAAATTTTTGAGTAGGGATATTAAAATTGCCGAATTTAATGAACTCCACAATATGACTCACAATTGAATTAAAACACTAAGGACTAGCAAGTATATGTGTGTTTGGTTCAGTATCCCCAGTTCACATAAAAATGCCTAGCAGTGAATACTCAATATATCTCAAATAAATAATGTCTTTCACATGGCAGTGCTGTCTCACAGGTCCTAGTGATATAGCTAAACACGCAATTTCCCCTCCCTCTAGGTACCCATGCATTCTTCTCTTACTGAAAATTATATATTCTCTTCCCATTGGAGAAAAAGATAATTTTGAAAAAAAAATAGATTTTAGAACAAAAATCATATATACAGATAGAAATTTCATCTGAAAGATTTAGACATTTTTATCTCTAATGAACAGCTAACATTATTTTAAAGAAGTAAAATCTTATAGAAAAAAAGGGGAAATTGACAAACCCATCTTTGCAGTAAAAAATTTAAATAAATTTATCCAGATAACAGGGAATTAAGGTAAAAATATTAAGGATACAGAGTATTCACACAGCACAACTACATCATAATATATTGGTTTGCCTACGTCTCACTCTCTCTTTTTGCTCATTTGTTTTGTTTCTTAAATTCCACATATGAGTGAAATCATATAGTATTTGTCTTTCTCTGACTGACTTATTTTGCTTAGCAGTATACATTCTAGCTCCATCCATATCATTGCAAATGGCAAGATTATGTTCTTTTTTATGGCAGAGTAATAGTCCATGGTGTGTGTGTGTGTGTGTGTGTGTGTATACCACATCTTTATCCATTCATAAATCCATGGACACTTGGGCTGTTTACATAATTTGGCTATTGTACATAACGCTGCTGGGATGCATGTATCCCTTTGAATTACTTAATTTTTGAATTCTTTGGGTAAATACCTACTAGTGAGATTGCTGGATCCAAGATAGTTCTATTTTTAACTTTTTGAAGAACCTCCATACTATTTTCTAAAGTCGCTGTACCAGTTTGAATTCCCAAAAACAAAGCAGAGCATTCCTTTTGCTACACATCCTTGCCAACATTTATTTCCTGTTTTTAATTTTAGCCATTCTGACAGGAGTGAGGTGGTATCTCATTGCGGTTTTGATTTTTATTTCCCTGATGATGAATGACGACCATTTTTTCATGTGTCTGTTGGCCATTTGTATGTTTTCTTTGCAGAAATGTCTGTTTATGTCTTCCGCCTATTTCTTAACTATACTATTTATTTTTGGGTGTTGATTTTGATAAGTTCCTTATGGTTTCTGGATACTAGTCCCTTTTCAGATATGTCATTTACAAATATCTTCTCCCATTCTGTAGGTTGCATTTTAGTTTTGTTGATTATTCCTGTTTTGATTACTTCAACTTCGTAATACAATTTGAGTTCTGGAATTGTGATGCCTCCAGCTTTGCTTTCCTTTTTCAAGGTTGCTTTGGCTATTTAAGGTCTTTTGTGGTTCCATACAAATTTTAAGATTTTTTTTCCCAGCTCAGTGAAAAATGCTGTTGGTATTTTGACAGGGATTGAATTAAATCTGTAGATTACTATAGTTGGTATAGACATTTTAACAATATTTGTCCTTCCAATCTGTGAGCATAAAATGTCTCCATTTTTGTGTCATCTTCAATTTCTTTCATTAATGTTTTATAGTTTTCAGAGTACAGGTCTTTTACCTCTTTGGTCATGTTTATTCCTAGGTATCTTTTATGGTGTGCAGTTCTAACTGGGATTGATTCCTTAATTTCTCTTTCTGCCACTTCATTATTGACGTATAGATATGCAACAGATTCTGTACATTGATTTTGTATCCAACTTTACTGAAATCCTTTATCAGTTCTAGCAGTTTTTTGGTAGAGTCTTTTGGATTTTCTATATATAGTATCTTCCTTGCCAATTTGGATGCCTTTTATTTCTTTTTGTTGTCTGGTGGTTAAGACTTCCATTACTATTTTGAATAAAAATGGTGAGAGTGGACATCCTTATCTTGTTCCTGACCATAAAGGAAAAGCTCAGTTTTTCCCCATTGAGGATGATATTAGGTGTGGGTTTTTTATATATGGCCTTTATAATGTTGAGGTGTGTTTCCTCTAAACCTACTTTATTGAGAGTTTTTATCATAAATGCTTTTTCTGCCTTTAGTAAAATGATCATATAGTTTTTATCCTTTCATTTATTAATGTGATATATCATATCAATTGATCTTAATGACCTTGTTAGAATTTTTGTATCATCCCAATTATTTTGCATGGAAAACTTAGTGCTGTAGTCAATCAACAGATATATACATATGTATATATATTTACTTTTTCTCTTCAACTTGCTTCTAAACTAAACTCATGAGACTCCAAAAAATGTTGTTATGTAGTTTTAAATAAAAATAATTGGCATGTCACTAAATATATTGATTGGAAAACAGAAGTCTTTTTCTTTTGGAAAATTCTGATAATTGCAGAATATTACCCAGGAGCATGTTAAGTATAAGCATTACCTATTTTGAGTAGAGAAAAATTACTAGAGTCACTGCATAATGTTGTTTTGAACTTCCTGATGTGGTTAGATTTCTTTTTTCAAAATAAGTGTAAAAGGCCACTGCTGTCAAGGAGAATGAAATGTACAAAGTGTCTGCCATATAGATTTGGTGCAGGATCATAAAATATTGAATTGTAAAATTTTAAAACAGATTTATGAGAGAAATGCTTCCATGTAATTCCACAGGCCTGAATACCTGAAAAACTTGCTGAGATTTTAAAGTTTGCAGATTTAAGGTATAGAAGATAGGAATAGAAATTATTACCAAGATTTCACTTTATTTGCTTGCTGAATATTGTTCGCTGTCTGAAAATGCCGTGACACAGGTGACTGATTTTAACCACAGAGCATTTCCTCAATAATGGTCCCATGCTACACTGAAGTGATTTAAAACTGATAACTCTGAAAACATTAATGAGAAAAAATGTATTTAATGTTGCTTATAATTTTGCATTTAAACGTTATATAAATGACACATGATTGACCTCAGTGAAATAAAATTTTAATATTTCAGGAGTAAATAGCGAATCCCTATTTGTATCCACCATCCTAGGCAAATAAATACTCAAAGGTAAGCACTGCTAAATATTGTTTCACCCAATTAGAGATTTCTCTTGTATTTATAAACATCAAACATCTGTATTTTCTATATCATATATATGTAATGTATTTATAAACTACAAATACATGATATATTAATGTCATGTATTATATAAATTAATGGATATGGTTTTGTTCAGAAGTACATATAAGATCATATGTTTAATATTATTTGGTAACTTGAATTTTTAAAAAATTGTAATGAGATACTACACCCGGAAGAATGCAGAAATTATAACTGATTACTCAGTGATTGAATAACCACCAGCCAATTCAGGATACAGAACATTAGTAGCATGTGAGAAATTCCTATCTATTCCCTTTTCCAATGAATCCATGCTCCCTTCTTCTTAAATCATGATCATGACTTCTAATAACATAGATTAGCTTTTGCATGTATTTTTAATTAAATCGATAATTTCATATGTGGTTGCATTTACAGACATGATATAGGGGAGGTTAAATCTCACTTTTTGTTGCCATTCATTGATTTTCAATGATAATAAAAATATAACATAATCCATTTTACTATTGATGAACTTTGGGTTGAAAGAACAATACCATGAACATTCTTGTTA
The DNA here is from genome assembly GCA_028534135.1 of Potos flavus. Lineage (NCBI taxonomy): Eukaryota > Metazoa > Chordata > Mammalia > Carnivora > Procyonidae > Potos > Potos flavus. The sequence goes on from CM052897.1 coordinate 28,511,008, forward strand.
TGTTTTTTGGTACACACAGTCTTGCATTTTGTTGACTGATACTTAGGAGTAGAACTGCTGGGTCACAGCATATGCATATGTGTATCTCTAGTAGCGAAAGCCCAGGAGTTTTCCAAAACAGTAGTATCAGTTTGAATTTCCACCAGCAACACAGAAGATATGCTAATTTATATTGTTGCCAACATTTGATATTGCTATTTCTGAAAATTTTATTCATTCTGATCTTTTGCAATAGTACATAATTTTAGTTCTCATTTTAATTTCTTAATGAATAGTGGGCATTTTCTAATGAGATTGAGCATTTTAAAATATACTTATTGATCATTTGTGTGTCCTTTTTTTGGATTCCTGTTTATGTCTATTTTCCAATTTTAATAGGCTATTTATTATTATCGATTTGTGAAAACTCTATTGTATTCTTAATATGAACTCTTTGTCAGTTGCGAATATCTTCTTCCATTTGGGGGTTTATTTTCCATTCACACATGGCTTCTTTTGATAAGCAGACATCTTACCTCTAATGTCCTCAAAGTGCTTGTTGTTTTCCTTATCTTTTTCTAATCCAAGTACATAAACATGACTCTTTAAAAGAATCTACAATCTTAATTATCATTTACATTTAACTTTAAAAAATCCACATGGAATTTATTTAATTTTATTATTTTTGTTGAGATAAATTTCACATAACAAAAATTTGCCTATAAAAGTATACAATTCAGTGTCTTTTAGTATATTCACAAAATTGTAATTCCAGAATATTTCCTTCAACTAAAACAAAAACAAAAACTAAACAGGTACCCATTAGCAGTCATTCCTCATTTTCTACTCCCTGGCAACCCCTTACATCACTAAATTACTTCCTGGCTCTGCGGATTTGTCTAATCTTGATATTTCCTATAAATAGTCATAAAATAACTCACCTTTGTGTTTGGCTTCTTCCATTTAGCATAATAAATTCAAAGTTCTTCATGTTGTGGTATGTCTTATTATGCCATTCTTATTGTGGTTCAATATTATTCCTTTTTATGGGTAAAAGGAGTTTACCCATTTTGGTTTATCCATTTGTCAATTAGTGGACATTGTTCTTTCTACTTTTGGCAATTATGAATAATATGGCTGTGAACATTTCTGTTCACATATATATAAAACAACTTTTGTGTTTGATATATGTTTTCAATTCTCCTGGGTATATATACCTAGAATTTCTGGGTCATAGAGTAAGTCTACATTTAACTTTTTGAAGACTGCCAAAATGTTGCCCATAGAACAATGATGTGATGAGCAATGTAATCTAAGATGGAAAGGGAAAGAAAGACAAAACCATAAAGTTGAATGTGTAATGAGGTTGAATGAAGTCGCTGATGTCAAATTTGTGGTAACTGGTGTAATTAGGTTTCCTGACCCCTTTACAAGTGTCCTAAAACAACACTATTAATTTCAACTTAATTTGAAAATCCTATTTGTCTTTGGGCAAATGCTAGAGCTTGCAGCCCTTTTTTTTGTTTTGTTTTGTTTTTTTGGTTTTTGTTTTTTTGCTTGCAGCCCTTAATACACAGAATAATATTTTAGCATGTTATACTCCAGCCCAAGGCATTTCACTATTGATGAATTCAGTATTCTAACTTGTGCACAGCTCTCTGATCCTATCCTTTTAGAATTTCTTTCCATGTGGTATTGTTAGCAGGCAAAATCGAAAAGGCAGTATATATTCATGTACATTTGGTCAGTTGTAATGGTTGTGAGCATACCAGCAAGGGAAATGGCATGAGAGACAAATGCCCAAGATGTTCTTCAGCTTCTAGTTTGAACAAATTTATTTTTCATCCATGTCTCAAATTCTTATCTATATAATCTCATGATAATGATAGAACTACACACTTCCTTTGTTTGTTGTTCCCATTTTTCCTTGTATTCTTAAGTAGCTTATAAAATATGTTCTTCATGACCCAAACAAGTTCTTGTTGACACTCTTTTACTGACCAAATACATATTATTTTATCAAAATTATTTTAATTAAAATATGAAAAATATTCCAAACAAATATGACCATATATGGAGCCACTGGCAAGTTTCTTTACTCATATATTATTTAACCTAATCATTTCTCCTTATTTAAATATTACCCTCCCTCAGCAATCAGGGGTATCTTTGAATTGCAAATTATTTTCCCTTTTTTGTGGGGGTTATGTTTCCCTTTGCTTTCACCAGACATTCTTTGCTGATTTGTTTTTATTACCTGCCTATCTTTCTGACTTTATCATAGCAATCATATTCCCAGCTAAGCATGGTTGTTTATAGAGTTTTTGCAATACTTTATTCTGTTTCTTCCGTCAGCTACAGGAAAGCAATCAAAATCAGTGCTGCCACCCTCTCTCCTCATACATTCCTATCAGAGATTAGTTTTTCACCTTAGAATTCTTGAAACTTAGTGTTATAGGCAGTCTGAAATAAATCTCCATTTATTTTAGAACTTCTACTTTAAAAAGTTTGACATATTTCTATTTAATCTTTATCCAATCAAAATAACTCCAGTGTTTATTTACATAGTTAGTTATACTCTTCATGGGTTTAACTTGAGAATTAATGAAGAATATTCAAACCAGTCCTATGGGAATATAAAATACTTGTCTATGGTAAGTAAAGAGATCTTTTGAATAATTAAATATGAGACTAAATTGATTAGGGAAAAACAAAAATGGGTGAACCATAAATGACATATATTTGAAAAAAAGAATTATAACTGCATATTAAATTGAATAAAGTGAATATCAGAAATCATATATCTAACAGAGCCTATCATTAGTTGATCTACTAGCCAGCATAGGAGGCCAGTTAGAGGAGAAAAGGATATAAGAATCTTTATAGTCTTGATGTTACTAAATTTTCTATTCTAGTGTTGGGAAATTTTGAGTTATTGATTCCAGTCAAAACTAAAATTAAACATTCGTACATATTAACAGCTATTCAATTCCTGTTATGCAATGTTATTTAGAAATTTCCCCCTGATACATTGGGAACTTTTATATGAGCATATAATGTACAAACATACATTATGAGAAAGCCTTATGCCAAATGATAATAAAATAATTCTGGGTGTCTTAGTCATTTTGGATTCAGTAAAAAACTACCATAGACTGGGTGTCTTAAATGACAGACAGTTCTGGAGGCTGGGAATTCAAATATCAAGGTGCTGGTAGATGTAGTGTTTTATGAGAGCCCACTTCCTGGTTTATAGATGCCCTTCTTTCCCCTGTAACTTCACACAGCAGGAGGAGAGTAAGAGAGCTCTGTGGGGTCCTTTTTTTTTTTTTTTCAAGATTTATTTATTTGAGAGAGAGAGAAGGAGCACATGCACAGGAGGGAGAAGCGGGAGAGGGAGAGAGAATCCCAAGCAGACTCAGTGGTGAACATGGGGCTCAATCTCATGACCCTGAGATCAGGACCCTGAGATCACAATCCTGAGGTCACGACCTGAGCAGAAACCAAGAGTCAGACGCTTAACCCACTGCGCCACCCAGGTGTTCCTGTGGGGTCCTTAAGAGCACTAATCTCATTCATGAGGGCTCAATGGGGGGGTCCTCATGACCTGATCACCTTCCAAAAGCCCCACCTCCTAATACCATCACTTTGGGGGTTAAGATTTCAATATAAAAATTTGGGAGGACATAGATATTCAGTTCATTGTACTAAGTGATTAGGAATGGATCAGTTTTGAGGTTTAAAAACTTAGATCCTTTTTTAACCTTTTATTTCATCAAATCAAATAAATATACTATTAATATGATCTGGCTGCCTCTATTTGTATTTTCCTAAATCACTGATATGCTTGCTTTGTATTTTCTCTTTTTGTTTCACCTAAATTATCTTGGTAATCCACAGAAAACATTTGTTTTTCTGCCCATCAACAATGACCCAAAAACAAAAACAGAAAATACTTCTACAAAGTTCTCATACTGATAGATTTTTTTTCTTTTTAATTTTTTTTTTTACTTGAGTATAGTTGACACACAATGTTGCATTGGTTTCAGGTATACAACATAATGATTCGACTTTTCTTTAGATTATACTGTGCTCACCACAAGTGTAGCTACCACCCTGTCACCATACAAGGCTGTTGTAATATCATTGACTGTATTCCCTATACTGTGCCTTCTATTACCATGATTTATTCATTCCTCATAACTGGAAACCTTTATCTCCCACTCTCCTTCATGTATTTTGCCCATGCCCTATGCCTCTCCCCTCTGACAACCCTCAGTTTATTCTCCATAATTATAGGTCTTATTTTGTTTGTTTGTTAATAGATATTTTCAAGTTCATCTCCTTTAGATAATTCTGAGAGTCTTGTGATGAAATAGTATTAAATAATACATTGCTTAATGTGATATGTAAATTAATACATAAAAGCAATAATGTAAGTCTACTTTATTTTGAAATATATCCTTTATTATCAGATGAATTTTTATAAGAAACCAAAATACTATTGTATACTGAGTAAAGCAAAATAATTTTGGTTGATGACATTGTGCAATAGAAAGCAGAGTAGACCAAAGAATGAGGGAACTGGAACTCAGTTTGAGACAAAAAGGGCCAAAGTGATTATTAAGATTCTCAAATTGTTCTTTATAATATTTCTATCTGCCAAATAAAGAATCTTTTCCATTCTCTTATACTGTATTGCACTATAATGAGGAGATTTTTTTTTTATGGCTCTCAAAAAGTTTAGTATGAAGAGTTGGAAAAGGAAAATCAATAATTGAATGTCCCTGATGAGTGTTATAATAGAAGTATGGCTATAGTAAAGGAATAAATTGGAATGTGGGCTTCAGGACCTAGAGAAAAACACATTTTCATAATATACTATATGCTTAAGGAAAAAGTTTTTTAATATGGTCTTTGTATTATAAAACATTTTCATGCTCATATTAAATTTCTATAGTCAGATTTCTTGGGCATTAATCCTTGTTCATTCTCTTATAGAGCTGTTACTTGATGCAAATAACTAGTCTTTTTATTAATTTCCTAATCTGCAAAATGGGGACAAAAATTTTACTGAAGTTATAGAATTGTGTGAGGGCTGATTTTATTGACATATCATAAACCTTTAGAATAGCCTGGTACCTAAAGCACTTGATAAATGTTGGGTGTGTGTCCTACTTAGCAGTTCTTAAAGCAGTACCTTGCACAAAGTAGGTGCTGAATTAATACCAGTTGACAGAATAAATAAAATGAATGAATCCCCCAAATAATAAAATTTTAAACTAGAGAAAGCTTAGTATCTTTTTGTCTCTAAAACAAATCACTCATTTCAGTATCATTTTAAAAATTTTGGCACTTCCCAGCCACTGGCCGCATCTACTCAGGGACTCCTGTAACCACCAAATTCAAACACTTCATCCATGTGCTATGTCTATCCTAATTGGCTCTTATATAATAATATGCCAAAATTTTACCTGATAAGTAAAAATAGACCTATACATTTTAACCTTCATAGGAGTTTCACATTTAAAAAGAGTTATGTAACTTTTTCAACTCTTATGGTAGAGGCAGGTAACATAGAATTGAAAATTGTTGGATATGTTGATCAAAAGTGTCTTACACGATGGTTAAACTCTAAAAAGTCACCTGTGAGGAAGGTGATGAGGTACTATAATTGGTGACTTCCTGTTAAATTTATGACTGTAGTAGGTAAAGGAATTATTTTCTGGCAGCAAAGTAGTGAAAGTCACCTTATTAGAAGTTTGAAAGGAAGAATGGCTTCTGGACAGATTAAAAAAAATGAATTTCTACTGAATGTAATTCAATTATAAAAGGCATGACATTTTAATAGGCTTATTTAATATTTCATTTGTGTATTTGTAGACATTGCCTTGGCCGATTAATGTTCTAGGACCTCACAAACAAATATAAGTAAAACCTGAGCAAAGGCACACAGAGATGAAAACACAGAAACTCCAGTAGCCCTACTCTAGTGACTTTTCAAGATAATATCTTGAATTACAAGAATTAAAGAAAACTCTAAGTGATATCCAGAGGAAGAAAACGAGAGTGAGGAAACCCCTCTAGAGAAGAGAATTGAAATAACTTCTTCCTTTTTTAAACTGGTACGTTCAAAATGAATGCATTCTGTTAGCATAAGAAGGAAGATTAAGACTCTGAGGTTCCCCTCTGTCCTATGGGAAAGATGGGATATTCTTGCAACATCCCTAATTGGGAATCTAAAGCATTATATGATATGGTTCTTTGAGGGGAAACCATATATTTAATATTCAAATGATAATGCTGTGGTAGACAGTGTTCTGAAGATATTTCCCAAGATTCCCATTTCTGATTTTGCAGTCAAACCCTCATTTAGGTTCTGATATGAAGGGAATTTTGCAGTTGTATTAAGGTCACTAATCAGCCAATCTTAGGGGCACCTGGGTGGCTCAGTGGGTTAAAGCCTCTGCCTTCAGCTCAGGTCATGATCTCAGGGTCCTGGGATTGAGCCCCGCATTGGGCTCTCTGCTCAGCGGGGAGCCTGCTTCCCCCTCTCTCTCTGCCTGCCTCTCTGCCTACTTGTGATCTCTCTCTCTCTGTCAAATAAATAAATAAAATCTTAAAAAAAAAAAATCAGCCAATCTTAAAACAGGGAGACTGTCTTATATTACCTAAGTAGCCCTCATGTAATCATGTGAGAGTTCTTAAAAACAGAAGAGGAAAGGAGAGGAGAGATGAGGCAGAAAGTTGAGATTAGAGAGATTCAAAGCATAAGAGGTGAACCCTACCTGTGCATGCTTTCTTTGAAGGTGATGGTAAAGGTTGGACAAATGCCAAGGAATGTGGGCAGGCTCTCAAAGCTAAACACATTTCCCGGTTGATAGGCAGCAGGGAAACAGAAACCTCAGTCCTACAATTGTATGAAACTGAATTTTACCAGCAACCTAGGTTATCTTTTTTTTTTTTTAAATTTGATGAAGATTTTCCCCCAGAACTTCCAGAAAGGAAAGAAGCCTTGACAACACCTTAATTTTTGCCCAGTGAGATCCATGCTGGGCTTCTATTCCACACACTGTGAGATAACACATGTGTTGCTTCAAACTGCTAAATTTGTGGTATTTTGTTATAGCAGCAATAGAAAAAAGATACAGTTATACAAAAAATATAAAAAGCCATGATTATATCACATTAAAGGAAATGTGGCTGATCTGAGAGATTATAGAAATGAATTATTCCAATGGAAGAGTCCATTTCTATTTCTTATGGAGTAAGTCACACCATACATGTGAATATTGCCATTTCCTCTCCTCCAAGAGGTGATTTTTTATTTAATATATTATTTAAATAAAAATTTGAATTTCAAAGGAAGAATGAGTCTAGAGAAAATAAATTTTTTTTTAAAGTAGAGTCATGAGGCACACTAAGTGGGAAATATTCTGTTGTACTAAAATTACTACGGAAAGTATAAATAATAATAAGGAATCATGGCAATGACAAAGATGTATGCTTTAATTGAAGATATTATGGAAATTAATGTTTTAGTTAGCATTGTTTCTTTTAAGTCTATTTTACTACATAAGTTTTTTTGGGCAACAGTCACCTTTGACTTGTCCAAAAGGATATGAATTTGTGTTCTAAAGCTTGGAAGGATCTACATTTTGAATTGGGTCATTATTTGTTGTGGGAAGCTATCCCAGGCACTATGTAGGGCATTTAGCAACATCCTGGGCCTCTAATCACTAAATACCAGTAGCACAACCCTCATATACACACACCCCAATTGTGACAACCAAAGATGTCTCCAGACATTACCAAATATCCTGTGGGGGCACCCCTCGCTGAGAACTACTTTTCTATGTGATGAGGATTATATAATTTAGTAGAAAGCACAATTATGGGTCCAGGAAATTAAGGAGGCTTCTGTACAATATTGAGCTGTCATTGATCTGAAAAAAAAAAAAAAGAATGTGAAAAAGAAAGAAGAAAAAAAGAAAGAAAAGCAAACAAACTGTATTTTCTTTTTCATTTGAATTGCAGAAGAAAATCAAATCTCATATGCCTTTACATGGTTAGGCATGCAGTAATTTTTCATAATCTTGTTTCAAGAATATCTATTGTAATCAACCAGTGCCAGATGACTTGGATTCAGTGATAGTATCAGAGAATATACTCAACTACATTGATGATATAATAATTTTTAAATTTAGAAAAAAATTATTTAAAACTGGTGGTAGCTCAAAAGACAGAGTAGAATTGGCTTATAGTCATGTAAAGATTCAAGAGCTTAAATAACAAAAGAAAAAAATTACTTAGGTTGGAGTTGTTAGAAGCATTATCTAGTAATTTATTTTTATTTTTGGACTACTTCAAAATGAGAAGAACTAAACTGAATCTGTTTGGATTTTGGAGGATTCCTTACATATATTTATGACTATTTGGAGGAATTTTCTCAGTCATCTCAGGTTGCCATAACAAAAATATCATATACTGGGTAAGTTAAACAACAGAAAGTTATTTCTCACAGTTCTGGAGGCTGGGAAGTCCAAGTTCAATTGTGCTGGTGAATTTGGTTCCTGCTGAGTGCTCTCTTTCTTGCTTGCAGGTGGCTGCCTTCTCTCTGTGTGCCCACATGGCCTTTCTTCACTGTGAGAGAAAAAGAGCAAATTCTCTGGTGTCTCTTTTTATAAGGACATTAATCCCCACTTCATGACCTCATCTAACCGTAATTACCTCCTAGTGACCCCATTTCTAAATATCATCACATTGAGGGTTAGTGCCTTAACATATGAATTATGGGAAAACATAACATATAGTCCATAACACATACTCAGCATATGCTGACTTATCACTTTGAGGGATATGAACAAATGTCCTGATTATAGTAGAAAGGCTATCTTATTTGGAAATCAGTGATTAACAAAGCTCTCTAATTAAATTGAGCTGATTTATTTTTAGGAAGGTATTGGGTCTTGATATAAGAAGCTTCTACATGCTCCAAAACAGTTATCCTTTTGAGATTTAATTCCTGCCATGGTAGATACAGTGATTCCCAGCATTTGACTTATTGTCAGATTCAAATCAAAAGGTAGTTTATAAACGGAAGTAATAAAATGATTAAAGAAATAAAGGGATAGGAAAAAAGGTCAAACTATGTACTCTCTGGCTATGTATGCTGTGTTCATTGAAACTAATAATCCACAAATGGTATATACAACACCCAACTCATTTGGTCAGAAAAAAAAATTGAACGTGGAAAGAAATAATTATCCAAAGTCCTGTGATATGGAAACAGGAATCGTGAAAATTTTTGTAGTCCTCTCAGACCGTGGATTATGTAGACAATGTGGATGAAATCATGTAGACAATGTGGATGAAATCTGTGTACTCCTAAAGAAAGAAGTATTAGAGATTGAAGTAGTTTTGGGAAGTTTAGGGCTAATACAATTCATGTGACAAACAATAAGATTATTAAGATTTAAAGATCATTGTCCAGATAATCACAGGAAATAAAATCTGAGTGTCATTTTAACTGGCCTGTGGTACCCCAACAAGTTACATCTAATATATTTAAAAATAAAGTGATAGGAAGAGAAAAATTGCCAGAGGGAGAGAGAAGCTCCAGATTTTCTGTTTCAGAAATCGAGTTGGAAATAGTAGTTCCACAATGAGGATAGGAAGCTTCGTAAATATGGCCTATTATAACCTCAATATTTGGGACTACTTGGCTAGAACTCAATTTTTAAAATGATTGTGGTTATTCATCTAGAAGAAATTTTTAGTATGGTAACAGAAATGGAATCAGAATTGTGTAGTCTGAAATCCTAGAATACCAAACTAAAAAAATATTATGAAGGTATGGAACTCAGAGTATTTGAAAATATAAAATGAAAGTAAGCCTGTAGTACAGCTTCCTAACAGTTTAAGTAGCCTGAATAAATACTTATGTTTAGTATACAATTAGTAGGAATGATCCAGATTGTAGAAGATCAGAGGCTAATGGCCAAGGGCAATCAATGGTCTGTAATTAATGAATGCTACTTTGCTACTCATTTCTTTACAGAACTGTCCTTTTATAATCAGTTAGTGGTTATGACCCCAGAAATATTTTGGAATACTGAAACTTGGCCTCTTGGACATAATCTTCTTTCTATCTGGTAAGATAGAAATTTCCTTTCCAGAAATATCCTTAATAATGACCAACATTTGGTATCAACAAATTACTTATATATTGAATTATACTGAGTGATATAATCATGAATTTTTTACGAGACACAATGAATATATGGAATAAACGTCTTGATAGCATTGTGTAACTGATGTACATTGATAACTTGAAATGATAATCTAGTTCTCCACAATACAGAAAACTATCCAAGTTATGTATGATTGAAGATAAAGTCACAAATCAGTAAATCAATCTACTTGCTCTAAGCCATACCTGCTGATACAGAAAGGTGAAGCACAAGTTTTTCAGTTGATTGAATAATATGAAACTCCTTCTCAAGGAAAATGGAAAAACTATAGTTTATTTATCTAATCCTGTTTTTCTTAATCTAATCACCTCTTTGGATATTTCATGCAGGTATTGACATAGTAATAAAAAAGTATTTGGTATATTATCAAGGATATTATCATGATTGTAGAAGTTTCATAAAGAGCAACACTGATGAGATGTTAAGGTGACTATAGGAAATTGCAGACCAGGAGATACATTACCTTTTATAAAGGAACCTCAGGGAAAACCACTGGGACACTCACCTACAATCCAACCTAGTCTAAAATACCTATTGACAATGGCAAGTGCCTGTACAGACAAATCACCACGCTGATAAGGAGGATAGATGTAATATTCCTAGAAAAAGGTATATTATTATTAATTGATCCATGGTTGCACTAACAGGAGTGGGCTGACATTGTCTGGAATTGCTCTATGTCCTCATTTGTTTGGGAGTGGCCACAGCAGTTTAACCCTGTCTTTCCATTCCACCAGTCAGAGGAACTGTCTGGGTCTTCACCTTCATGAATTATAAAATCTACATTTGACTTTCAGGGGATGCAAAAACCAAAGAATGACGTCACTAGATGGTAGCATGCTATTGTATCCATTGTGCCATATGGTCTCCCTGTTCATAAGGATAAATGAGAGTAAGTTGTTTTAATCTCCACCCTCATTAAAAACATATGTTTAATTTATCTCTCAATTGGTATCTTTTCATCAGTCCTCATCACTTTTGTGCTAACATGTTCAATGCATGGAGGGCCAGGGACCAGTGGCCCAGAAAAAGGGACTGGTTTTTTTTTTCCCCCAAAGACTTTATTAATTTATTTTTTTAAGTATACTCTCCACCCAACATGTTGCTTGAACTTATGACACCATGATCAAGAGTCACAGGGTCTATCAACTGAGCCAGGCAGGCACCCCAGAAAGAGAGAGACTCTTTAGAGAGAAGACCATAAGGAAACTTTTATAGCAGCCTAACAGTTGAAGCCACTGAATTCATAAAGCAACCAGAAGCATATGATAGAAAGTAGAAAGTTTTACTATGTAACAACAGCAGCAGTAGCTAAGAGCTAAAATTACTGAGAATGTGCTTTTACCAAACAATATTATAAATCTTTTGCCTGTATCAGTTAATTCAATCCTCATGTGTTAGACAAACCAAGGTGACATCTCAGTGAGTCACATGCTTATATAATCTTCCCTTTACAATGGGCAGAATCGGTTCCTTGCTGTTAACCAATAGATTATGGCAAAAGTGATGAGATAATTATTCCTGTGATTACTTTAGCTTAAATAAGATCCCATCTTAGCAGACAGAAATAAGAGATTCTCCAGCTGGCCTTGAAGAAGTAAGTTGTCATATTATCAGAGGACCTGAGAGGTCTTCCTGGCATGGATTGTAGGAGGCCTCCTAGAGCTGAGAGCTAAGCTAGGATGACAGCCAGCAAGAAAACAAGGACTTCAGTCTCACAAACACAAGGCACTGAATTTAACTGATGTAGCTTTGAAGAGGACATCAAACTCCTGAAAGGAATTCAGCCTAGCCAAAATCTTGATTGCAGCCTTATGCGATACTAA
>CM052897.1:28523565-28584605 GCA_028534135.1 Potos flavus
TATATATATATATATATAGAGGAAAGTACATATACAGAATTTACACATTAATAACTCTCTTTTTGTGTATAAGCATTTTATCTTAGAAATTAAGTTCCAGTAGAACTTCACCCACACAATTTTTCAATGCTTTATGGCATAATATTAATTACTATTCTTTTAGTACCATTTCCCGAATGTTTTGTTAATAATTTAGTGTCTAAAAAATAATAATAATAATAATTTAGTGTCTATCGTCCTTTAAGTAATAGTAGGAAATATCAGAAAGTCATAGTAATTTGCCTAAGCATGTAATTTCTTTTTTCTTTTTTTAAGATTTTATTTGTTTATTTGAGAGAGAAAGCATGAATCAGGGGCAGAGGCAGAGGGAGAAAAAGAAGCTGACTCCCACTGAGCAGGGATCCCAATGTGGGGCTCAATCCCAGAACCCTGAGATCAGAATCCCAGCTAAGGGCAGATGCTTAACTAACTGAGCGACCCAGGTGCCCCAAGCATGTAATTTCTAAAACCAGAATTCCAACTCTATCTGGATTACTTCACATCCATGCCTTTGCTCTGACCTATACCGCCTTTGAGTTTTCTCTTCGTTAGCCTAAAAACCACCAAAATCACCACAATACAAGTCGTATGATAAAATTAGAACATATTAAGATTGTCTGCTTTGGACAAAGTAAATTCTTGCCTCAAGTTTATTTCACCTGTTGGGGCATAGTCCTTTTCAAGGAAAATAAAATAAAATTTTGCAATTTCTTTTAACTTCAAGGAATAATTCAGGAAAAGAATTAGGCTATTTAAAAAAAAGAAGAATTAAACTATTTACATGCACATATCAAATATAATCTTTTTTTCTTCTTATGACTCATGTTCATCCAATTCTTATATCCTCTGACTGTTGCATAACAATTTCGTTACTTTATCTGGTGTAGTCTCAGTCTTGCCTTAATATAGTCACTTTTGCTTTCTTTTAATTAATTTGTGTATCCTTTCCTTTTTTTTTTTTTTTTTTTTGGTTTTAAAAATCTGCATCTTTATATTTAAAAAGGATTGCTCAAAAGGAGTGTATAGTTATGTGTTGCTTTTTTATTCACTCTGACACTCTCCCTTTTAAATGGGACATTTAGTCCATTTAAATTTAATGCCATTATTTAAATGGATATATTTATATTTTCCATCTTTCTATTAGTTTCATATTTTTCTCCCTCTGTTCATTTTTCCTATTTTATGCATTTTTATGAGAAGATGATTTTTTATAATTTTACCTTAAAATTGGCTTAATAAATCTAATTTTTTGTTGTATTATTTTTAGTGGTTGGTTTAGGATTTATAAAATATTTATCTTGGCCTAGTCAACTTAAAGTAAAAGCCATATTTCAGATGTAGTGCATGAACCTTTAAGTGTTTTCCTATATCTACCAGACTTTATTGTCATATAATTTATTTCTTTATATTTTGTGAACACATACTTTTCATTTGTTTGCTTTAAATCTTTAAAAATATTTGTAGAATTTTAAAAATATTCTATATTTACTCACATATTTACTACTAGTGATGTTCTTCATTTTTTTGTGTAAATCCGGATTTTCATATGATGTCATTTTCTTTCTACCTGAGTGATATAATTTAATATTCACTTATAAATGCAGGCCTTGCAAGTGGTAAATTCTTTCAGGTTTTCGTTATCTGGAAATCCTTTATTTCACTTTTTTTTTTTTACAGAGGAATTTTTCATAACAGTTTTTATTGAAATATAACATATATATGATAAAATTTACCCTTTTAAAGTATAAAATTAACTAATATTTAGTATATTCAGAGTTGTATAAGCATCACAACTAATTTTAGAATATTTTCATTACTGAAAAAGAAGCTCCATGGTCAAGTATTCAGACCTGATACCCTTCTCATCCCAACCCATGACAAACACTAATCTACTTTCTGTCTCTATAGACTTATTAAGGATACACTGTATAAATGATATCATATGTGGTCTTTTGTGATTAGCTTCTTTCAATTGGCATAATGTTTCCAAGCTTCATCCATGTTATAGTATATATCAATATTTCAACCCTTTTAATTGCAAATAATATTCTATTATATGAATATGCTAAATTTTGTTACCTGTTCATCTACTGATAAATATTTTGGTTATTTCTTAATTTTGTCTACTATAAATAATGCTGCTATGAATACTTATATACAAGTTTTCTGTGGACATATGGATTCTTCCTGTTTTTGTTTATCTGGGAATGTCTAATTTCTCCTTCATATTTGCTTTTTTTAAGTTTTTATTTTAATTCCTATTAGTTAACATAGACTAGTATATTAGCTTTGGGTGTATAATATAGTGATTCAACACTTCTATACATCACCTGGTGCTCATCAAAAGTACACCCCTTAATCCCCATCACCTATTTCACCCATTCTCCCACCCAACTTCCCTCTGGTAACCACCAGTTTGTCTCTATAGTTAAGAGTCTCTTTCTTAATTTCTCTCTCTTTCTCTTTGTTCCCTTTGCTCATTTGTTTTGTTTCTTAAATTCTACATATGAGTCAAATCATATGATATTTTTCTTTCTCTGACTGACTTATACTGCTTAGAGTTATACTCTTTTGTTCCTTCCATGTCATTGCAAATGACGAGATTTCATCCTTTTTGTGGCTGAATAATATTTCATTATATATATATATATATATATATATATATATATATATATATATATATGTATATATATATACATATATATATGGCTGCTTTCATAACTTGACTATTGTAAACAGTACTGATATAAAGGTAGGGGTGCATGTATATTGTTGAAATAGTGTTTTTGTATTCTTTGGAGAAATACTCAGTAGTTCAATTGCTGGATCATAGGATATATCTATTTTTAACTTTTTGAGGAACCTCCATACTCTTCTACACAGTAGCTGCGCCAGTTTGCATTCCCACCAGCAGTGCAAGAAGGTTCTTTTTCTACACATTCTTGCCAACACTTGTATTTTCTTGTTTTTTATTTTAGCCATACCAACTGGTATGAGATGATATTTCATTGTAGTTTTGATTTGCATTATTTCCCTGATGAAGAGTGATGTTGAACATTTTTTCATGTGTCTGTTGGCCAACTGGATGTCTTCTTAGGATAAATGTCAGATCGTGTCTTTTGCCCAATTTTAAAATTGGATTATTTATTTTGGGGGAGTTGAGTTTTGTAAGTTCTTTATATATGTAGGATATTAACTCTTTGTAAGATATGTTGTTTGCAGATATCTTCTGTCACTCAATATGTTGCCATTTAGTTTTGTTGATTGTTCCCTTCACTGTGCAGAAGCTTTTTATTTTGACTTAGTCTCAATAGTTTATTTTTGCTTTTGTTTCCCTTACCTCAAGATACATGTCTAGAAAAAAGTTGCTATAGCAAATGTCAAAGAGATTGCTGCCCTGTGTTCTTCTAGAATTTTTATGGTTTCAGGTTTCACATTTAGGTCTTTAATCCATTTTGAATTTATTTTTGTGTGTGGTGTAAGAAAGCGGTCCAGTTTCATTCTTTTGCCGTCCAGTTTTCCCAACACCATTTGTTGAAGAGATTGTCTTTCCTGCTTTGTTGAAGATTAATTTACCATAAAACTGTGGGTTTATTTCTGGGTTCTTTATTCTTTTCCATTCATCTATGTGTCTGCTTTTGTGCCAGTATTATCCTGTTCTGATCATTACAGTCTCATAATATAACTTGAGATCTGGAATTGTGATGACTCCAGCTTTGCTTTTCTTTTTCAGGATTGTCTCAGCTATTCTTTTGTGGATCCATACAAATTTTGGGATTTCTTATTCTAGCTCTGTGAAGAATGCTGTTGATATTTTGATAGGGATTGTGTTAAGTCTGTAGATCATTTTGGGTGATATAGATATTTTAACAGTATTTGCTTTTCCAATCCATAGGAATGGGATGCCTATCCATTTCTTTGTGTTTTCAATTTCTGTCATCAATGTTTATAGTTTTTAGTATACAGGTCTTTCATCTCTTTGGTTAGGTTAGGTATTTTGTTGTTTTTGGTGCAATCGTAGATGAGATCAATTCCTTAATTTCTATTTCTGCTGCTTCATTATCAGTGGATAAAAATGTAACAGATTTCTGTATTGATTTTTGTGTCTTGCAACTTTACGGAAATCCTTTATCAGTTCTAGTTTTTTGGTGGAGTCTTTCATATTTTCTATATATAGTATCATGTCATCTGCAAATAGTGAAAGTTTGACTTCTTCCTTGCCAATTTGGATGCCTTTTATTTCTTTTTTGTCTGATTGCTGTGTCTAGAACTTCTAGTATTATGTTGAAAAAAAGTAGTGAGAGTAGGCATCCTTGTCTTGTTCCTGACCCCATTGAGGATGATGTTAGCTGTGGATTTTTCATATATGGCCTTTATTATGTTGAGATGTGTTCCGTCTAAACCTACTTTATTCAGGGTTTTTATCATGAATGGGTGTTGTACTTTGTCAAATGCTTTTTTTATGTATATTGAAATTATCATATGGTTCTTATTTATCTTATTCATGTGATAAATCACACTGATTGATTTGCAAATATTGAAGCATGCTTGCAACACAGGAATAAAATATTAATATATTTTATTATATGAAATATTAAAATATATAAAATATATTTTTAATATTTTAAGAAAATATTAAAATAATAATAACTCGATCATGGTGAATGATTTTTTTTTAACCTACTAGTACTAGTGGATTTGGTTGCTAGTATTTTGTTGAGGATTTTTGCATCATGTTCATCAGCGATACTGGCCTATAGTTCTCCTTTTTAGTGATGTCTTTATCTGATTTTGGTATCAATGTAATGCTGATCTCATATAATGAATTTAGAAGGTTTCCTCCCTTTTCTATTTTTTGGAATAGTTTGAGAAGAATGTATTAGGTATTAACTCTTCTTTAAATGTTTGGTAGAATTTGCCTGTGAAACCATCTGGTCTTAGGCTTTTTTTTTCTTGGGATTTTTTTGATTACTGATTCAATTTCTTTGCTGATTATTGGTCTTAAATTTTCTATTTCTTCCAGTTTCAGTTTTGGTAGTTTATGTTTCTAAGAATTTATCCATTTCTGCTAGGCTGTTCAATTTTTTGGCATATAGTTTTATTAATAATGTTCTGTTATAACTGTATTTCTGTGGTGTTGGTGGTTACTTCTCCTCTTTCATTTGTAATTTTACTTTTTTGAGTCCATTCTCTCTTTTTTTTTTCTTGATAATTCTGGCTAGAGGTTTATCAGTTTTATTTATTTTTTTATTTTTTTAAAGAACCAGCTCCTGTTTTCATTGATGTAGTCTACTGTTTTTTGTTTGTTTGTTTTTAGTTTGTATATCATTTATTTCTGCTCTAGTCTTTATTATTTCCTTCCTTCTCTTGGATTCAGTTTCTTTTGTTGTTGTTATTTTTCTTGCTCCTTTAAGGGTAAGGTTAGGTTGTTTATTTGAGATTTTTCTTGCTTTTTGAGTTAGGCTTGTACTGCTATACACTTCTCTCTTAGAACTGCTTTTGCCGAATCCCAAAGGTTTTGGGCCATTGTGTTTTAAATTTCATTTTTGTTTAATTTTTTATTTCTTCTCTTATTTCCTTATTGACTCATTCATTGTTTTACTAGCATGTTATTTAACATCCATATATTTGTGGTCTTTCCAAATTTTTCCTTGTGGTTAAATTTTAGTTTCCTAGCGTTGTAGCCAGAAAAAAATACATGATATGAGTTTGATCTTTGTGAATTTGTTGAGGCTTGTTTTGTGGCCTAAATGTGTGATCTATTCTGGAGAATGTTCCATGTGTACTTGAAAAGAACATGTATTCTGCTTTGGGATAGAATATTCTGAATATATCTGTTAAGTCCATCTGATCAGTGTGTCATTCAAATCCATTGTTCCCTTGTTTATTTTCTGTTTAGATGATTTATCCATTGATGTAAGTGGGGTTATAAAGTCCCCTACTATTAGTGTATTATTATCGATTAGTTCCTTTATGTTTGTTACTAACTGTTTTATGTATTTGGGTGCTCCCATGTTGGGTGTATAAATATTTACAATTTTTATATCTTCTTATTGGATTATCCTTTTTATTATTATATAGTTTTCTTTGTCTCTTGTTAGGCTGCGTTTTAAAGTCTAATTTGTCCAATATAAATACTGCTACTCCTGATTTCTTTTGATAGCCCTTTGCATGATAACTATTTCTCCATCCCTTCACATTCAGTCTGCAGGTGTCTTTAGTTCTAAAATGAATCTCTTTTTGGCAACATGTAGATGGGTCTTTTTTTTGTAATCCATTCTGTCACACTGTATCTTTTTTTCTCACCCTATGTCTTTTGATTGGAATGTTCAGTCCATTTACATTCAACGTAATTATTGACAGATATGTATTTATTGTCATTTTATTGTTTTGTGGTTATTTCTGAAGATTTTTTCTGATCTTTTCTTGTCTTTCTCTCTTTCATGGTTTGCTGATTTTATTTAGTGATATAATTGGATTTCTTTCTCTTTATTCTGTGCATGTTTTACTGGTTTTTGATATATGGTTATCATTTAGTTAGTATATAACCTCTTCCACATATAGCAGTCTATACTGAGTTAATGGTTATTTAAATTTGAACCCATTCTTTTTTCCTCTCCACCCTATGTTTAGATATATGTTGTTATATTTTACATTCTTTTATTTTGTGAGCTCCTTGACTGATTTTTTTTTTACAGAGATATACTTTTTATTTTTGCCTTTGTATTTCCTACCTTTATACCCAAAGATTCCTCTTAATGTTTCATGCAAAGCTGGTTTAGTGGTCGTGAACTCCATTAGTTTTGTTTGTCTGGGAAACTTTTTATCTCTCTGAATTCTGAATGATAGTCTTGTTTAATAGAGTATTCTTGGCTACAGATTTTTCCCATTCAGCCCTTCAGATATATCATGCCACTCTCTTCTTGCTTGCCAAGTTTCTGTTGAGAAATCTCTTTCTAGCCTTACGGATTTTCCCTTGGAAGTTACTGTCTTCTTTTGTCTTACTGCTTTTAAATTTTTTTCTTTACCACTATATTTTGCCAATTTAAATACAACATGTCTTGGTGTGGATGTGCTTTTGTTGATTTTAGTTGGAGTTCTCTCTGCCCTTTGGGGTTGGATATCTGTCCCTTCCCCCAATTAGGAAAGTTCTCAGCTATAATTTCTTCAAATAAATTTTCTGTCCCCTTTTCTCTCTTCTTCTGGGACTCCTAGAATATGAATGCTATTATGTTTGATGGAGTCACTGAGTTCCCTAAGTCTATTCTCATTTTGCATAATTCTTTTTTCTCTCTTTTGTTCAACTTTATTAATTTCTATTACTCTGTCTTCTAGGTCACTACTTTGTTCCTTGGCTTCTTCCATCCTATTGTTCATTCCATCAAGCATGTTTGTCATTTCATTTATTGAGCCTTTATTTCTGCTATGTTATTCCTTATTTCTGTGTTAAGGGTCTCATTTATGTCTTCTACTCTTTTCTCAGATCCAGTTAGTATCCTCACAATCATTATTTTAAATTCTCTATCAGGCATGATACTTATATCTGTTTCACTTAGGTTTCTGGTTGTGGCCTTGTCCTGTTCTTTCACTGGGATAAATTCTCTGCCTTCTTATTTCATCTAAGTCTCTGTGCCTCTTCTCTGTGTTGGGAAAGTCAGCTATGTCTCCTGTTTTTGAAGGTAATGGCTTTATGAAGGAGAGGTCCTGTAATGCAGAGCCATGTGGTAGCAATGTGGTGTCCCTTGTTCCCCAGGGCCTAGTGCCTCCGAGAGTATCTCTAGTATGTGCTTTGTGTACTCTGCTGTTTTGTTCTGATTGCTTTAGCCTTCAGGCCAGTTATCTGCAGAAGCTCTCTTTGCCTGTTACAAGTAGTGTTTGGTCCCTGGCTTGAATGCGGCACATTTTAACTAGTCGTGCTCTGGTCTGTTTGTGAAATGAGACTTGTTGCCACTACCACCAGAAGCAAGGCCTCACCAAACTATCAGGTCAGGACATGTGGTGTTGGCAGGTGTTTGGGCCAGTCTTCTGGGCGATGGGTCTGCTGTGCTGGGACTGAGGCAAGCATGACTGGGAGAGGCAGTTCTACCAGATAGCAGTGTGTCAGGACTTGGTGTAACAAGTTTGTTAGTGAGTGTGAGACTGGGCTAGTTCCTGCAAGTGGCTCTGTGTTTATGCTGAGGAGTGGAGGAGGTAAATGATGCCAGTCAGTTCCCTTGTTCCTGACGAGGTGTTGCTGTGAATGCTTCCTCTTAGGGGCGAGCTCCCAGAAGAGCAAATAATCTCCCTCCTGCTGTGTACCCCAGTTATTTTTCAGATCTCTTCCAACACTGTCTGCCCCTGGGTTGTTTACCCGTCTTCTCACCAGGAGCTAGCACAGAGCCCTTTGGGCTCTATCCTAGCCAAACCCACTGACCTTTAAAACTCTAGGCTTTAAGCTCAACTGGTTGTAGGAATTTAAAAAATTTGGTCACTCTCCTTTTCCAAGCCAACTGCTTTGAGCATTTATTTTCCCCTCATGCTCCCTGTGTATAGTCTGTTTCTGAGACAACAGCTCCCTCTCGACCACAGTGGCCATAATCTGTTTCTCCCCCAAACCATGTCTCAGCACTGCCTACCTTCTTCGATGTGGCCTCTTCTCTGCCTTTAGTTGTGAAGTTTGTTCTTGCAATCTTCAGGTCAATTTCTGGGGTATTTAGGATGATTTGATAGTTATCTAGTTGTATACGTGGAACAAGGGGAGCCTAGGATTCTCCTATTCTACCGCCATCTTCCCTCTCTCCTTCATATTTGAATGATAATTTTGCTGAAGTAAAATGTCAGTTAAAATTCTCTGGTGATGAAATTGTGGGGGAGAGTGGCTGATGGTTTTCAAGGTTTCATATAGCTGAAGAGAGAGGGATGAGGGTAGACTAAATTAAAACATCACAAAACTCACTGCTCTTACCAAGATTGATCTAATTTTTTTGAATATGTGCTTCTCAGATTGTTGCAAGCCTGATGTTAGCTTTCAGATTTCTGTAAAAGCTGATTTTTACAATTTTTACCAGTGTTTTCATTGTTTTTATGGAGGATAGAAATTATTTCCAACATTGTATGAGTTCTGAGATTTGTTCTAATTTGTGGTGTTTGTTCTTTCCAAGACCTAGTGTAGTTTTTTTAAGTGGATGAATTGGGCAGAAAATAGGACTCAGGGGAACCCTCTGCAGAACTCCAGAGCACTCTCTGTATAGACCTCTTATCTCCAATACTCTTCCTAGAAAACCCTTGCTGTTTTCACCTCCTAGATCCCTACCTTAATCTCATTTTAGGGACAGTCCCCAACTTGTCTTCATTTTCTTTTCACTGTTGTGGGGTGTGGATACACTCTTAATGTAGTAGGTATAGGCACTTGGAGGGTTTATCTCTTTTATCTCTCCTTGTTCAGAGATCACTGTCCTGTACAGCATACTGTCCTAATATCTGAAAATCGTTATTTCAAATATTTATCCAAATTTTTATGTATCTTAGGTATGAGGATAAATCCGGTATGTTACATCATCTTGGCCAGAAACAAACATCTCTTTCTACATTTCCATATTTAACTAGTTTCTTTTCTTTTAAAACTATTTTTGAATATCTACTATGTATCTAATAAGTTATTTCATATAGAAAATTACTGGGTACTATAGAAAATTTTATTTTTAATTAATTTATTACTTCAACAAATACATATCATTTTTCCAAATTTAGGTTTATTCTTAAATATCTACCAGAAGATTCATACATTTTTTTTTTCCCTGTAATTAGTTTGCAGACTAGTGGTAAAAAACAGAAAAGTATAAAAGCAGGATTTTTTTAGGTTTCTTTAGATTGCTTCTGCCAGCAGGGACAGACTAGGTCTATGTTATAAAGATGCTATTTTATTTTCTCTTTCACTGACTGGTAGGATTTTTACAGATGAAAAATGTGAAGAGTTTTGACAGAAGAAAAGGAAGCTGTGTTAAAAAAAAAGTTAAGAAAAAAAGATTGTAAGCTGGAAGGGGAGGTAGAGTGGGGCAGTGTGAAAAATGACTTATTGTCATGGTTGTACAGAATAAATAAAGGAAAATATAAAAAAGCAAGTCTTAGAAAGAAATAAAATAATATGTGAAGATATGAATACCACTTGGGTGTTGAGACTACCTTTGTCAACAGTGAGGATCATGGAAAGATGGCAATAATTAGAATGAAACTTAGTTGCAAGTACTTTGTCCTACTTATGTAATATGGTGTATGCCCATGATAGAAAGAACAACAAAAATAATGAAATTAAAGTTTCTTGAGGCTATTGCTCTGGAGTTACTGCAGTAGCAATGGCATTATTAATAAATAGGAGAATTAGGAGGTAGAAGTAAGTTTAAAAGGGAAAAATCAAGTTTTGTTACAATGAAAAATTTTATACAAATAGACATAAAGATAATATGTAACTATTAAGAAGATTAAGTTAGGTTGTTAAAATAATTGTGTGAATGCTAAACATCTGGACAATGATAAAAAAATAAAAGTATTAAACAACTGACCAACACTGAGGCAGATTGCAGGGGAAAAAATGACTAATACTAACTCATTTTCAGAATTTGCTTGGACCTCAGATTTATTATCAGATGCTAACCAACTAAACCAACCTGTTTCAGTCCACAAGGGGAAACAGGTCCTCTAAATAAAAGAGATTATTAAATACTTTAAAATTTGGTACATTAGTGTAGTTATTTAATTAATGAATTTTGTTTTGTTAATTGCTAAAATTATTATTTCTTGCTGGGTTCTCTTTTCTCCAGTGACATGTTAACAATAGTTGAGCACACATTACATGTTTTTAAGAAGTAAGTTTACGCAGGTGATCTAGCAGTGAAAGACTTATGTCCCTCTGCTGGTTTTCTAAACATCTAGTCTCTTGCTCGAATGGTTTGTTAAATCAAAATATTGATAGATGTGTATATGCCTATGTTTACTTTTCTCTCCCTAGGCTTTTGTATGTCCAAAGGTTGTGACAAACATGTTGAGAAAAAGGTGTTTTTATTGAACTTCAGGGAGAAAAAAGAAGTCTTGTCAACTCTAATAAAAGTCAGTTCACTTGAACAGCATACAGCATACAGAAATAAATGAGTTTCATGTTCTGTGTAAAATCTCATTTTTTAAAGAAGATTTTTGTTGTTTATTCCAATAAGATCAAAACTGAAATGATACATTTTCTGGTCATCAAACTATAACTCATACAAACTAAACTTTTGAAATGTCCACACAAATGGTAAAATTCACTCTTCCCCATTCTTGTTCTCATTGCTACAAGGTTTATAATTCAATGATTGCTTATGTTTGTAGATGTTTAATTATATTTATATTGCTTTTACTTCTAATAAAAGTTTCATTCAAAGGAATATTCTAATAAATTAAAATTTTAAATTTTTCTAATTCAGAATCATTCATTTTTCAAAGGATAGACGTCAACAATCCCAAGTATAAAGGAAAGGAACCAATTTGTTTCAAGGACAGCAGAGATTCCTAAGACTAGACCTAAAAATTATAAATCAGGCACTGAAGTTTCCCAAGCTCGTAGTAACACTATACCCTAAATGATTCAAATCGTTATGCTAATTCTCTGTGAATACCAGTTTCAGATCTAAATCATTACTATCTAAGGCATTTTGTGCTTATCTTTATTTGTAAAGTAAATAAGAACTATGAGCTCAACAAAACTAACCAGAATTTTGTAGACATTTTACAACTTCCTTACTAGACACTGGCTTAAAGAGTCCAGCTAAATATTCTTGGAGTATTTTGTATTTCTAGAATTGTGCAAGAATCTGTCTCAGTTGTGGGTTTTATCATTCACTAATTTTTTATGTTTATTAATTCTCTAGCTGTGTTTCTATCTAACCAGGCTAAGCCTGATCTGTTCTACTTTTAACTAGTGTTTTGCATAAATTAAAAAAAGAAATGCTGAGGTTATATAAATTCAGGAAAATGCCAAAATAATTCCTCCAGTATTTCACAGAGCCGTGGATTTGATAATGTGACTTGTGGTTCTCTAGTTTTTCATTTCTCAAAATTGCACAATATCTCACAGGATTAATGTTGCTTGAAACATGTTTTGGTGAATGATGCTCCATCTCTGTTTAAAATAAGTCAACTTTATTTCTTCCAAATCATAATGTTAGTTTATTGAACACTGCTCCAACAGTCAAAATTTTCAAGCTAATTTCCTCTTAATAGAATGCTAAGTTGGGCTTCACAGTAAAACATGGCAGAAGATAAATAATTGATCTTTGGTACTATTAGCTCTTTTTGTCATCTCAAGCAAAGGTTCAAGGTTAGACTAGAGTTTTCAATGATATCTGTTAAATATTAGACTTATCAAAAAGGAATTAGTTGTGAGGTATACTGCATTAGTCTCTTATAAACACCTGGTCTATTGATAAAAATTGAATAATTTTAAGGTGGTAAAACAGGGATAATTTTAGGCTCCTTTTTTAAAACTTTTTTTTATTATTCCTTTTTTACTTTAATTCCATTTTAGAGGCTGCTTACTACACCAGCATTATTTTAGGTATGCTGTGGAAGATTTGATATTACAGAGTGACCTGTCAGCCCATCAGAATTATTTCTGTCAGAATGCAGAACCAGGAAATTAATGCCTGGCTTCTAACATTCTGGTCTATATTTTACATCATGGATGCTGTTAATATTTTATGTGATAATGCTTCTTTCTATTGTCTATTAGGAAGTTTAAAGCTTAATTTCAGTTGACTTTTCGCAATTGCAGAGGATATTAACGTATACATTTTGCGTACTAAAATCAGCTTGATTTCTATTCATTATTGTACTCCTATCCTTTTGTACCAACCTCCTTAAGTATATTTTTATGTGGTATTTCTTTTTTTTCTTCTTTTTCAAAGATTTTATTTATTTATTTGAGAGAGAGAAGGAGCAGGGGGAGAGGCAGAGGGAGGGGGAGAAGCAGACTCCCCACTGAGTAGGGAGCCTAACGTGGGACTTAATCCCAGGACACTGGAATCATGACCTGAGCTGAAGGCAGATGCTCAACTGACTCAGCCACCCAGACACCCCTTATGTTGTATTTCTATATGCCTTTCACTTTGTGTCTGAACTATGGGTGAGGGTTATAAAGGAAATTAAATAAATAAGCATGCCTTACTAAGTTTCAAATTTATTTCTTGTTTTGAATGACACTTAAATTTGTCTTTGTCAGACTAAATATCTGTAATTTTGTTAGCTCACTTTACATGTTCTGTTTGATATATATACACTTAAGGCTACATGATACCCATCGAATCTATAATATAGAGGGTTTTTTGTTCTACTGAAAATTACATAAAATATTTTATTGACTAATCTCCTTTCTTTAAGGTGCTTCCAGTTATAATATTCATAGGGTCTCTGAAATATTATTAGTTAAAACATTGAAAAGTTTTTTAAGTACATACTTTAAAAAGTCATATTTCAAGACTATGCTTTTTGACAGCTGTGAAATAACAATGTAATTGCATCATAACTGTGAAATATGACTTTTTCTTGCTTGTAGAAAGTGGATATTTTGCCAATCCTGACATGTATACAACAGCTTCAGGGCATCCCATATTTCCTGATTAATTAAGTCTGCCATCTACCTTGTCAGATTTATTGCCACCTTACCCCAAAAGTTGAGATAAGCAGATTAAATATATAAGATATAAGTAGGTAGTTTGAAAAATACAAGGTTACTTTCTTTTGTAATTATATGTTGGTGTACACTATATATAGAAAAATTTATGTTAAAATCAGCCATTTTGATAATTATTCTTTCTTTTTATATCAATAATTATAGACAGCAGAGATTTCATATGACTTGGCATGATCATCCCCAAATATTATTAAAAAGCTTTCAGCAATCCCCAAGTAACTCTTTTAATTTAGATATATTACTATAGAAGTTGAAATTAATAACTTATTTATCATTTACAAGGAAAAAGATTATGTAATTAATCCTTTTAGAGAAAAATGAACTTTAGGTACAAATCATCAAGTAATGTTTGGTCATGTTATCATGAAAGACATGCAAATGAATTGATTCATATTTTTTGAATTTATCTGAAAAGCACTTTAGGTTGGAAAAGAGAACACTAGCTATGGAAGGTTTTGTAGTTACAGAAGAGCCTTTCAGAATTATAGCAAGCACAATAAGAGATAGTGATTTTTGTGAGCAGAATTTTTTTTATAATTATGCTTTTGTTCTTTAAAAAATGGCTTGATAAGGGGCACCTGGGTGACTCAGTCATTAAGCATCTGCCTTCAGCTCAGGTCATGATCCCAGGGTCCCTCTCCCTCTTCCTCTCCCTGGCTTGTGTTCCGTCTCTCATTGTCTCTCTCTTTGTGTCAAATAAATAAATAAAATCTTAAAAAAAAATAAAAATAAAAAATGGCTTGATATGATGGTCACCAGAGATGAGGCAACTGGGGGAAATGGGTGAAGTGGGTGAAGGGAATTAAGAGTACACTTATCACAATAAGCACTGAGTAATGTATAGAATTGTTGAATCGTTATACTGATATATCTGAAACTGATATAACACTGTATGTTAAATATACTGGAATTCATTATTAAAAAAAAGCAGAAAATAGCCTTGAGAAGTGAGAGAGAAAGAGATAGGTACAGATATGGCACATCTACCATTTTGATTTACTCTTTGTCTTCTTTAGAACATAAGAATAAGTGCTCATTCTTGACCTTGAAAACTAAGGGATAAGATAAATATATAGTAGGCATCTGTGGAACACGAAGAACATAAGAGAGTATGCAGCTAACTAGGAGAAATGATAGTTAAGCCAAGGATTTAAGGATGTGTGATTTAAACAGGTTGTGGAAGATGGAAGTAAATGAGACCACTCTATGGAGAACTGCATAACTAAAGGAATGGAAATCTGAAGTAGAATAATGCATTCAAATAACTGTAAGTGCTTCACTAGTACTACAGAATAAAATGTGTGATGTGAGGTAGTGGATGATGAGGTTGGTTGGAGAACAGGATAGAGGTCCCTAGAATAAGATGTTGAGTTTGAATATACCCTGAGACCAAAAGTCACTATAACTTAGATATCCTCCAAGTTACCAAACACTTTACAGGAAATAATGGCATTTTTTCCTGACAACTTCCTACATAAATCCAAAATTTCAAATTTTTTTATAATGTAATTAAAACATTAAAAACATCTATCATCTAGCTAGCTAGCTATCATCTATCATTTATCTATATAATATCATAATATGATGTAAAACATTTAAAATATTGCCTGTTGGGGTGCCTGGGTGGCTTAGTCAGTTAAGCATCTTCCTTGGGCTTAGGTCATGATACCAGGGTCCTAGGATCGAGCCCTGTGTCAGGATCCCTGCTCAGTGGAGAGCCTGCTTCTCCTTCTCCCTCTGCCACTCTCTCTGCTTGTGCTCTCTCTCTCAAATAAACAAATAAAATCTTAAAAAAATATTGCCTCTTGTTCCTGAACAATTAATATTGTTGTTAACAAAAAAATTGCATGCAAAATAGTACAATTTACACATTGATATTATAAGGTAAAATCTATACTTAAAATAAGAACTATAAATAAAATACAATAATAAATAAATTTATTATGAGAAGATTCTGAAAAATATATTAAAAAGCAACTTCCTACATTGAGTCATTATTAAGTGAGCTTGATAGAAAAGAAAGTTGAGATGGGAGGAGTCAAGGGTTGTTGAAGCAGTCAGGGGATGAATCATTGATGGTGACATGCAGAGGAGTTAGGTAAGGAAAGGGAAACTTCGGGTACACTGTCAGATCCAGCAGAATTGACATAATTTTCATATCATGCTGTTACTGCTATAGAGAGTACAGGACAACAAGCTTCAGGCTGCTCCTCCTCAATGAATCAGCACAGCAAGGATACTTACGAGAGTCAGCCATTTCTGACCCATGTATGATGCCTCCAGTAGGAAATCTATGTTCCATGTCTCCCCATCAACTGCCAGAGACTTTCTCAAAGTCTGAGGCTCTTTCTGGATGGTCTTCATTCCTTCATCACAAATTTCAGAACTCCACTGTGGTCTGAAGGCAATACCCACCTACTTCTGATCCCTTATTCCTTTATCTTTCTAAGTATTTCTCCCAATGAATCTGTTGCCCTTTTACTTCTGCTTTGGTGTCTGGTTCTGCAGAATCTGAACTATTACAGTAAGAGACATAAAACCGTAATCAGAAGAGCACTTTTCATTTAGCCTGTACATTTAAGGATAATGTTTAGCATTACTTTTGCATGGCCCATACATTTCTTCAAAGTGTACAGCATCTGTTGTTCTATAATGTGCCTCTTATAGTTGTGATCGTCTCCATTTCTTCAAACAAGTATTATATCCTTCTCAACAAGTATAGCTATTAATTTCTCTGCATGTGTTTTCAAGAGTTCTCTGGCATCTTTTCATGAGCTTCATCAAAATTAATATTCTTCTTTGTGGACATCAATTTTCATTCTTCCTCAACCATCTTTACAAAACCTTTCAGATAAACCACAATTGTAGAGTTGGTTTCTTGTATCCCTTAGTGACAATGTAGAAAATTTTTTTGCCATACCTGGTTGACAAATTCTAGAGCCCCCTTTTTTGTGTCAAATGTTTCAAAAACTTTTTTTAGTAGAACTTCTTATTTGACACCTGTGTCCTGGACCAGATTTTGCATAAGGAATTGATAATCAGTCTGGACGAATGCCATAATCATGTGGACTATAAACTCAAGATCCATGGGTTACACATGTAATGTAATATTTGAAGGGAAGACAATCACTTGGATGTTAGCATGTATTCTACATTCTTAGCTGAATGTTGGGGGTCAAAAATGTTTAGGACATTTTTCTTTTTTTACAATTTTTTTGTTTATTAAGGGTCAGAGATAAGATTTTATATAATTCTCGAACATTCTCCCGTGTCAAATAGGCTTTGAGGATTTCCAGACAATTTGCATTTTCCTTTGGACATATTTTGGAGTAAATGTATTTTTAAGAATTCATGGTAGTTAATTTGGGTTTCACATAATATTATTAGCACAAATGCCTGGATAAGTAGAAGCCTTGATACCCATGTATTTTGTTCTCCTGAAGGATAAACCTACAGGACAATATTGCCTTCAAAACAATCCTGTTTTATCTACAACAAAATTTGTTTAGCAGTATAACTTCCTTTTTTGTATATACTTAGTATGGGAAAATAACAATTTTTTCACAGAGAGTTAGGCAGCTTTCAATATTATTTTGATGATATGAGCTATCTTAGTCTGCTCAGGCTGCTATAACACAATACCATAGATTGGGTGGTGTAAATAAGACATTTATTTCTCACGATTCTGGAGGCTGAGAAGTCCAACTCAAAGATCAAGATGCCAGCAAATTTGTGTTTTGGTGATGGCCCTCTTCCTGACTTGCAGCCAACCAACATATTGCTATGTATTCATATTATCTCTTCTATGTGTTCAAGGAGAGGGAAAGAGAGCTCTGGTCTTTCATCCTCTTCCAATAAGGCTACTAATCCCATCATAAAGGCCTCATCCTCATGGTTTCATTTAAACCTAATTACCTCCCAAAGGCCCCACCTCTAAAAGGCCCCTATCACATTAGGGGTTAAGTCTTCAACATACCAATTTTGAGAAGATACAAATAATGTGTACATAACAGGAGCATAGCTTGGCTCTTGATACTGTTGAACTTCTCAGGTTTGCTTTGAGAGACAACTCCTTTGCCAACTAATTTTTCTCTGCCATTGCCTTCACATTTAACTTCTCAGGCATTATTGTCTTCTGAATTAACGATGTTAAAGAATCTGAGACCTTAATACCTTGCTCTCTATCCATTTTGCCAATTATTTTGCATGCTTTTCCAACAAAGAATGCTATATTCTTGTCACATCATTCTTGTGGATGCTGATTCACAGTTCTTTAATTATTATTTCATTATTATCATTATGGTGCACGCCCTGAAAATTTATTCTTCAACATGCATGCAGTTTCTTTACCATGCTCAGAAGAGTAAAGAATTGTCAAAACATTTTAGCTTTATTTCATTGAAATAAAGTTTTCTCACTTGCTTTGCTTTGCTTTCCACATCTTTCTTTATAACATTTTCAACGGTTTTATGATTCATTATAGAACAGTAGACAAAAACAAAAGCTAAATATAACAGATACTGTGGAAAAGTATTTGAGACAAGTACAAAAAAGCCAAGAAAGTTTCACACCAAGTGTGACATTCTGATGTCTTTCTTATTCCCATCACCATCACAACACAGAAAGCACATTTCAAACAGTCTTCATGTAATTCTAAAATTCTTCCAGTTGTGCTTGGGGGATATAGCTCAAGTTAGTTTTCTGGTCCCACAATTTCATTTATTAAAATAATGCATTGTGTTTTGGAAAAGTGAATACAATTTTTCCTTATATAAAGTTTGGCCAAGAGCTTAAGAGATATGTATGTTCTGTAAAATACAAGCATATTTTAATGTGTTAAAAGGTAAATCTTGTTCATATTTTTAACTTTTCCTGCAGTATTAGATCTTTTTGTAGAATTTTCTTACATGCTGCCTGATAAATTTCTTTTGGACCTCTTTTCATTACTGACTTTATCATGTGGTGTGATCATTAGGGCCCCCTATTTATCTTCCATCAGATTACTAACTCACTAAAGGCGGATATTATGTTTTATTTTTCATCATATTCTCTTTTTGTCAACAAATCATGAAAGATATAACTTCAAATTAAAGTTTCTTCAACTGAATATAAGGGGATGCGCGTAGTAAAATATTGATAGCTTAAGGATATGAAATAGGCGTTATGACTTATCTACCTTAGTAAGCTTTGCTATCAGGCAGAATTCATAGATTGAGAAAAAGTATTCAAAGAGAAGTATGGATGGTGGATCAAAATAAACTCATTTAAATAAATTTTCAAAGTCTATCTTACCTCTAGTTTTACCCTTTTATTTATTTATTTTTCTAAGGTACTGTTTGTATAATAAAAAGTACGGATGTTAGTAACTTTCATTTAGCATAACTCAAGATGCCACCGTTCACATTATTTTCTGTGAACATGAAATAAAGTTGTGCAAAGAAGTCCTGTGTGGTTAAGGATAATGTCTCAAGTGTCAAGTGTCAGTGTTGTTACGGACATGACATAAAGAGATGCAAACACAAAAGAGACATAAGATATAATTGCTCTAAGTTTTGGGCTCTTTTGTTGTTTTTTTTTTACAAGGCTAGATCTAATTCAGTATGTCACATATACTTTACAAAGAATTTTTAGTGATGAGAGAGATAAGTTTTAACATTTAGCAGTATTTTTTAACACTACATTCATGATCATTGCCTAATATCTATTGGACCAAAGATTAGTTTAAAAAAATTAATGATACATGTGGTTAAAAATGATACTAGCTGCTAGGTGGTGGGATAGAGGATGAAAGATGGAGCACAGAACACTGAAAATATACTCCATACATCATAATGACGGGCACATGTCATTTTACATTTACCCAAATTCGTAAAATACATAACACCAAAGTGAACTCTAATGTAAACTATGGACTTTGGATGACTATGATGTATCGATACAGGTTCATCCTTGATAAAAATGCACCATTCGGAAAAGTGATGTTAATAATGAAGGAGGCTATGCATGTGTGGGGGGAAAGCAATATATGAGAAATCTCTGTACCTTTTCCCCAATTTTACCGTGAAATTTTTCATTGCTCTAAAAAAAAGTCTTCAAAACAACAGCAACAAAATAATGTATAACTTATAGAAGAAAATATAGGAGGATTTTTTTTTATTTGACACAGAGATAGAGAGTACAAGTAGGCAGAGCAGCAGGCAGAGGGAGAGGGAGAACCAGGCTCTATGCTGAGCAGGGAGCCCGATGTGGGGCTCGATCCCAGGACCTGGGATCATGACCCGAGCCGAAGGCAGCCGCTTAACTGACTGAGCCACCCAGGCGCCCCTAGGAGGATATTTTTATAACCTTGTGGTGCAGAAGATCTTCCCAGCCAAGCATACCAAGAACCATAAATAGATTTGACTACATAAAATTTGCAAACTTCTGTAATGGCAAAAACCTATAAAAATAAAAATGAAATAAAATTGGAAAAAATATTATTACACTCATAAACTATTTACATAAATTTAAAGTGCATTCTAAAAAATAATCACAAATAGTAGTAAAAAAATTAGAACCCTATATATCTGCAATTTACTTTATGGAATAGAAGTCCTAAAATTTTTATATTTCCTATATATGCCACCCAGCATATCCACTTTCCTCCCCTATGGAGATAACTATTATCCTGAATTTATTTTTGTTACAGTGTTGCCAAAATGAATTTTCCCTGAAGATACTTTGTTTGATTTGTTATTTAAAATTATTAAATAGATAAAATCATGTTTTATATAAAAATACTGTTGTAGATAACTCTCTATGTTATCTATGTTATGTTAGATAGCTGAAATGAAAAATTGAGAGTCGGCTCTGGAAAAGGACTTCTCAGAAAACCTAGAGACTAGAAATACTGATAATCAATCACCAGGAGATTATCATTGCTACCAACAATCTTATGGACGTGATACCCCATTTAGTAAATGCCAATGATCATGTATACTCATCAAAAAAGTAAGTACTTGTTAAATGGGTGAAAAAAATTTTCATAATTGCAGAGGTGAAATTTGCAGGTTTAACAGCATGAAACACCTTTCCCTAAAACCAACAAAAATCTGTATCTATCAGAAAATTAAGGAACCAGTTGTGCCGTTCTTACCAAGCACATTTAATCTAGAAACCTCTAACCTCATGTAGCAATTGAATTCCATATTGAAAATTCAGCTGTAAGGTCAGTTATAAGCAGACCACACTTTGTGAGGATTGGCAGGTGTTTTTCAGAATTCAAAATATTCTGTGAAATAGTGTCCCTTAATCAAAATAAATAGGCCTGAATCCATGTAGTAACATTTCTTAGCTTCACACTTAATAGTCCATAAACTTTAACTTTCTGTACTATGACTACACACTTAGCTAGTGGTCTTAGAAAGAAATTCCCAAGGAAGAAATACTTCTACCCCAGTCAGCTAGAATAAGAACTGAAGGCAAAACAAAATTGAGAGGAAAAGTGATATATGCTCCCTAGGGTTTTGTCGCACTTGCAAGTATGAGGGCTAAAATTTTTCTTATTTTCTGAGTGGAATCATTTTTCCATTTTATTCTATTTTGTATTGAAGAATATGTGTTTTCATGTATTTCTTCTTTTTTTTCACTGTATAAAATAGATGTTAATTTTAATTTGTTTCTAAAGTTTTTGAATTTTGACATATATAATATCCTTATATATAATATCCATTCTATCATCTCTGACGAGAGTAGTTGGATGTGACTTCCAGTTACCTCCTTTGGTGAAGAAGAGTCCTTGGGTAATAGGGTTGGGTTATGTTAAGCAGGTACCTTCTGAATAGCGGGAGGTAACATAGTATGTTATCTCTGTGTGTATGTCTATGCATGTGTGTGGATATGGGAACAATATATATATATGGTAGAATACTAGAAGATGCCAATTAGGTTGAACTTTTGGAATTTCCCATTCCTTAAAAGAACTTCAAAGATCTAAGCCCCTTTTGGTGTCTTACATCTCTAGCCCTTAATGATGATCCAAGGGTAGACCAAAGCCCAGCTGTACTATCATCTCTTCTGGGAATTTTAAACCTTGAATGGAGAGATCAAGAAACTGGAAACCATTAGAGTTGAGCTTTGGTAAAGGCGTCACTGAAGCAAGAAGTTCTGCTAGACCCAGCTTCCTTATGTCTGTCAGGTGTCATCATTTTAGCTCTTCTAGCTGGAGTGTATTTTCTTAGCTGTTCTTGGAATTCCAGGAACAGCCAAGCTCTCTTTCCAATAAAGTCCCTTTCTCATTAAGTTAGGCAAAGTCAGTTTCTGTTGTTTACAACTACAACAATCTTAATTAAATCAACTCATTACAAGTAGTAAAATAATAACAAAGAAACATTTCTGTTGATTAAGAATTTGAAGAGGTTTTTTTCTGGCACTGCAGACTTAATTTGCTGCCTATAAAAATGAGGAGAATTTTAAGGGAGACTTCTAATTAGAAGTTCAGAAGACATAAAAAAATAATAATTCCAACAGAATTTGAATCATTTGGGGGGACTGGAAGTTACCCTTGGGTATTTTTTCAAAAGAAAAGTATTTACTAACATGTTAGTGATTCTCTTGTGTCAGACTGTTGGTTTCTCTAAGCCAGATTTTTAACCCAAGATGTAAAACATAGACATTCTGTAAGGATGACATTGTGCTCTTTGATATCCAGTGCTCAGAATCACACCTCAAAATGTTCAGATCATATCCTTTGTGTATGTGTTCTATCACTTTAGGAAGATGATTTTCATTCTCAAACAAGAGACTCCACTTTGTGATGAAAATGCTTCCTGTGAGGGCCATGCTATTTACTGTTTATGAGTATAGGCTTGAAAGTTGGGCTGCTGGAGCTGACAGCCCAGGACCACCCTATACTAGCTTTGCGACCTGTGCAAATTACTTTATTTTCTCCCTCAGTGTTCTCATCCGCAAAATGCTATAATAACAACGAAATTTGGGGAGAAACATATTAATGAATATTTAAATAAAGTATGAGCCTGGCACATAGTCCTTGGTAAATACTAGATATTATTCTTTCTCTTAACCTATTGATAGTACTTATCTCTAGGGTGACAACCCTAGCTCATGCAAATTGTCCTGTAATACTTATTGGAAATCTCTTCTATCAGTCTCAAAAGTGTGCCTGTTTGATGATAAATTGTATACTGTCTTCTCCATCTCAATTTGTTTTCTTTATGACATGAATCTGTTCCTTCCCATCTGCTCCAATCAATAAATCACATTATCCTCAAATTAAAAAAGAGAAAATGGTAGTCATTAATTCCTCCTTTTTTCTCATTCCATACCTCCAATCCATCAATTCTTCCTCCTAAATAAATCTCTATGTATTTACTCCATCCATAGCTTCACCCCACCCCCAACCCCAGTGCAGGCCAGATAAGAATTTAACACTCAAATAACAACGAAAGCCTCCTAATTGATTTCCCTGCTAACATTCTCCACAACTCAAATAGGTCTTCTTAAAAATGATCTTTTATGATGTAAAGGAGATCATGCCATTGTCCTGTTTAAAACCATTAACTGGCCTCCATCAAATGGGAAACAAAATCTAAACTTCTTACTCTGATCTACCTGCTGCTATACCTCCTACCTACTTGCTAAGACTCAACCTGGGCCCCTCCTGTTTTGTGTTCCAGTTATGATAACAGGCTTTCAGTATATATCCCACCACAAAGCACTTGTCATAACTGTCTTTCTTTGTCTGAAATGTTCTGCCTGCTTCTCCTCCTTTGTATCTTTGCTTTAATGTCATTTCTAACAGATCGCCTTACCTGATTATCCTTTCTAGAATAAGTTCCACTCAGCCTAGTTGCGCTTCTGTTCTCTTGGCAAGCTGTTTGTTGCTTTCCTTGAACTTAGTCACATGCAGGATCAATTTATTTTTTTGTTTGATTTTCAATCTCCTGCACTACTGTGAGCTCAGAGAGGAAAGAGACCCTGTCTGTCTTGTTCAGAGAGGAAGTTGAGCCAATATAACCATGTATAATATTTGATAAATATTTTATAATGAATGAATATATTTAGCAGACATATAAAACTGTACATTTTTCTTCATTTCTCCTCAAAGTTTCCTCTGGATACTTTTAACTCTATTTTTTTCTAGGACAGTTCAACAATGCTCTGAAATGCAAAGAGCCACTTTCCATCTCTGCAAACTTACAAAGTAATTTAACTTCTTTATAGTCCCAATTTATAGCCCAATTTCCTCAGTTTAAAAATGAGAAAATATCCACCCCATCCACACTGTCTTGAGCTCAGATATGTGACACTAATGCCGAACTCTACTGCACCGTAACAATGTGCGGTCCCACTGTTTGGCATATAGCAACAATAAGCAATCACCTTTATTTCTCACTTAGCATTATTAATTTGTTTTTCAGGCTAATTCAAATTATGTACAACATTCATAGTGCTTTAAAATGCTTAAAACTTTGATCCCATTTCGATTGGTTTATCATATATTTGTTGACCGGTATTCATTTCTGCAACTGGGTTAGATTTCCAATGAAGAGCTAGAATTTAAATTACAATGTTCACAGATAGTATAATGAAAATCATAATAATAGTTGGCATTCTTGAGTGTACATAATGTGGCAGACACTATGTGAATAAATTTATATAACGTTCTCTAATCAACCATCCTATGAAATATATATTTTTATTATCTATTTTATGGGTGAAGAAATAGGCTTACAGGATCTATGTATTTTTCCTAAATTTCCAAAGCTGCTAAATGTAAAAAATGTATATCAAGGCTAAGTATATGGACAGATAACACATTCCCCTTGCTACTTTTAGCAATTTATACGTAGTGAAGAAGGAAAAGTGTATTTATATTATTTTTATATATTGTATATTCCTCAAAGGACACATATCAGCTCTCTCCTCCATTCATAGATTCTCTCGTTCTGTCAATGAGTGTTTATTTACTTACTTCAGAGTGTCAAGTATTTCCTGTCTAAACAAAATGCTGTATATAAAATACATACAATTCATTGTATTATATATATATATGGACATTACTACAAAAAGCAAAAGAGGTAATCAAGAGGACTTTGCCTACATGGAGTTTAAGCTTTATGCACTACACACTATGGAGGCACTGAACTAAACAAGGCGCTAAACAAGAGTTTAGTAACATGATTAATTTTGTGTTTTGGAAGAATCACCTACAGTAAAACTATAAAGAGATAAAGGAAATGAATTTTCTTGATAAGCTTACATGATATGACAATCCTGGCAACAAAATGTAAATACAATGCAACCCATTTAGGTTTTGTGATGAAAAGGAATTTTTTTTGGCAATTTCTACCCGCACAATTAGAAACAAGAGTAGCTTTTGTTGTTTGTTCATTTGTTTTTAAAGCTTTAAAGACATTTTTCTAGTCTTATAAGGAACTACAATTCATGGCTAATTTATAACAAATATACTTTGTTACTTTTTATATTGTTTTTGGGAAGAAGTGTAATTATTATATATTTAATGTGATATATATCTACATGTATAAACTTACACATATCCATATATATGAAGTCTATTAAATATTTTTTGCAATGAAATGGATAAATGTACTTTGAATTCACTTAAGAACATATAAAATATTTTTAAATAACTTGCATAGAAATAAGTAAAGAATTTTAAGAAAAATAATTACCAACAATCATGTACAAATAGATGATTATCATAATGACTTACAGAATGATTATAGTTACTTGAATTTTATATCAAACAATGGCAGGTAGAAATTTCTTTAAAATATTAAGGGCCTTTGGAATTCCATAACCATTTAGATTGCATATGCTTTTTTTTTTTTAAAGATTTCATTCATTTATTTAACAGAGAGAGAGAGAGAGAGAGAGATCACAAATAGGCAGAGAGGCAGGCAGAGAGAGAGGGGGAAGCAGGCCCCCCGCCGAGCAGAGAGCCCGATGCGGGACTGGATCCCAGGACCCTGAGACCATGACCTGAGCCAAAGGCAGAGGCTCAACCCACTGAGCCACCCAGACGCCCCAGATTACATATGCTTTTAAAATGCATATTGAAGAATGTTTGAGTAGCAAAAGAAATACTTAGTTCTTGGGATGCCTGGGTGGCTCAGTCAGTTAAAGGTCTGCCTTCCGCTCAGGTCATGATCCCAGGGTCTTGGGATTGAGTCCTGCATTGGGCTCTTTGCTAAGCAGAGAGCCTGCTTCTCCCTCTGCCTGTTGCTCCCCTTGCTTATGCTCTCTCTCTGACAAATAAATAAATAACATCTTTAAAAAAAAAATACTCAGTTCTTTTGTAGGCCATGAATCTGAAAGAGTTTTATTTTTGATGATATCATAAATAGTATTGGTTTCTTAATTTCCCTTTCAATCAGTTCATTATTAGTGTATAGAAATGCATTGATTTTTATAAGTCGATTTTAAATCCTGTAATTTTACTGAATTCCTTGATTATTTCTACCAGTTGGTGAGTCTTTGGGGTTTTCTATATATAAGATCAAGTCATCTGTCAACAGAGACAATTTGACTTCTTATTTTCCATTTAAAAAAAAAAAATTATTATTTTTTGGAACTTCTTATTTTCCAATTTGAAGGCCTTTTATTATTTTTTTCCTTACCTAATTGGTATGATAACGGCTTCCATTAGTATGTTGAATAGAAGTGGCTAGAGTGTGCATCTTGGTCTGTTTCCTGTTATTGGAGGAAAAATTTACAGCTTTTCACCATTTTGTATAATGTTAGCTGTGAGCTTGCCAGATATGACATTTATTACATTAAGATGTATTCTTTCTATACCTAATTTGTTAAGAGTTTTTTCATGAAAGGATGTTGAATTTTGTCAAATGCTTTGTCTGTAGCTGTTGAGTTAATGACACGATTTTTATCATTCACTCTGTTAATGTTGTTCATCCCATTAATTGACTTGGATGTGTTAAACCATTTTTGTAACACATGGATAAATCCCACTCAGTCGTGGTGTATAAGCCTTTCAGTGCACTGTTGAATTTAGTTTGCTGGTATTGTGTTGAGGATTTTCACATCTATAATCCTCAAGGATATTGGCCTATAACTTTCTTGTAAGTGTCTTGTGGTTTCTTGCGGTGTCTTGTAATTTCTTGTCTGGTTTTATTGGTGTAATGCTGATTTTCGTAAATAAGTTTAGAAGTGTCCACTCCTTGCAAAGTTTTTGTAGACTTTAGGAAAGACTGACATTAAGTCTTCTCTGAATGTGTGGTCGAATTCACCAGTGAAGCCATCTAGTCCTGGGCTTTTCTCTGTTGGGGACATTTTTAATTATTGATTCAATCACCTTACCAGTTATAGTTATTTAGGTTTTTACAGTTGTTTAGATTATTTATTTCTTTATAATTCAGTCTTGGTGGGTTGTATATATCTAGAAATTTATTCATTTCTTCTGAGATGTCCAATTTGTTGGCATACAATTGTTCATAGTAGTCTCATGAAAATTCCGCGACATCAATTATATTGACATTTTTACTTGTGATTTTATTTATTTGAATTTTCTATTTTTTTTCTTAGTTGAGCTAATGGTTTTCCAATTTTTTTGTCTTTTCAGAAAACCATCTCTTAGTTTTTTTTTTTTCTATTTCTTCTAATTTCTGTTTCATTTATTTCTGCTCTGATTTTTTTGGAGGAGGATTGTTTTGTTCTTTTTTATTTAGCTTTTTATTTTAACTCCAATACGGTTAACATACAGTATTATATTAGGTTCAGGTGTACAATATAGTGATTCAACACTTCCATACATCATCATCATGACAAGTACCCTCCTTAATCCCCATCACCTATTTCACCTATCCCCCTACCCACTGTTCTTCTGGTAACCATCAGCTTGTTCTCCATTAAGAGTCTGTTTCTTGGTTTCTCTCTCTCTCTCTTTTCTTCACTATTTGTGTCTTAAATTCCATGTATGAGTGAAATCATATG
Organism: Potos flavus; assembly: GCA_028534135.1. Lineage (NCBI taxonomy): Eukaryota > Metazoa > Chordata > Mammalia > Carnivora > Procyonidae > Potos > Potos flavus. Next base: position 28,551,275 of record CM052897.1, read on the forward strand.
GTATTTGTCTTTCTCTGACTGACTTATTTTGCTTGTCTAATGTGATTTTTGTTATTTCCTTCCTTACACTAAATTTGGGCTTAATTTGTTCTCCATTCCTTGAGGTACAAAATTAATCTTTTTGAGATGTTTCTTTTTTCTTATGTAGGTGTTAATAGCTGTAAATTTCCCTTTCAAAACTCTTTTTGCTACATCCCACAAGTTTTGGTATGTTGTGTTTCCATTTTCATGTGTGTCAAGATATTTATTTATTTCCCTTTTTCTACTTCTTAGATCCATTCGTTGTTCTGAGTGTGTTGTTTAATTTCCATACATTTGTGAATTTTCCACCTTTTTTCCTTTTACTGAGTTCTAATTTCATATTATTTTAATCAGAAAAGACCCTTGGTAGTAACAGTCTTCTTAAATATGTTAGACTTATTTTGTGACCTAACATATGATCCATCCTAGAGAATGTTCTGTTTGTGCTTCAGAAGAATGTGTTTTCTGCTACTGTGGGATGGAATGTTCTCTATATGTCTGTTAGTTTCTTTTGAGCTAAAGTGTAGTTCAAGTCCATTATTTCCTTATTGATTTTCTGTCTGGATGATCTATCCATTGTTGAAAGTGGGGTATTGAAATCTGCTACTATTATTGCAGTACTATTTTTGCCTTCAAATCTGTTAATATCTTGTTTAATATATTTGGTTTCTCCAATTTTGGGTGCATATATATTTATAAATTGTTGCTACCTCTGGGTGAATTGACCCCTTTATCATTATGTGATGGTTTTTTTTTTTTTTTTAGGTCTTTTTTACTTTTGTCTGATATAAGTATAGCTATTTCTATTTTTTTGGGTTTTCCATTGGCATGAAATATCTTTTTGCATTTCTTCGCTTTCAGCCTATATGTATCCTTAGAGCTGAAATTAGTATCTTATAGGCAGCATATACTTTTATATCCGGTCAGTCACTATTTCTACATATCCATTCTGTCACTCTCTATCTTTTGATTGGAGAATTTAGTCTGTTACATTTAAAATAATTGTTGACAGTTAAGGAGATATATTATTGATATATTACTGTTTTCTGGATGCTTTTTAGTTCTTTTGTTCCTTCCTTCCCCTGCTGTCTTCCTTTGTGATCTGATAATTTTCTACACTTGTATACTTTGCATTCTTTCTCTTTATTTTTGTATATCTACTATAGGTTTTTGGTTTGTGGTTACCATGAGTCTTGCACAGAATATTTTGTAGTCATTATAGTCTATTTTATGCTGCTAGTAAGTTCACTTTAATCATTTATAAAAACTCTACCCTGTTACTCCCTTGTTTTCGTGTTTTAATGTAATAATTTTCATATTTATATATTAATATATTGTATATTCATTAACAAATTTCTGTATAGTTATTTTAATACTTTTGTTTTTAATATTTATTCTACAGTTAAATGATTTATGTATTATCATACCATTACAGTATTAGAATATTTTGAATTTGACCATATATGTACCTTTGCCAGTGTGTTTGTACTTTTATGTTTTCATTTTACTAATTAGCATCATTTAATTTCAGCTTGAAGAACTCCCTTTAGCATTTCTTGTAAGGCAGGCCTAGTGGTGATAAACTCTCTCAGCTTTATCTGGTAAAGTCTTTCTCTCCTGCATCTTTGTAAGGCAGTTTTGCTAGATATTCTTGATTGGCAGTTGTTTTTGTTCTTTTTCTTTTAGAATTTTTAATATATCATGCCACTCTCTTCTGGTCTATAAAGATTAGCTTGGGAAATCTACTGTTAGCCATATGGTGATTCCATCGTATGGAAAGAGTTTTTTGCTTATTTTTTTGTCAAATCTGTATGGGATACTATGCTTTCATGTACCTGAATGTCCATACCTCCCCCAGCTTTGAGAAGTATTCAGCCATTATTTGTTTACATAAGTTTTCTGTCATTTTTGTATTTTCTCTTTCTGGGCTCCCATAATGAAAATACCATTTCTTGTAAAGATGTACCATAATTCACCAAAGCTTGTGTCAGTCATTTTCATTCTTTTTTACTCTTTTCCTCTCTGAATGGGTTCTTTCAAATGTTCTGTCTTCAAGTTCATAGACTGTCTCTACTGCAAGTTCATAGACTGTCTCTACTGCTTGTTCAAGTCTGATGTTGATGCTTTCTACCGCATTATTTTTATTTCATAAATTATATTCTTTAAATCCAGAATTTCTGTTTCTATTTTTTTTAAATCTCTGTCTCTGTTGACTCTCTTGTATTGTTCAGGCATTGTTATCTTGATTTTGTCTATGGTGGCTTGTTGAATTTTCTTAAAATAACCATTTCAAACCCTTTGCCAGCCAATTTATAAATTCCCATTTCTTTGGGGTCTGATACTGGAAATTTATTGTTCTCCTTTGGTAGTGTCATATTTCCTGGACTATTTGTGTTCCTTGAAGTCTTGCATTACTGTTTTCACATTTGAATAAACAGCTTGTTTTCTTTTCCAGTCTTTACTGACTAGTTTCAGAAGAGTGTTACCTTCACCTGTTATTCCAAGGTGAAGTTATTTTGAGGCTTCCTCAGACCTTTTCTAGAAATATGCCTGCATTACACTTCTGGTCTCTGTTGATGGTGGTGGTGGAGGGTGGAATTCTTAGGATTGTATGCCTTCTCCCAATCTTGCAAATCTAGGCTTGGTGTTGCAAGCCTTCTGTTTGTTTCTCTGAGGCAGTGCCCTGAAATGCACATGCTTAAGTTTGTGAATCTTCACCCCTCCCACAGAGTTGGACTGGCTCTCTGCACTTGCATGCTAGCAGTCTGCAAAAACTTACTCTCATTGTCGATAGGAGCGTGTGCTGGGAGTGAGCCATGAAGAGGTGAGTGAGGCATGTGGAGTGTTAAGGATGTCCATGGACCAGTTAGGGGGTTCACAGATGAAGCTTCCCCAGTGGCTACGGACAGACTTCCTGTTGGAGTCTGAATTGGTAGTAGGGAGAACCATGAAGCAGTCAGTAGCATCCCAAAGTACTTTTTTTTGGATTGACTTGTTTGAATCTGAGAAGTGTTTAAAAACAGGATATTTAGGGATGCCTGGGTGGTTCAATTGGTTAAGCATCTGCCTTTGGCTCAGGTTGTGATTCCAGGGTGTTGGGATCGAGTCCCTCATCAGGCTCCTTGCTCAGAAGAAAGCCTGCTTCTCCCACTGCCTGCCACTCCCCCTGCTTGTGTTCTCTCTCTCTCTGACAAATAAATAAATAAAATCTTTAAAAAAGAGGGTATTTTTATCCCCTGATATTATTATTATTATTGATGATGATGATTTGATTGTGGCTCACAATATAAAAATCTAAAATAGAATAAAAAGGTAATATCCTTTCCAATAATAGTGCTAGCACTATTGGAAAGGGACAGATGAATGTACGAAATCCAACTTTAAAAAAGTATTATCTTCTCTGGCAGTGGATTTATAGACATATAGCAGATGGAAAAAACACAAAAAAATTAATGAACTCTAAAATTATGGTAAGGTGTGTGATTCCATGGTACTTAAACCAAGATCTTTGTCATTTCTGTTCGTCCTTGTTTAGTGAGATTAAGCTCTCCTCCAGAATGAAACAGTAAAAACATAATCTCCCTCTCTCCCCAGCTCCCAGTCAGGGGGCTATTTAGTACTGCTAAATAAACTGGGGCCCTGACCACCCTGGCCCTGATTTTTTAGTGGAGGTTCCATGCTGAGAGAGGCGAACCAAGGAGACCTGTGGCTGCTGCCTCCATGTACCAAGTTCTCAGCTCCTAAAGTCAAAGTGTTACTTAGAGAGAAGAAGGCCATTATCTCCATCTTCACCTTCCTCAACATTGGAGGTATGGTCTGGAGACTGCCTCAGGGAGAGAAGCAGGATGTAGAACAGAGACTGAATCCTTGTCAATAAGACCTAATGAAAATTTATAGAATATGCCATGGACCAAGAGAAAAATGTATATTCTTCTTAAGAGCACATGGAACATTCATCAGAAAAGAACAAGTGCCCAGTCAAAAAACACACCTCAATATATTTAGGAATAATAAGAAGGTATGTTGTCTGACAACAATAGAATGGAATGAAACATCAATTATTAGAAAGATATTTGGGAAACTCACAAATAGGTGGAAACTAAACAACATACTCCCAAATAACAGATAAGTCAAAGAAAAACATGGGCAGTTAGAAAATATTTTGAGATGGATAAAAAAGAAGGGACAGCACATCAAAATTTATGGGATGCAGTAAAGCAGTGCTTAGAGGGAAATTTATAGCTGTAAAATGCCTAGATTGAAAAAGAAGGAAGATATCAAATCAAAAACCTAAACTTCAACTGATGACTCTAGATGAAGAAGATCAAATTAAATCTAAAGCTAGCAGAAAGAAGGAAAGAATAAGAGCAAAACTTAATGAAATAGAAAATAGAAAAACGATAGAGAAAAATTAGTGAAACCAAAAGCTGGTTCTTTGAAAATATATGTATATTTTTTAAAGTGATCAAACCTATAGCCAGATTGACCAAGAAACAAAGGGACAAGACTAAAATCCCTAGAATCAGAAATGAAAGATCATTTCCCTGACTTTGATGAATTTAAAAAAAAGAAAGGTTATAAAGAAATACTATGAATAATTGTGTGTCAATAAATTAGACAACTTAGATGAAATGGAAAATATCCTAGAAAATCAAGGGAAACACCCCCCCCATACACACACACTCCTCCCACACACACACACATATGTTAGGAATTAAAAGAAGACAGTAAGAAGTTAACTTCACAGTGGAAAGTTTATAAATAGTGCCAATATTTACTGAATTATGGTGTTATATACTTGCATCCTCTTGATATTAAACTGATTACTTTGTGTTCACAAAGGACTGCTACATTCTCCCTAAATTACCAACATTTGATACAGATAGAAAAGTAAGTGTTAATATGTTATTCATGGTTTCACCAGGTGAAGAGAAGTAATTCAATATATTTTAGGTGAAAAGTGCTTAATATTAGGGAAAAAGAACAATACACATCTTTAGAACTGGGGGAGTAAAAATTGTGATGGAGTCAGTGAAGTTTGGGGGACTCAATAGGAAAGATCTCAGCTTGAAGAGCCAAGACCAGTGATTCCTAAGAACCTGCTGTGATTTTACCTTTGCTCGCACATCTGACTATAGCTGCCTCTGGCTACACATTTAATGGCATGTCTTTCTCCCCCTTCCAAATCTTGGACATGTACCTCTCATTGATAAATCTGACTAGGAACCTATGGGAAATGGATTCTGAGAAATGTACAGGAGACTTTAGAATTTGGTGGCTGTAAATTCACCCCCTCCAAAAAAAAGTAGACAAAAGATATTATACTTAACTTTTCTAACTGAACAGTTTTTAAAGGCATATATATATATATATATATATATATATATATATATATATAATTGAACTTTCACAACTATTTTGGGAAGTAAACATAGTGTTCATTTTATAGCCTTGAATGCTGAGTGTCAATGGGGCTAAATTACACAGTGTTCAAATTACACAGTGATTAATATTTAAGCCAAAAAGGAAATTTTTAAGTCTTCTAATGAAAGGCTGTGGGTTACGTTCTATCATAGCTCCTTCTAAAAAAATCCTTTATGTGCTATTTTTACAAAAACTGAGGCCTATATTTGATTTGACTTGCTTTAGTCAACTTCTAGTAAAATAAATGTTATACCTCTAGTTGCAAAGCTCTGTTTGCATTAATTTGCTTTCACTAACATATGCTTTCCACTCTATATAGCGACTATGCCTTCCATACTGCTATCAAAAAATAAATATAACTTTCTTTTAAAAAAGTAAGTAAATTTAGATAGTGGAAGGCTATTTGATTTAGTGCAGAAATAAGGTATTACTAACTTGTGGGCAATGTTCTTTCTTTGCTGCTTTTTTAACAGTAAAGCGGTAAATATCTTAAAAGGTAAAAAGGTAATGTAATAATTTCTCAATTAAGAAAGTAGATAAAAAAATTAAGAAAGTAGATAAGTAAATAACTTGGATTGCAAAGAAAATTGAGAAGGTTGTTTAAAATTCATACTGGTAATTGACTTTTGTATAATCAAATTTGTCAAAGGATTATAGAATATTGTATATTTAAATTTAAATTCTAGAATATTTGTATATCTACTTCTTAAAATGTATTTAAAGGCAAAATATATAAATTAATGTGTATTGTATTGAACCATATCATTTTCATAAAAGCATGTGTTTTAATATAATAAGGCATTAGTATTCTCCTTTTTCAACATTTGTTTTGGAACCTTAGTAATTTTATTGCATTTATATACCTTTCTTTTATCTTCCAGTGAGATGTAAAAACCTAGTGATATAAAATATCAGTGCATAAAGTAATTTTTAATAGTTAGAATGCTAGGTAAGGAACTCAGATATGTTTAATTGAATGAGGCAAATGTACTATATTTAAGATTATGTTTTGATCTTATTAATAATAGCCATAAATTATAAGTGAATAGTGTCCTTGGAAAATGAATAGCTTCTGTCACAGGAGTGACACAGAATGCTATGCCACAAAAACACTACCATGAACCTACTATTCTGGTGCCTCATTTAATTTCCAGGGGCTGGGTTCATGCTGACCAACTCCGATTTAATCTAAAGAGGCTTGTCATAGATGTAAGGTCCAATTTGCTGAATATGCTGTTTGTTATTAATATAAAACATACTTTAAGTTATTTTATTAAATTGGATGACAAATTGAACTCCTTTTAAAACAGGAGTCAAATCCTAATAAAAATGATTTTTGAGTATGAAATCACCTCCCCATACCTATTTTGAAAGGATTATAGACAACTTTTAATAAAACTGCTGACACCTCTACCCATGTAATATTATATACTCAAGAGAAAGAGATACAAAGTAAAAGTGTGCAACGTATTTTACTACATTGGCTGTAAACTCTCTGATGCATTTCCAGGTGCTGAAAATAGGCTTTCTTGATACATTTCAGAAATAAATCCTTTATATCTGATTAAAATGCAGATGAGCATCATAAACTATTGTAATTTGAAAGGACTGAACTCATGATGCAATCTGCCTCCATCTGCTTTCAGGTGTAAAGCAGGAGGGAGTTTGCTGAAAGTACCACTGAATCCAATTTAGGTTAAATTTCAGGGAATTAAACATGCTGGTCTGATTCCCCACATTTTTTTGTTTGTTTGTTTATTTCTGCATTATGGCCATCTGCATAATCATATTGCTGTTAATTATGACAAGAGTATTTTATTTTTAATATTCTTAATATTAAATATTTTCAATATTTTTCACAAATATGATGCCATACACGTATGGAAAAAGAAAAAAAACAGCTAAAATTATTGGCAGGGTTTTGGAAGAGCTTTGGAATTAAATTGACTGCCATAGGCTCATTTCTTCAATAAGCTGTTTGCCTCTTCTAACATTCTTCAGCAGATATGAGAGCAGTGGAATGAAGCCATATGTAGTGAGCAGGAACCAGTTAAGTAGCAAAGACACAGCTGAGTCATTGCTCCAGGGGTAGGAGCAGACAGACAGGGGCTTTGGAAAAGATGCACTTTAGTCAGAAACCTAAGTCTCCTGCCTAACAATTGTGTGGTTTGGGGGAATTCTTAAAGTTTCTCTGAGCGTCAGTTTCATCTTTGATAAATGGTCGTGATGAATGTGCACATTTGTAGGGTTTATGGGAGGATTGTGGCTAGAGAGCACCTAGTGAAGTGTCCTCACTCTGCTGGTGTAAAATGTACATGGTCTGCTTTTACTCTGTCTTTTATCTGCACAGCTGTACTGTGGACTTTTGTTAGTAGGAATGGGAGAGGGGCTTACAAGTCAGTATTCTAGAAAGTGTATCCTAGGCTTATACCCATGCTTCTAAAAGTTCTCTACAATTTTTGTACTTTGTATTTTTTGTTTAAATATGAATAATAAAATACAGAAGCTATTCTGAAAATACAGAAGCTAATGACTGAGTTTAAGGCCTGGACTTTTTTTGTGTGTTTGGAAACATGTTACTTCTGAGTATTATTATTTTAAATTTTAAACTTGCAAGCTCTTTGGAAAATTACAGAGATGGTCTTCATCATGCCTTAGGGACAAGTGACAGTAATATCACAATATGCTGTAGATTGAGTAAATGTTTTATAAGTCAAGGAGACTCAGAATATTGAGGCAACACATGATCCACTGAAGTGTGAAGAAGTCAGTGACATAAGAAAAGGAAACATAGCCATCAGTACCATTTTCCAACTGCAAATGACAGGCAAGCTCTAGGCCAAACCATCATTTGTCACATTTAATTAATGTGATTTGTATTAATATTGTTGTGTAAAACTTCAATTTAATTGGTGATCATTTTGCATTTCACATTATATGGGAAACATAATCATAAGAAAAGTAGAACACCTAGTTAATGAATGTACATATTTAAATAATTTTTTAAATGTTAAATTCATTCTAGAATCATAAAAGCATTTTGGTTTAGAATCATTTTTCCAGTTCTGCATATAAATGAAAACTTAATGAATTAATTTGAAGAAATAAGAATAACTCTTTGAATGAAAAGAATTATACTATTATGTATGAGGCTTAGAATAAAAAACTATAATGTTAAAACAAAGCATAAGAAAATATATGTAGAGATTACAAGAAATTAAAGTTTTTATTTGATAAAGAAACTATAAAAAAAGTCAAAAGACAAATGATAGACTGAAATAAAATGTTTGAGCTATTCTGAATTGCCACATGGTAAATCAAAATTTGTCCCAAATTGGAATGCCTGGGTGGCTCAGTCAGTTGAGCATCAGACTCTTGATTTCAACTCAGGTCATGGTCTCAGGGTCCTGAAGTTGAACCTCTTGGGATCCCTGCTTAGCAGGTAGCCTGTTTTCCCTCTCTCTCTCTCTGCCCCTCCCCCTGCTCATGCACTCCCTCTCTCTTTAAAATTTAAAAAAAAAATTGTCATAAATTGGCAAATGCATATCGTTTGACCTATTTGTGACATTTACCACCTAAGGAATTAATATTTCTACTTTACACCAAAAGTTATACATGTTAATGAAATGAAAAAAACAGCCACAGGAAAAATGAGCAAGGAATATAATCATGAAATTCACAGAACAGAAAATGGAAATGGCCTTCTAATGAAAATAAATTCCACTTCACTAGTCATCAAGGACAAGATGATTGAAACAATGAGATCTTTTAAAAAATAAAAAATCAGGTTGACAGAAATCTGAAAGATTGATCAAATTCATTGCTGCCAGGGATGTAACACAACCATAACCTTTAGCCAATAAAATTGGACATCACTCCAAAGTTTGTGGAATTTGTCTGGCAGCATTTTTAAACATTAAAGTGCACATACTGGTTGAACCAGTAATTTTATCTGGGCCTGATACAACAGAAGTATCATCACATGGATGATATTATTTTTTCATTTCTTAAAATATTTTATTTATTTACTTGACAGAGAGAGAGAGAGAGCAAGAAAGAAAGCACAAGCAGGGGGAGCTGCAGGTAGAGGGGGAGGGAGATGCAGGATCCCTGCTGAGCAAGGAGCCCGATGCAGGACTCGATCCTAGGACCCCGAGATCATGACCTGAGCCAAAGGCAGACGCTTAACTGACTGAGCCACCCAGGCACCCCAATGATACTATTTTTATGACATTTTTAATTTATTATAATCTTTTATATTTATACTTTATTTGAAATGGAAAAAATAAAAGCAAAAGTGATTTGAATATCCATCACTTGGGAGATACTGAATAAATTCTGGTGAATCAATCTCTGGAGTCAATTTTTATATATTTATATATATTTATATTGAGAAGGATACATTGTTAAGTTAAAAAAGCAAAGTACAGAAATATTTTCCTATAATAATGTTTCCTTGAAAAAACATGTATAAGCTTGTATAAAAACTGTGGGAAAAACATAGTTTCCAAATTGTTACTCTGCCTATAGTAAGAAGTGGGATTTCAATAGAAGATAAGGATTTTATTATACTTAATGCTTCTGTATTGTTAACATTGGTAAAATATGAAAATATTTCTGAAAATGCACAGGTACATTAATTTTAGAACATAAAAGAAAAATTGCAAAGAACCCCTTTGTTTAACTAGGCTTTATAAAATTGTGTAATTTATGTTCATAAAATATTCCTAAGATTGTGAATGCTGAGTCAAAGAGGACACAAAATGTTTAATCTGGCCCAGTTATATTAAACTTATTTTACCATTTTATAATATAATTGATATTATTTAAGATTTCCAAATTCATAAGCTCACCATTGCAATGATTTTTTTTTTTTTTAAAGATGTTTCCTGGGACACTTGGGTGGCTCAATTGGTTAAACTTCTGACTCTTGATTTCCACTCAAGTCATAATCTCAGGGTCCTGGGATCAAGACACCAGTTGGGCTCTACGCTCAGGGTGGAGCCTGCTTAAGATTCTCTCTCTTCCACTCCCCCTCCCACCCCTCCACTTGCTCGCTCGTGCTCTCTCCCTCTCTCTTAAAAAAAAAAAAAGATGTTTTCCAATCTCATAGGCAACATTTACTCCTCTTTGTCTTTTTTGTGTTTCATGTGCCTACATATACAAAGTACTCAATCCAGGAATATACACTGGATTATTAATGAGTCTTAAAGTATTTTATTAAATATTTGAGTTGTGTATTTCTTCCTTGTGATTACCTATCTTTGGCATGTCAAAATAATACACATTCAAACTGTACTGCTTTATTGGTAGGATAAGGTAAAGGGAGAGACTGAAATCTATATGCTAAATAATTTCAAATGATCTCTGAATATTGAAGATTGGATAGCATTAAGAAACTTTGAGACTTTTTCTAGGAAGATAGTAAACAAATATTTTAAAATGTATTTTCTGCATTGGAGAGCAGTAAACAATCTTAAGCAAATTAATTTTATTTGAATTTTCATTTTTGAGATTTTGAACTATTCATGAAGATTTTTCGAACTCGTATTATGTACAGAATATATTTTCACAGAAAGACTGCTTAAATAAGCTAAAACTGATCTCAGAATGAACTAAAGGAAGAGTTAAACTTTTTAGTACTGTTTAAGTACAGTATAAAACTTGAAAATGCAAAGCTTGAAAGCTGATGTTGTTATTTATTAGCAGATGTGTTGATACTGATAAATAGAGTTCAGTTATTCAATGGCATATAGCACACCACTGAAATGAAGAGAGAAGAAAAATAAAGAGCTCAGCCTGAAAGGAGTTTTTCCTCCAAAATGGGTTACCATTGCCAATCGTTTTCTTTATTACTTTTGTTATTGAGAGAAAAGTCATTGAATATTTCATTCGCTTTCTTTTCAGTAGATGTTTTGATAACCCGTGTCCCTTTATGGGAAAGTCATTTCCTCAAAAAAACATTTTAAAGTAAATCCCCGGGTGTCTTTTACTTTGTTCTTTAGTTTCTTAGTATTTTATGTGAAATATGTAGTCCTAAAGGCATAATGCTATTTAAAACATGAACTTTCTGGAAACTTCTTAGGAAATATTTTGATTTTGATTTTCTAAAATTTTATATGAAAGAGGTCATTGCATCTTTGAAATAGTTTGTGAAAGCCAGAGGCAATATAATGCAATTTTAATGTCTTTATTTTCCCTTATATATTCTTGTCCAGTTTGTGGCATTTTCTTATCTATTTATATGCCAAGAGTAGTATATTATTATTTAGGTAGTTTTCAACTGTAAAAAAGAGTTACAGGCTTGAAATACCTTCTTTTGATAGACTTGCTTGGTTAACCTGGAAGAGTTTGACTGCTGTTGGGGTTAAATTGGTTAATTCTGCCACTTCCAGGTACAGTTGGGGAGCTGTTTTGTCTGTGTAAGAGAGACAATGTCCTGGGGACTTCATTCCTCCATTCCTAAATGAAGCGTAATTGAGTCAGTCTAGATATCACGAGGCCACTTGACCAGACTGTATACCTCAGATGGTTACTCTAATATATAGTAAATTTTCAAATATCAGCAGTTACCTTCTGGAATGAAATGCTAGAAAGTTTAATTCAGTATACTTTTTATTGGTGTTTATTGTACCAATAACAGACTTGAAAACAAAATATTCCAAATCCTACTGTTCCATCCACTCTACTACAGTGACAGATTTGTTCCCTTCCAGCTGCTGTCCATTTGCATTCATGAATTTTACATATTCGTAATCATAGTGTAGACACAATTGGATTTCATTCAATATTGAAGCAAACAAATTGGCCCGAAACAGCTTTGTTCTCCTGACTTTGGGGTCTTAATATAGGCTGTAGGAGTTCTCATCGACTCAGCTTCACCTAAGGCTAAAATATCTTATTGAAATATTGAATTATTAAAAAGTACTGCTTATCATTTCACATTCAGAGTTAGAAAATTCATAAAAAATATAAACTATTTCATGAAAACTCTGTTGTTTCTATGGGCAGATGCAACATTTGTCTCAATCATGAAAATGTGAAAATTACTGTGTGACCTTTGTATGTACATTTTAATCTTCCATAATGTTAGCAATAAGGCTCTCTGGGCACCTGTCAAATAAACAGAATCTAATACATATATATTGGCTTCTGAAAATACCTTAATTTATGTGCATTATGGTGACCTAAGAATTTGAGGATGTAAGCAAAAATCCTACTTATCATAGAGACCTATCCCAGGAAATCTATTAAAACACTGACCATATCTTTTCCTATTAATGAAAGGGGAGGCTAGATGATATCAGCCTGAGTTAAGTACTAATTAAAGATTGTTCCTGTGCATATATAATACTGAGCTTCTAGAAGGTGAACAAAGTTTTATCTAGACTACATAGCACCTCCACATTGTTAACGACTTGACTTAATTTGTAGTTTATGTATTTTCAACATTAGAAAAACTGTTTAAGATTAAATAAGAATGTTAATGACCCTGTGTCACTTTTCCATGTAATTCAACAGGTAATATATTTTTCCCAGAAATATTTATTTATAATAAACATATTTGAAGTAAAACCTCCTGAGGAGCAACCAGTTAGAGAGAGTGATATTTCTTCTTGAGACATGACTGAAGCGAAGACATATTTCAGCTTTCGTTAGTACACTCTTTAAGCAGGTCAGCCACAACCACTTATGAAAAGATTATATTAGCATTAAATGGAGAAGCAGCACGATGCATCAGGAGGCTCTGTGGTTCGTCTTGGTGTGTTAGCTTTCAGTTGCAGGAAACAGAAAGCTGCCTAGGCAATTACTAGCAGAAAAAGATTTTATGTAAGAACTTAGATGCTTACCCATCACCTGAAGGACAAATAGGCCTAACACTCAGAGCCATTTTATGCAGAAATAGCTTGCCAGGGAGTTTCTATGCCTATCTGACTTCAAGAAAATACCACTGTGGCTGAGATCCAGGGACAGAAAACCGCCAGTGCAGCAGCTTCTTCTCAAAAGCACACGTGAGTAGACACAGGATTCTGTTGGGAAAAAAAAAAAAAAAATCTTGATAGTACTGTGGTGCTCTGCAGCAATGGCCAAAACAAAAGAGGAACAGTTTCCCCTATAGTTCTACCTTCTAGATCTCATACTACACATTTAACTGGCAAAATTTTATGCATATTCAAAAACTTAAATGAAAGAGAATCTTGAGAAAATGTTTTAACTTTCCAGCCTCTGGAAACAGTGTAAATGATGCTCAGTGCTAATCCACTCTGCTCAGCATGCTTGTTGTGCCTTTAATTCCTTTTGATATCTGAATTTATGTGTACCTATTAGGTAGGCTAATTATATGTTCCAGTTTACTTGGGGCAGTCCTGACGTGTGTCTGTCATCCCAGTATAATTATAAATAGTTCTCCCTTTCACTGTTAGTGAGTTCTGGTTTGGAAGATAAATTCCATATTCACTTTATGTATGTGTATCATACCCTGCAGGGTATGAGGAAGAAAGACGAAAATGGCACTGACTGGTCCATGTCTTCTTATTCAGCACTTAAAATAAGGCTGCAAGGAATTATTAGCATTTTTACCTTTTTGGATATAAGGCCCGAAGAATGTACTAACTAGCCTGCCATGGTCACACAGTGATAAAGCAGGGGTGAATTTAAATTTAAGCCTGTCTGACTTCCAAGGATGATGTGCTTTTTGGTTAATTGTGTAGATCTTTTTTATTTTTATTTTTATTTTTATTTTTTTAGGGAGAGGGACGGGGTTAGAGAAAGGGGAAGGGGCAGAAGGAGAGGGAGAGAGAGAATCTTAAGCAGGCTCCATGCCCACTGCACAGCCCAACCTGGGGCCTCAATCCCATGACCCTGAGATCATGACCTGAGCCAAAATCAAGAGTTGGACACTTAACTGACTGAGCCACCCAGATACCCCTACTTATGTAGCTCTTAGTTATAATCAGTTCTGTGCTAACTGTTGTTTCTGCCAAAATTATTATGGACTTTAAGCATTTCATTTTCCTGCATTATTCATTTATTTATTAATTCATTCCAAAAGTATTGTCTGAGCACCTAATATGAACCAAACATTAACCTGTGCCCTAGAGATAGAGTATTAGACCAAACAAAAAAAAATCCTTACCTTGTCAAGCCTATAACAGAGAGGACATACATTTTTAAGAAAAAGACTAAATGTGTTAAGTGATAAAAAGGGTCATAGAGAATAATACATCAGACAGGCATGATTGGGAAAGCCAGGCGAGGCGGTTCCTATTTAAATATGGATAGTCACTGATAAAGTTTTATTAGATACACAAAATAAGTCAAATTATTGTGAAGGTATCTATATAGGAACAATTTAAGGCTAAAAAATGGAAAATGTAAACCACTGTCTAAAGTGAGCTTGGAGAGGTACCTGGGTGGCTCAGTTGGTTAAGTGTCTGCCCTCGGCTCAGGTCATGATCCCAGAGTCCTGAGACTGAGCCCCACATAGGGCTTCCTGTTCAGCAGGGAGTCTGCTTCTCCCTCTCCCTCTGCCCCTGCTCTTGCTCTCTCTCTCTCTCTCCTTCCCTCTCTCTTTCACTCGTGTGAGCACGTGCTCTCTAATAAATAAATAAAATCTTTAAAAAAAAAGTGAGCTTGGAGAATTTAAAAACAAGGAGACCAATCTAGGTGCCATGGATGAAAGAGAGCATGAGTAGGAGAGGAAGACACAAGTTGTGTGTGTGTGTGTGTGTGTGTGTGTGTGTGTGTGTGTGTTGCCAAAAGGAAGATAACAGCCCTGTGTAACCTAAGGCTTTAGCTTTGAAGTGAGATAGAAAGCTGTTTAGCATACTCGTATATTTCAGCCAACTATAGATGTAGCCAATTTATCACCTTGTGAAAGAGTATTAATCAATGATAAGCTTTAGAAAAGAAATGGGTAATATCATGCATATTATCTAACTTGTTTAATCCTCAAGCCCCTCAACAGTGAAGATAGAATAATAAAAACATGGCAAAGGTTCAATGCAATTATAGATACACTGGCTTAGCACACACTAAGTGCTCAATCAATGAAGTCAGTTGTTATTAGCTTAAATGAGGAGCAATTTTAATCAAGTAAGCAGCGTATATTTCTAATTGCATTCACTTTGCTGTTTATGAACCACATAATAGAATTGTTAAATCTTATGCCAGATTTAATCATGCATCCATATATGTACATTTCTAGCCTTAAACATTTTAACATGCACAATGGAGTAACCCACTTGGTACCAAATATAATGGCTGGACATATTATTATAAGATTGAGATGATGATTTATCTGCAAAATAAATTAGGAAATTGATGTTTGGGGTTAGAAAATGTATTCTAGACTTCAAAGCAAACAGTAACTATTGAGTATCTGTGATATCTGAAGCTCTGTGTCAGGCGCTGACAGAGCAAAAATAGTTGAGTATATATCAATAAATAAATACAGTTAATAATGATAATTTGTTAGTATTGCAGGTGATAAACTTGAAATTCTCTTTGGGTACTTGGGGAGCAGAAGAAAACATATTTCCTAGCCTTATCTGGAACTGAAGTCTTATGAATAGAGGTTTTCTGAGGAGATGGATCCCAACTAACTCCCTCCCTCCCTCCTTTTTTTCTTCCTTCCTCCCTTCCTCCCTCCTTCCCTCCTTTCCTCCCTCCTTCCCTCTTTCTATTTTCCTTCCTTCCTTCCTTCCTTCTTTCCTTCCTTCCTTCCTTCCTTCCTTTCTTTCTTTCTTTCTTTCTTTCTTTCTTTCTTTCTTTCTTTCTTTCTTTCTTTCTTTCTTTTCTCTTTCTTCCTTTCTTTTACTTTCTTTCTTTCCTCATCCAAATACATAGATGTCCATGTCCAAATTATAGCTGGGAAATAAGAGAAAGAAAAAAACAAAACTTCAGGGTGGGGGAAAAGGAGATATGCTAAATTCCATATGCTTTTTCGGAAAATGAAAAAAAATATTTCTAAAGTAGAGTCTCTAGAAATACACAGTTCAGGGTACCCTATGAGAGTCTATGTAGGGTCTAGTCTCAGTTTGGGTTTTCAAGGATGTCATGTGAGAGGAATGTCTTGTTTCCTCATAAATATGGTAATATTTACAAGAATTTAAGGTATCTATCTGAGGAACTTATGGAAGAAAGAATGGTGCAAGGAAAATATATCTTTTAATGGAATATGCAATACATGAGTTCTGGATATTGAAGATAATAGCCAACATTCTGAGAGACAAATTATGTTAAAGTCAAGCTTTTAGAAAATTAAATAATAAATCCTAAGAAGCTGATTTAGATGTGCCTATGAGGAATTTTTTCCAGAACATTAAAACAAATATAGATATAGCTTCTACCATGTTTAGTGAATATATAGCAATTGCCAAGGAACAATGTACAGAGTCATCAAGGAAGCTCATATCATTTTTGTCTTTATGAAGCTCAGATTCTAGGGTGTTGGTGGTGGTGGTGGTAAGGATGTCCTACAAGTATATATTAAAAGTAGCCTTATAATGCCAGCATCAAGTTATTTGAATAAGTGTATTTTGAATGTGTGAGAGTGCATAAAATCAAAGGATAGTAAGTAAAATGGGCTCTAGTTTTTACTCTTTCATAACCTTGAACTATAGGATTATAGGAAAGCTATTCCTGTGTGCTTCAGCTATTAGGATAAAATGAAGGAAATACACAACTTACAAGTAACCTTTAGTTCATTTTGCCTTTTATATTTCTAATTGTGTATACAAAATATACATGGTATTATGACTACATGTAAAAACTTTAATAATTATGTGAAAATAATGAAGTTGCTAGGATTTCTTTCACACATACCATGTGCTAGACTCTGTAATATTTTATTTATTCATTCCAACAATCTGATGAATTAAGTACCATTAGGTACTAATAAAGAAAAAGAGGTATATAAGTTAAGTAACAAGTAAATGCCTCTGCTCTTAGGTCAGAGACAAGATGAGGGTGAAAAATAAACATTCTGTCCATACTAAAACTAACATGCTAGTTTGGATACCTTTACAAGTATCTATATGTCTATATTTCTCGTGTATATGATGGTTAGATTGGAAACACAGATGACCCTTGCCTTTAAGGTATCCAGGTAAGGTAAGGAAGAAGGGAGGGAGGGTTTGAAATATGATGTATGATTTGTTAATATACATCTTCATTCAAGCTCCACGAAGATGCATGCATAACACTATCTGACTAAGTGTGGGAGAGCCAGTGTGAACAGAGGGGTTGAATTTTGAGCTGGTTTGTACAATAATTAGAAGTTTATTTAGAGCAAACGAAACAAGCTAAGGAAAAATATTATAAATCAGGAGGATAGCTTATAAAAAGACAAGGACTGCAGGAATGAGTAGGACACATTTGGAGAAGAACAAGTAGTTCAGTATGTCTACATAACCAAAGGATCCATATGGGCGAATTGTAGGAGATGGAGATATAAAGGTCCGCAGACATGATTATAAAAAGCATGTCCTTCAATAGCTTTCTAAATGATTTTGAGCAATGAAGCGACAAAATCAAGATTACATATTAATAAGAAAAATTATAAAGAAATAAAAAATAATTTCAGGGATATATTGATTATAGAAACCATTGGATTGCATGACTGATTCAATACAAAAGGGATAGGAAGTGAGGGAGAGAAAGACAAAGGTCATTCCTAGACTTTTTAAACGTATTTTCTAGATAAAAATTGACTTACTAGGTTAATTTTTTTTAAACGAATCTCTCTGTCTTTATTTTAATCCCACATTTTGTTCAATTTGTAAAAGCTAATCTTTAAAGTAAAAATATCCTTCAAGTTCAGAAAGTCTATCTAATTTTATATGAGAAACTTGGAAAAGTATCCATTCTTGCCCTGTGCATATCTAGGTTCAAACAAGAAAAGGTAAGTTATGGTTGAAATGACATCATAAAATATACAAATTATCACTAAGTTTTTAAAAGGGGCATGATTTTATTGATAAAAGTAAAAAAAAAAATCTACAGATAAAATAAAATTTAAAGTGAGGTATTTTAAATAGAATTTATAACCATGCATTTAATGTGAACTGTCTTTTTAAAAGGGCTTCTGAGAATCTATGTGGAAATATAAGTGCTTAATCTATATTTCATCTCTTTGACCTTAAATTTACAGAAGAACACTTAACATTCTAGCGGCAGTGTGGTGATTGTCTTTGAGCTTCTTATTCAGATAAATTTAAAGTCTTGTATGGCTAACTCCCCATTATCCATGCTAATGTAGGATTAAAGATGATAATACAAATGATGCATGTACATACACACACATACCCATGCATGCATGAAAGTGCATGTGCACACACACACTCATATTCTACTTAGGAAGAATTTAACATACATGCTTAATCTATTAGGGATTTCTTCAGAGATTATATAAGCTACACCACTGCACTGCTTCCATTACTTTGAATTCCAATTTTGGCACCTCTTCAAGTTTTTCTTTAATGCATGCTTTAGTATATGATTGTATATAGTATACTGGTAACAAAGGAACTATGTGTCATATTCACCTTTGATTTTATCTCTGTAGCTAATAGACTAAATTAATTGCTTTCCACCAAAAGTGGTTTCCTAAATATACCACTGTAGAAAATATTGCAAGCGTAAAGTGTATTTTAAAGTATTTTAAAATACATTGAAAAACATAACTAGCATATCAAACTGACAAATTAATGAATATTAATTATATTATTATTAAAATGAAGCTAGGAAAGAATGATTCAAGTTAAAGGAAAATATTAAGTAAATAACATTGATCTAATATATAGCTATGGCTAAAATTTAGCAGTTATATACAGATTAAAGTTAACCTGACTGATATTTCATCTTTAAAATTAATATATTATTTATATATTGAAAGCAATATTTTTTATAAACAGTACCCAGATAAAAGAGAAAAAAAACAATAGTCTTTCTGCAAAAATGGAATTAATGGTGACAACTTTTTCCATTTGACAGTAACTTATGCTAAAGAGAAGGTCAGTATCCAGTTCGATCAACATGGATGTCATGAACCAATTAGACATTAAACCCAGGAGTGTGGTTGGATTTAGAAATTTCCCTTTGGTCTCAAAATCTCTACTTTTTCTAAGTACACAGAAAAATGTGCATGACAAAACTCTTAAAGCACTGTAAACCTAACAGAGACAGCACTTGTTAAATAGCATATCAATTTTATAGTCCAGGTATACAACAACAAAAGGATCGTTAATATTTTATCATAACATCTACTCCTATGAACCAATGAGCCAGAGTAAGCCCAAAGAAGTTTTTGGACTTGAATTGGTGCCAAAGAAAACTTAGGGAAAGCAGTAGCTGAGTAAGATCTTGAGGACAGTTCAGAAATAGAAAAAAAACAAGAGTGTAGTGAAGTTGGCAACAATGCTTAGAAGACTATTGTGATGATCCAGAATAAGGGGAGAAAGGAGCCAAAAATGTCAGTGGCAAGGGCAGTGGAGAGTAAAGAGATAGGATTGACAGTAATTGGTGACCATTGGCTGCAGAAGGTAAGAGGGAGGAGTTAAGATAAACTCCCAGATTCCTGATTTGGAACTGGATCAATGGTGGTTCATTTTCACTGACTTAATGAAAAAGAAGAAAAGAAAAAGGTTTAGAGTAGTGACCATTAACTGGGATGATTTGTCTCAGGGGATGTTTGGCAATATCTGGAGATATTTTTGGTTGTCATAGCTAAGAAAGGGTGCTATTGACATCTTAAATAGGAGCCAAGGATGCTGCTAAATATGCTACAATGCACAGGGCATTCCCATCTCCCAACCTCACAACAAGGAATTACCAGCTCAAAATGTCCCCAAGAGGTTCAGAAACACTGGTGTATGGTAAGAAAAAAAATTATTTAAGTTTTGGACGTTGTAGCAGGCAGAATAATCATCCCATAAGTATCCTAGATCTTAATCCCTATACCTGTAAATAGGTTATTTTCCATGGCAAAAGGGACTTTGCAGATGTAAGTAAATTAAGGATCTTGAAATGAGGGCATTTATATTGGACTACCTAGGTGAATCCAATGTAATGACAAGGACTCTTCTTTTCAAAGAAGAAAATATGACAACAGAAGCAGAGGTCAGGGAATCAGAGAAAGATTTAAAGATGTTATACTGCTGTCTTTGAAGATAAAAGGAGGGGCCACAACCCAAGAAATGTGGGGAGCTTCCAGAAGCAGGAAAGAATGGGGAAATAAGATTCTCCCCTAGAACCTCAAGAAACATGCTGGCACCTTGATTTAATGCTCAGTAAGACCCATTTTAGCCTTCTGATATCTAGAATTGTAAGATTTGATAGAAAAATAGATAGATGATAGAGATATATGCATGTGTATATATAGTTTTAAGCACTGTGTGTGACCTTTTGCTACAACAGCAGTAAGAAACTAATATAGAACTGCTGAGTTTATATTGCACACTAAGTAGAGATATCTAGTGAAAAAGGGAAACTTAACTAGCAGTATTGTTTAGAGGTCCCCAATACACAGTGATGAAACTAAACACATCAATAAGATCTTCAGCATGAATAATGTGCAAGTTGAAAAGAGAAAAGGATCAAGTGGAAGTCCTGGAAATATCCACAATGGATGTGAGGTAATAGAGGAGGATCTTGTGAAAAAGTCTAGAGAGAGGAAGATATGATGGTGAGAGGTTGGAGAGAGAGGTATTATGGCAGCAAAGGAGGAGAGAAGTTCAAATAGTAAGCAGTAACAAATAATAGCAGTGTGCCTAAAAGTAAAATCAGAATTGAAAAGGGTTTGTTGAATTTAACAGGTAATCACTTGTGTCCTTATTCAAAGCAATTTTAATGGCATTATCAAGGAGAGAGAACATGCAACAGTGGTCCAAAAGATGCACTAGTAGAGACAAAGACTGTTTCACCTTTAAGAAATATTAGAAAAGAAATACTCGATAGAGAGAAACATGGGGTTGCCTGCATAGTTGTGTGCCTGTGTTTATGTGCCATAAGGTTTTTTTTTTTTTTTTATGTTCAATTAGCCAGCATATAGTACATTATTAGTTTTTGATCTAGTGTTCAACTATTCATTAGTTGCATATAACATCCAGTGCTCATCACCACATGTGCCCTCCTTAATACCCATCACCCGGTTAGCCCATCCCCCCACCCCAACTCCCCTCCCTTCTGTAACCCTCAGTTTGGTTCCCAGAGTCGGAGTTGAGAGTCTCTCATGGTTTGTCGCCCTGTCTGAATTCTTCCCATTCAGTCTTCCCTCCCTTCCCCTATGATCCTCCGTGCTATTCCTTATGTTATACATATGAGTGAAACCATATGATAATTGTCTTTCTCTGCTTGACTTATTTCACTTAGCATAATCCCCTCCAGTTCCACCCATGTTGATGCAAATGGTGGATATTCATCCTTTCTGATGGCTGCCATGAGTTTTTGAGATAAGAGAACTTTGGACATGTTGAGGGTAAAGAGAGAGAAGTTGAAAAATATGAAAAAGGGGAAGAAACAAATAGAAAGTCCCATAAATGTGAGTGAAATTAAGTGGAGGGGGAACCTCTAAGCTGAAATGTAAAGGAAGGGTGGAAGCATGAGTATAAATTGAAAGTGTTTTATAAATAGGTAGGGGACCAAGAAGTTCTGGAAATTTCTGAGTGGACGTGGATATTTTCTTGTAAACCTGGAGTCAGGTATTCTGAGCTAAATTTATGCTAAGATGCGGAAGTAGTAATGGGTGGCACCCTTGGAAGACAAGTTTCAGATTGGCTTTTCTAAAAATAAGCTTGTCAAGTAGTAATGCTTTAGAATTTTAGAGAGCTAGCTTCATGCAAAGTCGTTTTGGTGAAAATATATGGTCATCTGTCCAAATGAGCTACATACAAACTGGTATCATCAGGAAGAAGCAGGTTTTCAGGTAAAAAACTGGAAGAGACAGTTTTAAAAATATAGAGGATAATAGAATGCGCTTCTATGGGAGTGTGAAGCTGGTTCAGTTGAAATAAAATAAGTAAGGAAGATCAGATTTAGTTATTATATGCTTTTGAAGTCTTATGTTGAAGTTTGTATAAAACTTTATTCATACAGGATTATTTTATATATATATTTTTTGCTTAGAATTTAGGGTATGTGTGAGTTTAATAAAGTCAAAATGACTTATATACCTTTATTGGTCATATGGTCACCCCTTAAAGGAAATGGCCCAAGGTCAGCTAGAGAATATTGAATCACACTTTCATTAAGCCTGCAACAATTAGAATTAATAGAATTTTCTGAACGAAATAAAGGTTATGCCAAGGTTTTGCTGACTGAGCTGCAACTTTATTGCCATGGATTAGATATAAAAATGACCTTAAGTAATTTTCCTGATAATTACGTGCTGGTACACAAGCTTTTAAATTACTTTACAGAAATACTTACCTAGATAACATGCTGATATCTTTAAAAAAATGTTTATTATTTCAGTATTCTTTACCACTAAAAAAAATAAAAAGATTATGGCTAACATCAAACTAGAATATGCATCATATGTGTACATATTTTTGATGCAACTCATTAAAATCAAGAGAAGTGTTTATGCAATTTACTTCACAATAGTTGCCTAGCAACCCTCAGAAAATCAATAGCTTATTTTACAAAGTCTTTATAACTCCTTTTATATTTTTTTATTTTTTTACCTACCCTACTTTAGTTTGAGGTTGTCCTTCATCATTTCAGGCTCTAACTTTAGAAGCAATACTAAAATTTGGAGGAGGTGAGAAACAAATGAGTTTTTCTAATAAGTAAAAAAGCATCATTAAACCTAAAACCATAAGAAATGCACTGTGAATTAGCGTATTTGAATTAAAATGAAACGTATTTCTAGACATAAGCCAATGGGTGTAACTGGTAATTAAACTTGTCAGATGACTTAACAATTATATGCATTTGACAGGACTCTAATAATATGTCTTGATGAATAACTTTGTATGATCCTTTCTGATGAAACACTGGCAACTAGATGGACTTCATGTTAAAAAAAATACTATTTCTTCATTTACTCAGAAAAAAATTATATAAGCAATGCATATTACCTGCATCTAAAGTAGAAAATAAGTCACTAGGAATCTCACCATTTTTCCATATATCTTGAATACCTTTATAGGAGCATCACCATCAATATTATTATTATCAAAATAGCTCACTTTTTAAAGAGTGTTACTATGTATCAGGCTCCGTTGAAAACACTTTTTATATTGTAATTCATGAAATTTGTATGAGTAACTATAATGCCAATTTCATAGATGGGTATATTAAGATATGGAGAAGTTAAATAATGAAAATGTTACACATGGTAAAGCTAGGCTATAAGATGTGTCAGACTCCTCTTTTGGTTTTAGCCTCCCCCAGTTTTTTCTAGAAGTTTGCTTCTTGTGGTATATATTTTTAAAAACAATAGATAATACATTTGTTGTTTATAGCATGCTATACGCAGTTATAAATACTTTGCATGTAGTGAGATTTTTCATCTTCATGAAAAATGCGTTAGTAGCTTCTATAATATTTTACAGATAAGGAGACTATAGCACAGCTAGTGATTAAATGCAGTTACTCCAAATCACACACCTAATGATGTGAAAAGTCAGAATTTGAATTAAACTCAATGTGGCTTCAGTATCTGAGGATACAATTGAAACAGAAGATGATCCTGTAAGTCAGCCCTGCATAAATTTAATTTCTAATCTGGGAGACAGACAACTATAAACTAAATATACACATTCATGCATGTATGAGTATGTTCATGTGTATATGTAATAGTATGAGATGTTAAGAGAGAATAACAGGGAGGTGGGGAAACTTCTGTAGATGGGGTCATGGGAATAGAATTCTCTCAGAATTGGCATTTCAACTGAGATCTGAAATACAAGAAGCTAACCAATGTTGAGTAGAGAGTGTTTACAATAGAGAGACCAGCCTGTACCATGAAATACGTTAGTGTATTCTGAAAATTTTGCAAAGTATGTGCTTCTCACTGACAAACAGGGAACATCAGTCATCTCTTTTTTGGTTGAATTGGTCTAATCAGACAAGACTTGGCGAAATTCAAGATGTTTTGACCACAGTAATTTGATTCCACCACTTCGATTGTGGTGCTTTGAGTATATCATCTGTTCAGACCCTTTAACTCTATTCTAACATAGAAATAAACAAAAGTTATCAAATATCTAATTTATGAAGAAATAGCATGCAATTGACAATTCAATGTACATTGTCATTTGTGTCATTTGAAATTTATCTTACTGAGTGCTCTCCATGACTCCAGACACTGTTAGATGCACAGGTGATATATCAATGAGTTAAATAGTAAGAAATTCCTGCCATCATGGAGTTTATAATTTCTCAGAACACTTATATTTGTTAGAAATTACTCAGGCATAGGGTACCTGGATGACTCAGTTGGTTAAGTGTCCGACTCTTGATTTCAGCTTGGGTCATGATCTTAGAGTTGTGAGATCAAGCCCCTCGTCAGACTCTGTGCTGGGAATGGAGCCTGTTTAAGATTCTCTCTCTCCCTCTTCCTCTACCCCTCCTCCACCAAAGAAAAAAGAAAGAAAAAAGAAATGACTCAGGCAAATTGGATTTGATGAGAATAAAAGAACAGAGGAGAGGGGTGTCTGGGTGGCTCCGTCGGTTGAGCACCGGACTCTTAGTTTTGGCTCAGGTCGTGGTCTTGCAATTCTAGGATCAAGCCCCATGTTGGGCTCTGTGCTCAGTGTGGAATCTGCTTCAGATACTCTATCCCTCTCCCTCCCGCCCACACACTCACTCTCTCTCTCTCAAATAAATAAATAAATAAAATCTTTAATATATATATAAAATAAAAAAACAGGAAAAGAGAAAAAACAAGGAAAGGAAGAAAAGAAAGTAAACAAAAAAACAACCTCACTTTGTAGGAAAGGCTACAATTATTAAAATTTGATAT
Source organism: Potos flavus (assembly GCA_028534135.1). Classification (NCBI taxonomy): domain Eukaryota; kingdom Metazoa; phylum Chordata; class Mammalia; order Carnivora; family Procyonidae; genus Potos; species Potos flavus. The sequence continues at coordinate 28,576,689 of CM052897.1, forward strand.
AAGCAAAAAAATAAAAATAAAATAAAAATTTGATATAAGCAAAAGAAGGTATGATATGTCAAACTTTTTCCTAATATTGACAGAGAAAAAATCAACACTGATAAAAAAATATAGTAAACTAAAAATAAAAATGGGAAAAATACAAAACTCTAGTTTATGGAAAATAAGTCAAGAAATTATATTCTTATTTGATATTCTATGGGAGAATTAATTTTTCACAAAATAAATCAATTTTTGACATAATGGTGATTAAATGCCTTTCATTTATTAAAATATACTCACATTATCCTTGAAGTTAAAATTACAGAAATAATGTAGTGGGCTTGAATCTGCTATTTTCTTATACCTTTTCTCCAACATTTCTGTTCTGACCATATCACTTTGATGTGGTATCTAGATACCAGCTTTGGGAAATGTCTTCTTTGTAACTGTCTCCACACATTATTTTAAAAGGTTTCCATGACACTTCAGTTTCCACATCCAGTGTATTTTTCAGATTAATGTATTTGTATATGCTTCCATGGTCCTACAGCTTAAGAAAAAAAAAACAATTTTAAAGTTTTCAAATAAATACACTTTTCACAGCAGGTAAAATTTAATCATATAGTTTGTTAGAAAGTTTTTAATTTGCCTCTGCTTAATTTTCTGACCTTTAGTTAGTTTAATTTGAAGACTATTTTTAAAAAGCCTTTAAAATTTTTAATAGTCATACATTATTACCTTTTTTCTTAGTTTTTTTTAATTGAAGTATAGTTGACATACAATTTTACATTAGTTTCATAAAGGAAATCTTTTGTAAATTCACAAATGTTTGGAGAAATGTGGTTTCATTTTTTTTCTTCAGCAACCAGTAGGAAGTTATTCTACCAAGTTTCAGAAGTACCCATGTAGAAATCAATAGGAACACAGCTTTTCCCCCCTAGATCCTATACCTATTACTATTAGGTATATGAAATAATGTACAAATATTTTACCACTTGTTCTTTTCCACTTTACGATACAGTGATAAACAGTGATACAACTATTGTACAATCTTAGAGAAGAGAAATATAAAAAGTTCTCTAAAGTCAATGGTGGAAATTTTTTGTTAAATGTTAGATACAATATGGAAGAAGAAAGCAAAGTACATAGACAAGCTCCAAACTGAAATTCAGTTATACAGACTTATACTGTTCCAGAGCTGTGTACTTCAGATGTGATCAGAATAGGAATATAACTCTGATTCGAAAAGGTCAATGCCATGAACATTGCGACCTATTTCTGTAATTTCATTGTAGATAACATGGCATGTAACTAAAGATGGTGTTTCTGACAGTTTTATATTAGGCTTTGAGAAAAAAAAAAGACAGCCCTCTGAAAACTTTCTTTTTTTATAAAAGCACTGTAAAGCTTCAAGTATTGCTGCTATTCAGTGACACTTTCATAAAAGAAAGAGAAATTTGCTTCTGTGACAATGTCTTTACTACCTTTATTTTTTTGGTGTTAATTATAAGTCTGAGTGGTGTTTTCAGTTAATTTCATTTTTTCTAGGTCAAAATACTACAATTCTATTCTATCAAGCTGAGATTTTAAGATCATTTTTCTTCTACTTTCTAGCCTTTATGCTTTCAAATATTATCAAAATAAAGGTTTGTTTTATTTGATTGCTTGCAGGAAAAAGCCACACTGTTTCTAAATCCTGAATAAACATTTAGAAACATATGGTAATTGAAAAAGTCATAATCTGGCACTATAGTAACAGCCTGTTTATACAAGAGGATTTTGTGATTTGAATATTGCTTGTCATCTAATCTGGCAAGAAGATGTAATATCAAATATGTGCTTTATTTAGAAGAGACACAGCCTGTGGTTATGTAAAATTACTCAACCTACATTGAACTATAGAGTAAGTTTGAGTTGGAATAAATATTTTGTGTTATAACTTCTACTTGAGGTTATTGAAGTTATCTTTTCATATTAACCATTTAAAAATTATAATGTATTATCCTATTGCTACTGCATCTATTTTAGGAAAATGGATTCATATTTAATAAGTTTTACAGTGCAATCTTCTTGTCAATAAGTTGTGTTACTCTCTGGGCAAGTACATAAATCATCATTTATAAATCAATTTATATTTTAATATGCCTGAGGATAGCTATTGAAAGGAATACTGTGATGAATCGATTTGTAAATTAAATGATCATTACCTAATTTATTCCTTCGGATCCAGATAGGGAAGCGTTTGTTAATCTTTCTGAGTTTAGAGCCCACTCTACATCTAGAATTTTTTGGAGGCTCACTTGAAAGAATTAAAAGACTAAAAGTGAGATTAAATAAGTTAACAATGATTATAAAACAACCACTATGAAATTTTAAAAAGGTCGCATGGTGAATATAAAAGCAGAAATTGTTAATATAGCTGTGTGATTATAATAGTTGGTTACCTGAGCACAGCTATCATTCATTAGTAAGGCAAAACATTTACAAGTTTCAGGAAGTAAGCATTTTTCTTTGCCTCCTTTTGATGTTATGCTAAGCCTTTTATTTCTTATTCATAGCAAGCTGTGCCCTGCTCAAAGTACATTGAATTGACTGGCCAAGTAAAGCTCTGTTTAATGGACAATGTTCTAACTATACGCATACTGTACTTAGTTGTAGCAAAAATGTGTTGCGCATATCAAAGACAAAGCAATTTTTAGTTAGACCCTGTGCTCAAGCATACTAATTGACCACTAACCAAAATGTTTGCATAGGGGATGTACTGTAATTAACAAACTCCTTTGGCTATAGAATGGTTTCTACTTCTCAATCACTTTCTAACTAAAACAAACTTTCAGAAACATAAAACAATTTTTATGGAAATAAACTATACAATGTTACAGGAAAATAAATTAAGGGTCCAAATAACTCCACTAAGAACATATATCAACATAATAAATTTTATAAATTTTTATTAAAATATGACTGAATAGATGAAACACATTTTTGAGTAATTGTACATGTCTTTAAACTAATAATCAAACTTGGTCACCTGCCATGGAGATATTGGAAGTCTTCTCAATTATACATCCAGGCATATGATTATATCTAGCATATGTGAAATTGGGATTAGTTGGATAAAAACACAATTCAGACCTTGTTCTAAAACTAGATACTAGAAAATTTCTCCTCTGAGTCTAGGCTTGGCCATTGGATTGGTTTTGCCAATGAGACGATTGCCAATAATGATGGGGGTAGAGGTTGAAAAGTGATTATGTAATGGGTCTTGCTTTCTTGCTGCATTTGGAAATCTAATACCATATGAACAGACCTGAGCCAGCCTGATGGAAAGTCCAAGTAAAGAAGGACCAAGGCACTGTGTTTGACAGTTGGCCAACTGCCAATCAGTGAGAGAGGCTCTTTTAGACTATCAAAATCCAGTCAAGCCACCAGTGAATGATAGACATCAGCTAAGTCAGCTGCAACCCATAGAATTGTGGAAAATAATAAAGATTAGTTTTTTAATTAAGTCACTAGATTTGGGGTTGCACAAGAGATAACTGATAGAATCAATAGTATAATTCTTAGATGTAATACATCCTGGCAATGTTACCTTAGACAAATTATTGACATCTTCTGACAGTTTCCTAATCTATAAAATAAAAAGGCTAAAAATTATCTTCAAACTTTTGTATGTAAATTAATTGATATAAGATGGATAAAGTACTTAGTACTATGTCAGCAAATAGTATGTGCATTATTTAATTCCATTACCTTTATTTTGAAAATCCTATAAATTGAATAACATGTCTTAAGAAAGAAAAGCAAAATAATCTAAGGAAAATTTTTAAATGTTTTGGTAATTTCTCTTTTATTACTCAGAGACTGCCTTGGAAGTTAATCAGAGATGCTTCAAGGCTTATAAAAGGTCATAAATCTGAAACTTGTCAGTGTGCTCCCCACCTAGGAAAAAAAAAGCTTATAAAACTAGAACTATATATTTAGTATGCTATTAACATGAATATTGTAGAATTGCTATGCCATTAATATAGCAGGTGTTTAAAACAAATGTCATGAAAAAAAATAAAATCAATGTCATGAAATTTTTCTTTATTATTACAGCTTTTGAGTTGTTCTGGATGTAAGTGTGTAGAAAATTTACTCAATAGCTTTCTTGTTAAGATAAACAAAATCCATTCAGTTTAGTTATCTCATTGACTAATCCAAAATGAACAAAGTAAAATTTCTTCAACTAGAAGTAGGGATTGACCAAAAGAAAACATAAATATAATTTCCCAGTTAGAAAAAATTAGTGTAAGGTCATTTTTTGGTCAGAATTATGGAGAAAAATCACAAAAGGAGGAAAAACTATATCTGACTATATAAAATCATAAAATATGTTTTTTTTTAATTTAAAATTGAAGCTCGGCTGGGAAACATAGTTTCAATAAATAAGCAAATTTATTAACCAACCAAATATTTGTGACATGCTGACCATTTGTCCCTTATAATAATAGTGAAGAAGAACCCAGTGAAAAGTCAGACAGACAGGAGTTTATAGAGAAGCATTCATTGACTTTATTCATTCATTGTACACATTTATTCTGTCTATTAAATGTTAGGCACTAATCTAGTTTCTAGACATTTTATGGTAAAGAATAAAAACATGGTCACTGTTCTCAAGGAACTATGGGAGGAAAAGATCTATGTTAAATAATAAAATACACAAAAATAAATGTCACAGTCTTTTAAGTAGTATGAAAGAAAATAGAGATAATTGGGGTGCCTGGGTAGCTCAGTGGGTTAAAGCCCCTGCCTTCCACTCAGGTCATGTTCTCAGGATCCTGGGATCAAGCCCCACATAGGGCTCTCTGCTCAGCAGGGAGCCTGCTTCCCCCTCTCTCTCTGCCTGCCTCTCTGCCTACTTGTGATCTCTCTCTCTCTGTCAAATAAATAAATAAAATCTTAAAAAAAAAAAAGTAAATAGAAATAATTAAATGGCCAATATCGAAAAGGAAATGTAATGCAAAGACAACTTTAGGGGAACAGAGGAAAGGAACATGGAACATATTTTAGGAGATGAAGAATAAAAATGATGTTCAAAAAAAGGTTATTTTTTTAGCAGAAAATGAGGCATCCAGTAGAGTATGCCTGCAGGAAAACTCAGGTTAATGTTGAAAAGCTAAAATTTGGTTAATACTGTTAAGTTGTTTCATTGTATACAGAGGGTTTGTCATTATTCTAAGAAAATTTCCTTCAGCTTGTGTGAATTTCTTGAATGGAAATTAGTCTGCCTATACTCTTAACTACCATATTCTTGAACTGTGAGAAAGTCATGGTATTAATTCAGTAGTAGTTATTCTTGCTCTTAAGTCAACACAAACAAAAACTACTGTCATCAGGATCTATTACTCACAGAGTTATAGGCATCACCTCCCAGCCTATAAACCATTGCAGTAGTGCCATGTGCTGATAATTTACTCTCTCATGCTCGTAGTAAGAAAAGTAATTTTAAGAGAGATGTAAAGACAGCATTTTGGCTGTCTCAAAAGGCAGTATCTACACAGTTCCGACTGTGTTTATCAGTCCAGTTTCTTCTAACTTTAACTGATCCTCAAACTTTAGTGTGTCTTTGAATTGCATGGAATGCTTATTAAAAAAAAAATATTTCTGAGCCCCAGAGTTTCATATTTTGTATGTCTAAGGTGTGGTCCAAAAGTTTATATCCGTAACAGGTACCCTGGTGATGCTAGTCCAAAGGTCACAGTTTGAAAACACCGTCCTAGTTAGTGAAAATTCCTCTCAGACACTCCTAAACGTTTAAATGTTGTGTTTTGATTAAAGACTGTTGATTTTATTTTTTTTTCATCTACATTATAGGGAATATTTTAATAAAAATTAGGATGACATACAAGGTAATGCTACCAGACACAAACTTAAACCAGAAGTGAGTGTAAACAAATAATTGCCTGAAAGGCCATATTGATTGACTATATACAGCTAAAGATGGCATAAAGCAGAGGGTGGGAGTGAAAACCTGGATAGGGAATGAATTAATGTTGGCATCCACTGTTGAAACATATTTTTAAATCATTTCAAATAAGTGCTTTTCAAAGGCTATCATTGTTACTATCAGTTATAATAGCTACAGACAAAGTGACATAGAGCTTAAATATATAATTTGACTACTGAGTTTATATAAGTGTAGTTTCTTTGGGTTTAAGTTATAACTCTAATTTGCAAAACTTAGACTAGAGCAATTGATCGATGTACTTTAATTTTTCGCTTTCAGCTCCTTATAAGTTACAGATACAGTAGTGTTTACATATGGACTGTTTCAGGTTAAATCAATAATAATAAAGTAAATTTTTTTTTTTTTTTGGAAACCATTTTGAACTTTTTAATCAGTTTTGGAACTCTTGCATAGTCCACCTCTAGTATTTACCAGTCATCAATATGTTCAATTGATTGTAGTACCCAAATTATGTGATACTCTAAATTCGGGCTGACTTCCATAGATGTAGTCTAATTTTATATGAGCTTATTTTGATGTTCAAAGCATATTTATACTTGATAAATTGCATTTTATAATGTTCCAGTTGGAGACTTTTTGGAAGTATTTTTTTCCAATACTATATTGGTTTGTCTTCCTATTGAAAACAACATGAAGGATTGGAAAGCTTAGTATATTTTATTTTCAAATATCTTATATCAATTTTTTCTTATATTTGGGCTTCTTTAATTTACACCTTTAACGGAATCATGGATAACTTCAATGAAAAATGCCTTAGAAATCAAGTTCATGGTAGCCTTTGTGTATCAATCTGGAAATTTTAGCTTGAGTCTTTTTGGTGAAGATAGACCAAGTAAAAATATGACTTCTTAAATATTTTAGATGCCTCTCCCTACCCTAGGCTACTTCTAAATAGATGTATTTTTATTTAGCTATTGCTGCCTCACAAATTACTTTAAAATTTAGTGGCTTAAAAGAACACAAACATTTACCATTTCACAGTTTCTCAGGGTCATGCATTCAAGAATAGTTTAGCGAGGTAGTTCTAGGCAAGACTTTCTCATAAGAGTTCAGTCAAGATGTTGGCTATAGCTGGAGTTGTATGAAAGCTTAACCTGGACTGGCATGTCTGCTTCCATCACGGTTCACTTACTTGTCTGTGAAGTTAGTGCTAGTTGTTGGCAGGAAACCTCAATTTCTCACTGTATTGACATTTCCTTAGGGCAGCTGGTTTTCCTCAGAGTGAGCAGCCTTATAGAAGCCACAGAAGAAGCCACAGTGACTTTAAAGCATCACATTTTGTTTTTTCTAGAATATGCAATTTGTTGCACAGGTCACTTCTATGTAGTGTGAAAGAAGACTACATAGGAAATGGGTAATAGGGGGCAAAAAAAGTGGAATACCATTTGGGGAGGGTAGTTACCACAGATTATAAGCAAAGCTCTAGAGAGTAACCTTATTTATCCTAATTTTGTGGGCAATGGCTAGGATATTACACACTCATATAATCCCGTGATTTTCATTGTTTCTGTTTAGAATGGAGATAGCTTTTTATGCTTACCTTCCTCTTTCCCTAGAACAGTGTATCCAATAACCATTGGATTATGGTTTTATTTTTTTTTTATTTTTTATCTTTTCAAATTAATGTTTTTATTTATTTTTTTTTGTAATTTTTTTTATTAACACATAATGTATTATTTGCCCCGGGGTACATGTCTGTGAATCATCAGGCTTACATATTTCATAGCACTTACCATAGCACATACCCTCCCCAATGTCCATAACCCAGCCACCCTATCCCTACCCGCCCCTACCCCCCAGCCACCTTCAGGTTGTTTCGTGAGTTTAGGAGTCTCTTATGGTTTGTCTCCTTCCTGATCCCATCTTGTTTCATTTCCCTCCCCCACCCCCCATGACCCCCCACCTTGCCTCACAACAGCGAC
>CM052897.1:28585105-28652493 GCA_028534135.1 Potos flavus
ATTGTACTTCATTAATAGCTTTTTTGATTTCAACTTGGTTAGTTTTTAGTTTTTTTATTTCTCCTGAAAGGGATTTTATTTCTCCAGACAGGGATTCTCTGATATCTTCCATGCTTTTTTCGAGCCCAGCTAGCCCCTTGTAATTGTCATTTTGAACTCTATTTCTGACATATTACTAATGTCCGTATTGATTAGGTCCCTAGCCCTTGGTATTGCCTCTTGTTCTTTTTTTTGTGGTGAGTTTTTCTGACTTGTCATTTTATTGAGATAAGAATAGATGAACGAGAGAACGAAATTCTGAAAGGGTAGCAATGGCCCCAGAAAAAATCAGAAGGGAGCCGAAACCAGGGGTTGAAGAAAAAAGGGGGGAGGGGAGGAAAAAAAAAAGAAAGAAAGAAAGAAAAAAGAAATAAAAGAAAAAAGAAAAAAAAATATATATGTTAATATATATATTAGACTTGTTGTTAGAACAGAGCCCCACACCTGATTTTGGATTTTTTGGTCTGTTAAAAGAAACTACCTCCCAAAATTTTTTCCCAAAGAGAATTTTTTCCCAAAAAGAAAGAAAAACTTATACAATAATAAGGGTAAACACTATGAAGGGATGGGATATGAGTGTAAACATAAAAATTAAAAAAAATTCTAAAAAAGGGATTGATAAGAGGTTGGTTGGAAAAAGAGAAGAAAAAAAAGAAAAGGAAAAAAAAAAAGAATAAAAGAGGAAAGAATGTGATCAGGCTGGAGACTAGATCCAAGCCATGTGCTAGATTTAGGGTATATTTTGATCTATTGGAAGAGATTGTATCCCAAAATTCTAAAGAAAAAAAAAAAACCCTACATGTATACAAAAAAATAAGATTAAATACAATGAGGGGATAAAATATGTATGTAACTGAAAATTAGAAAAGATTTTTAAAAAGGTATTGATTAGATACTAGCTAAAAAACTTTAAAATAGGAAAGAGGAAAAATAAAATAAAAAATACAATAAGAAAAAAATAAAATTAAAAAAATTAAACTCTGAAAAACTAAAGGATCATGGGGGGAAAAAGCCATGAATTCTATGTGTTGCTTTTTCCTAACTCAGTAGTTCCGCAGTTTTCACTGATTGATGAACTTATTAGTCTTGGCTGGATCTTCTTGCTGATCTTCTGGGAGAGGGGCCTGTTGCAGTGATTCTCAAATGTCTTTGCCTGAGGCGGAATTGCACCGCCCTTGCCAGGGGCCAGGCTAGGTAATCTGCTCAGGTTCACTCTCAGGAGCTTTTGTTCCCTGAACGCTTTCCATACCGCTTTGGAGGAGGGGAATGAAAATGGCAGCCTCCCAGTTTCCGGCCGAGAGTTTAGGAGCCGAGAGCTCGGTGCCCCGCTCCTCAGTGTGCCCTCAGAGAAAAGCAGTCAGTCCCTCCCATCTCCCTGGTCTCTGGCCGCACTCTGAGCTCACCCGGCCTGTGACCGAGCGTTTCTGTCTCTGGCGCACAGCCCCGTTTGGAGTCTCCAATCCCAGCAGATTCCTGCCACGAGCTACCGCGCCGCTCCTCCCGGAGGAAGAAGGAGGGGGTCTCTCTGGATCTGCCCCTTGTGGGGTCCCTGCTCGAAGAGCAGTGGCCTGACTGTGCTGGGAACATGGTACAAGGTAAGCCCGAGCTGGTAGCTCACTGTTCGGCTCTGTTTCTGTGGTTGGCTTCCCCGTTCTGATACCTGGGAGCTCTGCTGCCCTCAGACACCCCGGTCTTTCTGTGACCCCACATGTCCTGAAACCACATTGTCCCTACAAGGGCTCCAACCCCTGCTTAGCCTCTGGAGCAATGTCCCTCAGTGAAGCAGATTTCTAAAAGTTCCGATTTTGTGCTCCGCTGCTCTGTGGCTTGCCGGGAGCTGGCCCCTCCCCCTGCGGTCTATCTTCCCGTCGCTTTGGATTCACTTTTCCACACATCCTACCTTCCAGAAAGTGGCTGATTTTCTGTTCCTAGAATTGCCGTTCTTCTTCTCTTCTATCTCCTGCTAAGTTTGTAGGTGTTTAGAGTGGTTTGATAACTATTTAGCTAAACTTCTGGGATCTGACACTATCTCAGCCTCCTGAGTCGGAGGAGTCTCTGCCATCTTGCTCCTCCTGGATTATGGTTTTAGGTGTGTATATTATTATACACATCTAAAATTTACTTATTTCAAGTCCTTTTCCTTTTCAGCATTTTTTTATTGGTCAGACAATATTTTATTAGGCCAATATATTAATTTGTGGTCACGTGTTAGTACATTCTAACACGCACAAACACACAAGCCTTGTGAAAGAAATAATTTTTATTGTCGCTATTTCAGATTTATGAAAGAAGGAGGAGGGAGACATCTGAGGCTCAATAGAGATTCAGTGGCCCAGTAAATATCACCACAATGATGTTGTTTCAGCTCAACTGGTTGGGTTTATATGAGCCATAAAATTCATAGGGAACTCCTAGTTTCCATATTTCCCATCAAAAAGTATTCCTTCCTCTTGGGGCTAATAATTATATTGCTTCTCCTAAGTAAATTTTATCCACAACTATGGATTCAACTATCTTCTGTATGCTATATTGATTCATGGTCTATATTTCTTGGCCAGGTCTGTCTCTTGAGCTTCCAGTCCAATTTTCACCTGCCAATTGGATAGCATGATGTACTGAAAATAGAAGGCAATTTGAAGTTAGACAGACATGGATTTAAATACTGTCTCCGTAACTGTATTAGCTTTGTGGCATTAGACATATTACCTAATAATTCTGAGTCTCACCTTCTTATTTGTATAATGATAATAATATTCTCTTCAAGCAAATATTTTGTGAAGATTGCAGATGATAATGTATGACAATGGTTATCAAGGAGGGATGTTTTTTCACCTCGGAGACATTTGGAGTGCCTAGAAACATTTTTTTGTTGTTGTTTCGTTGTCCCAATGGAGGGATGGTACTAGTTTCTGGTGTTTAGAGGTTAGGGATATTGCTAAATGTCCTCTAATGCACAAGATCACTTTCCACAATGTGATCATTAATATTATGTGTCAACTTGACTGAGCCATGGGGTGCCTAAATATTTGATAAAACTTTATGCGAGGTATTTCTGCGAGGGTGTTTGGAGTGAGATTAACATTTAGATTGGTAGACTTCGTAAAGCAGATCAACCTTCTTAATGGGGTAGGCTTCATCCTACCTGAATAGAACAAAAAGACTCCTTGAATAGAATTCTTTCTGTTGAATTGCCTTCAAACTGGAATGCCAGCTTTTTCCTGCCTTTGGACTTAAGCTAAAACATTGGCTCTTCCTGGGTATCATCCTGCTGACCTTGGGCTGAAACTAGATGATCGGCTCTCTTGAGATCTCCAGCTTGCTGACTCACCCTGAAGATGTTGAGACAAGTCGTTCTCCATAGTCACATGAGCCAATTACTTATAATAAATTTCCCTTACTCTCTGTCTATATTTATATAGACATGTAGATATAGATATATGTTTCCAACACAATACCCATGATTAAGTTGAAACTGATAAGTACACTATAAAATAACATTAATCATAATTTACAGGTACCATCAAGTAATATGTAGATTTTGTAAATATACCAGTTATAAAAGTTTGGTTTTCTGATATTTTAGTAGTCTTATTCCTCACTTTTGTTATTCTCTAGGTTTTTGTTGGTAAGTTGTTCGGTCTATTTGTTGTTTATTACTATGTTTATTTATATATGTATTTGGTAATATGAGGAAAACATTACTTCACATCTTTCTCAATTCTTTTTTGTTATCTTAGATCTTAATGCTATCACATTTCCAATTAAATATAGAATAGAAGTCTACATTCCAAATTCAATTTAGATATTTGGATAATTATTATTGCTTATTTCTTGAGAAAAGCATATTCTTTTTTATTTTTCCCAATTACTTTTATTTTATTTTTTCAGTGTTCCAAGATTCATTGTTCATGTACTACATGGGGTTTGGGTGAGCCTGGTGGTGAGTATTGAGGAGGGCATGTATTCCATGGAGCACTGGGTGTGGTACATGAACAAGGTACCAAGCACACTCTGTTAATACTTCTAATTAAAATGAGGCAGTGTTTTATAAATTTTTAACCCTCAACATTCAATTATTGGGATGTGATTTTTTTTTAACAACAGATCTCTTATATTTACACCAAGAATAATATCCATGTGGTGAGATTGATATATATTAGGTGGTATTAGAGATTTTTTTTAAATTCAATTTTAAGAAAAGGGATATGAGGGACTGGGGCTAGTTGTGTCATATTAATAAAAGAAAAAGAGGAAAGATGAAAGAAAGAAGAAAGAAAGAAAGAAAGAAAGAAAGAAAGAAAGAAAGAAAGAAAGAAAGGAAGGAAGGAACAGAGACAGACAGAGAAAACTAGAGTAAGTATTCCATACAAAATGTAATATTTCAACAAATACTTTAAAGTTTTTGCCTCTATTATAGCACAGATATGTTTATATTTTTGTATGTTTTTAGATTCTATGGAAATTAGACAAGAAAATAAAATGACTGTAATTGCATAGATATTTAATAATGGTTTTAGAATATACAAAAATATAAATAAAATGAAGTAATGAAGTGATTTATAAATTTTTTCCACTTTGAGTGTCCACTCTCTAAAGTGAGTGTGAAATGTTTTATCAGTAAAGGAAAATGTATGAGGCCCTAGTATAGCTTCTAGTGATCACAGATATCATAACTCTTTACCCAGTCCACAGCAGATATATTTAAGGTCACTGGGCACAAGAGGGAATTCCAGTACCTCCATGTCAATGCCATGATGAGGTCCTCTGGACTATGGTGACTGGTGTCCCACCCTTGCAGTTCTCACAACCATTCATACAGTCATTCTTTTCCTAGACCTCTGCCATCTCAAGCACAATGTATTTCAGAAATTTCAGACTTCCCCCTGAAATCTCCAATTCCTCTTTTCTCCTTAATTCTGGAAAACCAAAAACATCCTGGCTGTCTAAACAGTACATTTGCCAGTCCCCTAATTATACCATCTCATAGGTGTCCTCATCTCAGACTTAAAATTAAGATTGTCTTAAAATGAGGTTTTCAAAAACAGACGATTGTTTTGATCTACCAATACTTGTCTTTAACTATTATATATACTTATGTAAATACTTCCAAGAATATCAGTGTCAAGAATAAAGCATTTATTTACCCTTATTCCCTATATCAAGGTCAGTAGAAATGCAAGAATCCAGTTAGAAATGACCCATGCCCTCACTAGGCATGCAAAATGGAAATCAAGCACCATTATTACTGGTTTTTTGTTACTCTATTTCCTATTTTTTAATTGACAAAATATATGATTGCTAATCTCCTGATAATTATTTTCAATATACTGTTTATCATTTTCTATTAAAGAAACATTTATTTTCATAAATATGTTAACAAATGTTAAGAAAGCCTTAACTATTGATTCTCTTCCATCCTGTATTTACTGTCTTTGAGTTTTCCATTTCAGTTTTACTTGCAAGAAAGAGCACATGGGTGGTATATTTTCTGTAAATTTGTCTGTGAATGGCAGCTCTACCGAGTAGAAAATTATTGAATTGCAATCTTTTCTTCTGGTAACTTTCTAGAAATTGTCCTATTGTCCTCAGCTAGATTTTTGCTTTTCTATGGGTAACCTGTTTCTCACTGTTTGTTTAAAGGAGTTTTTTTTAGTTTATTTACAATCTTTAGTATACATGTTTCATCACTTCTTTTTTTCCTGTTTCATCACTTCTTAATTTTAACATAGAATGAATCCCCTTAACTAAAGACTCATTTTTGTTAAGTACTTGTTTTGTTATCATACCTTATAAAATATTTTTTTTCTTCCAAAATATGTGTTAAGAGCTCATCTGTATAGAGATCATATGCTTCTACTAAGGATCTTTGTTTTAAAAGGAACACATGACACTTTCAGAGGTTCGACCTAAGTTCCATGTCCTTTAGGAATTTGAGAATTCGTATTAGGTGTATAATGCATATTGTAATATCGGTGTCTATTGGAGTATCCAGCAACATGTTTTCTTCTTTCTTTGTACAACAGTGTCTTCACTGAAGGGCAGCATAGAGAGTTTAAAAGGGTACATTCTTAACATGATGAATAAATTAAAGATCAGCAGGGAATATATGTTGCCATTTTAATGAGATTATGTATACTTAATACAGATGGTCCTTTTAATGTAGTCATAGAACATTTGCATTTCGTGTGCATTGTACTCGTTTTTTAGAGTTCAAATATTTATTTGCAGTTAATATATTAAGTAAACCCTATTTTTATTAAAAGTATGACTTCATAGGTATTTCACCAAAGGAAAATCCTAAGATTAAGAAAACACTAAAAAACACCCACTCAATACAAATATCTAAAATAACTTTATATGCATTTTGTTAACATATGTAATGTGATTATATTTTACACCTTTCTTTTGAATCCAAACTTTGATTTAAATGAATATTTAAAGGAATGCAATTGCTAATGAAAGTAATTGTTCTCAAGGATAGAGAAAAAAATGTGATAATCCCAAACATGAATTCACAAAGGAATAATTTATGTATGTATTTGCATTTTGGGTGCCTTATTAGTGATTTTAGTGGAACACTTCAAAAGGATTAATTGCTTTTGTTTGCACAAGTTCTTTATTTATCATCGTTAAAAGGCCTGTTGAAGTAGGATTTTTATGATATAATGTATCACTTACTAAAATTTTCTTTTTGGCAAACCAACAAAAAAGTATCTTAGATGTTATGCTGTCTAATTACACATGTCTCGAATCTAACAATTATTTCCAATTTGTTGGTCATAAGATATGAGGATGGAGAAACTGAGTGAATCAGCTGTTTCGTCTTATTGCATGTGACCTATACCCACATATAATGAACAAAGGATTTCAAAAGTTTCAATATATAATATGTTGATGCATATGCTGAAAATCAGACATGAGACTGCATTGCCCTTTTCTGAAGGAAGATTTTGATAAATTATGAACAAATACAGTCCCTTTGTCTAAATTAATTCATAATTAAGAATTATAAAATAATAATTATTTGCATGGAAATTAATATTGGTTAAACTTTCATTATGTTGCATGTTGCTTTTATTGAGTTAAAGTAGGTCATCCCACTTTATGCATAAAGTACATGGGTCATTGGCAAATGATATTAGTTTAAATAAACATGTTAAAGATGTTTCTGAGACAACATAATTACTATACCATAAATAATTAGACTGAAAATTTATTCCCTCTAAATTATGTGTTCAAAAGTTCCTCATTTGCTGTTAGCTTTATCTTCACAAATGTCTTTCTAATTCAGTGTGAACATATCATATTCAGAGTTTATTCTGCATAAATCTTTTATTTATTTATTTTTAAGATTATTTATTTCGAGAAAGAGAGAGAGAATGTGTGCAGTGGGGGAAGGGCAGAGGGAGAGAATATCCTGCAGACAACCCCCTGAGCACAGAGCCTGATGTGGGGCTCCATGTCAGGACCCTGAGATCATGACCTGAACCAAAACCAAGAGTCTAACACTCAACCAACTGACCCACCCAGGCACCCCTATTCCTCATAAATCTTTTTTGAGTTAGTTCCTTAGTATGAGAAATTATTTGAATGGTCATATTTCAGGCTAGGAATCAGGAGGCCTAGCTTCTGTTATTTCTAAACATAAAGCAGAATAGAAAGCTATGTAGGTAGAGCAAGAAAAATATTTGAGATTTTAAAATTAATACTAAAACCTGGGCAGAATAAGTAGAAGTGGAAAATAAATGGGAATTATAATTACATCTATTGTAAATCAGAATCCATTGAACTTTAAGTTTGTAAGACTGATTCATTAGGGCAAAATAGACAGCATCAGAAGACATGGGTACTCTCTGAGCTCTGCCGTTTATTTGTTCTAGAACCATTGGAAAATCATTATCAGCCATTTTAAAGAAAATGATAAAATCTACTTCACATAAATATGGTAAGGTTTAAATGAGGTAACATATATTTAATAAAATGTCTGTCTAGTTTATTATAGATACTCAGTGAATGCTAAGAGAATCTGAAAATTGAAAACCACCACTTGAAGTTGAAGGAGGGAAACTAGAATTCTTTGGAGAGAGGTACAAGAAGTCGAAAAAATACATTACGAGAAATAACTTCAGAATAGTGCAAGTGACTGTTAATTCTCAAAATGGGCAGCGTTTTGAACTAGTGAGGCCGTCACTGGAAAGTTGGTTGCAAATGGGTGACAACCTTGTAGAGATTATAGATATTAGACTGAAAGATCCTCAAGGTCCCCTGCAGTCCTGAGAGTCAATGGTTTATAAAAATGTTAGTCTGACTAATTTTCAGATAAACATTTCATTCTACCAGAAAGGAGCAATAGAGCACAATATTTAAATGCTGGGGCTCTGGAATACAAACTGACTATGTTCACATTCTGATACAGTTCCTTCATGATTGTATGAATTTATATTAATGATTATAAATTATATTAATAATAAATGAATTTGTATTCAATTGTATGAAAATTCTGTGACCCATCCAAGGTTTAGCTTTCTTAGCCAATAGATGGTGATAATCAGTATATGAAATGGCCAATGTGAAGGTAAAATGAAATAGTGTATGTTAAAGGATTAACAGAGTGCCTAGAATGTAGTAAATGATCTCCATACTTATCAGTGTTTTATCATTATTAATCTATCAAGTTGGTGGAGCTGATAGGCCAAAGCTAACTCTATCTAAATCTCTATGTTAGAAACATAAGAAATCAATGCATAGAAATATATGACTATTTGAACAATAAGACAAGATCAAGCAATAAGTTGTTTGTAAAAAATTAATACGTAAAATGTCATTCATATTAAACACCAGATGGTTGTCCAGGGACAGATAGCCTTTGCGATGCAGCCTTATCAGAATCATGCTCAATGTCTAGTTACCAAATCCATACCATTGCCTAAATTTACAAATATTTAAATAGCTGTGCTATTAATGTTACAAACATTTTGGTGGATGGATCATCTATAACTTATTAAGAAGTCATATGACTGAATCTACAAGTTGTCTAATAAATCTTCAATCATTACTGCTAGTTATTGCAGCTCCATTTTCCTAAATATAGTTGGTAGCTTCTTTTCTCTCTTAGGCTCATCTAAAATATGGGAATTTTAGCCACTTATTCTAATTGATAAAAAAATACCTTATTTCTGAGATAAGGAACCCATAAAAATAACTGGTATCTTGACTGACATTATTTTTAGAAAGAAGATCAAGTATTAAGAATATTAATTTGAATTTGCTGTTCACCAGTTAGATGATTCCATAGGATCAGATAATCCATTAATCAATCTGTAAAGCCAGTTGTTCAAGTTCTGTTAACTAGAATGCCCATGTACTATAAATTTCAAGTTTATCAGAAAATGTGTTCTTTTTCTTAATTTTAAAGTTTTGAGCTATATCAAAGGCAGTAAGGGTAAAACTCATAATAAAATTTAAACATTTGATTTCAGAAATAATTAAAATAAAAAATGAAATTATGTGAATAAAATAACATTTTCCCTATTGTGCTACCTAAAGGGAGAAATCTTAAAAACAAAAAACAAAAAACAAAAAAACAACAACAAAAAAACCTTCTGTCCTAAGTTCTACAGATCCATAACTGAATGTGTAAACAGTCTGAAAGAAAAGTCTTCACTGCAAAATCTTAAACTGAGAAGTTTGAGAGTTGAATTTTAAACCTGCAGTTGGTTGTCTTCACTGTGAATAAAGGAAAGGGCAATCAGTAAACAGTGTATCCCTTTACCAAGTATGGCATTAATGACCACAGGCAATACCTAGCATCACACTGGGAAGCAAATTGGTGGTCATTGGAGACTGCTGTGCTTTGGTGTGATATTCCCTGAAGCTAAAACCAATCAGCAGCCAGGCTTTTCTGTACCCCATGAAGCCTCAGAGTGGTTTCCAGGGGTAACTTCTTTGAGAACACATTTGAATAATCTAATTTGGAGTTTTAAAGGTGGGGAAAATGATGGGAAGATCACATGCTAACTGGCACCATTCCTTAAGTTGCAATAGAAGGACTCTTACATCTGAAATAGTTTATGATGCATTTTTTAAAATAAAACCAATGTTGCATAAGTATTTGATGGAACACAAATACGAAATTCATTTTCAGTGCTCTGCTCTTTTCTTTAAAGATGAGTTTACTTCTTTCCTGAATATTTTTAAAGGTCACCTTTTCTTTTGAAATATGGAGGGGGCTGTTATTGTTAATCACTATTAAACAGATTTCAGAAATTAAAAGACTGACAAATTTATAAATTTTCATGTATTAGTTATGTATGGGAGTTGACCGTTTCTATTTCTGTAAGAAATATTTATGGAATACATATTAGGTGCTACTTATTATGCCTAAAGGTCTTATCCCTCATAGAGTGCATATTTTTTTTCAAAAGAATTGAAAAGGAAGTTATGTTGAAACCTTTAACAAAGCAGTATTTCTTCTTTCAGAGAATACCTAGAGACAGTGTCCTTGAAAGGGGGAAAATAAGCCAAACGTTTATGTTGTGTGAACCTGTTTGGACTACTAAATTGCCTATTGAAAGATGACTACTGTTTTTAAATTAATATACGTCCAAATAAATGCTTTGGAAAGAAGACTACCACATAAATTTAAATATTTAACGTTCTAGAAAAGTAGAATTTAGGGAATTGAAGGGTACAACAAATAAGATATCATTTAGTTCACTGAGCACCCGAATCAGTGTTCCTTTGAACAGCATACTATTCATCCCTAGGGAATATAATTATTTATTCCTAAGAAATATATATCTTTGGTTCATCATTAATGAATAGGAACTTGGCTGATGGAACATTTACTAGAGCAGAGGTGGGACCGAAATAGTAGTCTGTGCAGATCCTGAGATTTGTGAAGGGCTATCCAACAGGACAATATGGAGAAATCTAGATTATTAGGTAAAAGTGAGTGTTGGTTAGTAATAGTAGGGATTGAAAGAGTAAAGATTTTAGGACAGGTCTGTAGTCATAAAAAGAATGGATCAAGCACAGCAATGACCAATTCTAAAGAAAAGGATTATTTCAGTAGGCAGTTATGCAACTCAATAAGTATTACAAAAACAGTGCTAGCTCTAGGTTGTGTATTGTGTACAAAGAGAAAAATTAAAACAAATATACATGGCCTTTAATTTAGAAGAATCTGCCATAGAGGCATACAAAAAGAACCAAGTTACTAGGTCTAGGAGGCAAGATGGAGGAATGATTGTGGAGAGTTAAACAAATGTTGGGAATTAGGACTGAGGTGTCATTTAAGAAAAAATTGGCAGTGCAGCTCATTTGATCCCAAAGTAGTAAATCATTGGCTCATAGTCCTTAAATCTTTTCTTAAAGAAAAATGATTTTTACTAGATATTAGAGAAAGTCCGAGTTTATGGAATTGTGGTTTAAACAGGCAAGAGACTAGTTTCCAAAGAGCATATTACATTACCTGCAGTGTCCTGTAGACAAAGAGAGAGTTGACTATTCACACTGGTGCTCGCTCATACTCTAATAATGGTGTGGTCTTCAAGTACAGCAAATCACTTTCCATCCAAAAATAAAAATGGCACTTATTGCCAAGGTAGACTGTACGTAAACTTTATGAGGGGAGACATTTCCCACCAAGAGCATAATCTAAAATTGAAAAAGGTATTCTAGGGGCACCTGGGTGGCTCAGTGGGTTGAAGCCTCTGCCTTCGGCTCAGGTCGTGATCTCGGGGTCATGGGATCGAGCCCCACGTCAGGCTCTCTGCTCAGCAGGGAGCCTGCTTCCCCCTTTCTCTGCTTGCCTCTCTGCCTGCTTGTGATCTCTCTCTCTCTCTCTCTCTCAAATAAATAAATAAAATCTTTAAAAAAATTAAAAAGAAAAAAAAAAGAAAAAGGTATTCTATGGAGCCAAGTGCAAGTTGGTATATTTAATGCACTCGTCCCTTTGAATCATGATCAAGGCTAGATAACCAAAGAAGGAGGAGGAGGAAAACAATTTGTTTGCTACCCTAACACCTATCTCTTTGTTTCTATCAAACTGGAGGAGAGTTTTATGTCTTTTACTTTGAAATTCCTTTTAGTATTAATTAAGGATGCTCACATTGCTTTGATGTGATAACTTTCATTATCAACTGTCAAAAGCTGATTGCCAGAATCATAAGTTAATAACAGGTTAAATGAGTAGTGAAAATGAAAATAAATACATGAATAAAAAGTCTGAAGCATGTGCCAAAGTCTTAAATCATTGGGAGTATTTCAGAGACCAGGGGTGGATGATGTATGATTATATTTCTCTAATAATGACAAACTTATAATTACAACATAATACTTGTGTTTTGTTTCATTTTTGTGTAAGTTTAAATTATTGGTGAAATTAATTTTCTAATAGTCATTAGCAAAATGAAAAATATTTAATACCAACAGAATGCACTATAAAATCATTTTATTTCCAGGCCAATTTCTATGCCAATGAGAAATTACATTTTAATACTCTGTATTCTTATACTGAGAAATAAACAGAAGATATGTTTAAATCTATCTATTGAAAATTTATATTTCCTAGAAAGGCAAAATTACATAAAATAGGGTTATTAAATACTTAAAAGATATAGAATTTCTTATTTTTGAGAAACAGCATAAGATTATAAGTACAATAAAGCCACCTCTGTTTTAAATTAATGGTCATTATGCTGGCCATGGATTCTTTACTTTGACATAATTACCTCATACACAATGGTAATCTTGCTTTATTTTTGATCTTATAAAATATATAATTATTTATTCTATTTGCAAATGTTTCAAATGCATTTCTTCAGTATTCTTCCCCTAGAAATAAAGTTAATATTTTATAGAAAATAAAACTATATACAGGATCATGTTATCTTTATTAACTTTAATGAGGTTTAATTTATATATGATCAAATATCACATTTTAAGCAAACATTTTGATGAAGTTTAACCAGTTTATGAACCAGGGCAACCACTATGATCTAGTTATAAAACTTTTCATCCCACCAAAAAGTTTCCTTATATCCCCTTACAGAAAATCACTGCCTTCTCTCCTGCCTTTGGGCCAAAGAACCATCTATTTATTATCATACTAGATTAGATTTGTCTTTTCTAAAATGTTATATAAGCTGGAATCCTTCAGTAGGTTCAGCTGTATTTTTTTACAAGTGGATATCTAATGGCTCCAGTGCTATTTGTTAAAAAGATGATTCTATTCCCCATTGAATTATCTTGACACCCTCATAAAAAAATCCATTTGACTATAACTTTAAGGGTTTATACTTGGAATCTCAGTTATATTCCATTGATTCATATGTCTATCCCAGTGCAAATACCGTATCATCCTGATAATTGCATTTCTCCAGTAAGTTTTGAAATCACGTAGCATGAGTCTTCCAACATTGTTATCCTTTCTCAAGACTGTTTTGACTGTTCTGGATCCCTTGCATTTCTACGTGAATTTTAGGATCTGCTTGTCAGTTTGTGGAAAAAAAGAAAAAAAAAAGCTGGCTAGGGTTTTGATTGGAATTTCTTTAAATCTTCAGATCAATTTGGAGAGTATTATTATCTTCACAATATTAAGTCTTCTGATTCATGAATGTGAGATGTCTTTCCATTTACTTGGATCTTCTTTAATATCTTTCCATGGTATTTTGTAGTTTTTAGTGTACTATTCTTGCAATAATATTTTTAATTTTATTTCTAAGTATTTTATCCTTTTTGGTGCTATTTAATGAATGTTTTCTTATTTTCTTATTTTGGATTCTTCTTTGCTAATGTATAAGATATAATTGATTCCTATAAATTGATCTTGTGTATTGCTAATTTGCGGAACTTATTTTTAAGATTCTTATAATTTTTGTGCATTTTGAGTAATTTTATACATACAAGATCATGTCTTATGAAAATAGAGAATATTTTTACTTCTTCTTCATTCTTGATGCCTTTTATTTACTTATTTTGTAAATTTTTTTATTGTGTAATGTTAGTCACTGCACAGTACATCATTAGTTTTTGATGTAGTGTTCTATGATTCATTGTGTGTGTATAACATCCAGTGCTCTATGCAATACTGCCCTCCTTAATACTCATCACCAGGCTCACCCATTCCCCCCTCCAAAACCCTCAATTTGATTCCCGGAGTCCATAGTCTCTTATGGTATGTCTCCCCCTCTGACCCCCCCTCATTTTTCCCTTCCTTCTCCTAATGGTTTTTTGATTTTTGTTTTTTCAGCTGAAAGGACCTCGTTAGAATTTCCAGTACAATGTTTAATAAACGGAGTGCGAGATGATATCCTTACCTTGTCCCTGATAGTAGAGGGAAAGTGTTCAGTCTTTTAACATTAAATATGATGTTAGCTGTGGTTGGCTATAGACATTTATGAGGTTGAAGAAATTTCCCTCTGTGGAAGGCAGCAGAGTAATTGCCCCCAAAGATGTCCACATTCTAATCCAAAATTTTTGAATATGTGAATATACCTTATTTCCTTTCATATCTGCCAGAAGGATTTCCTTTATGTATCTTGTAATGCAGTTCTGCTAGCAATGTATTCTCTCTTTTTGCTTACCTGTGATTGTCTTAATTATTCTGTCATGTTTAAAAGATAGTTTTTGTAGAAGTAGAATTCTTGGTTGATAGCCGAATCTTTCAGTACTTTGACTATATCATCTCACTGCTTTCTGGGTGCTTATGACTTATGATGAGCAATCAGCTTTTAATCTTATAAAATTTGATCAAATAATGGACCTCCAAAGATGTTCGTATCCTAGTATCTATAATCCATGAATATGTTAGATTTTATAGGAAGGGGGATTAAAAATGCAGATGATTTTAAGATTGCTTATCAGCTGACATTGAGTCAAGACATTGAGTCAGAATTATCATGGTGGGCCTAATATGTTCATAAAGGTCCTTATCGGTAGAAGAGGGAGGCAGAAAACAGAGATTCAGAGAGATGCAGAAGCATGAGAATGATTTGAGCTTGTTTACTGGCTTTGAAGATGGAGGATAGGTGCCATGACCTGAGGAAGAATGCAAGTAGCCTTTAAAAATTGAAAAAGGCAAGGAAACCCTATTCTCCCCTAGAGTTTTTATTTTTATTTTATTTTTTTCCCCTAGAGTTTTTAGAAGACATTAAGGCCTTTTGACACTTTGATTTTAACAGGTGAGATTAATTTAAGATATCTGACTTCTAAAAACATAAGATAATAGATTTGTGTTATTTTAAACCATTAGGTTTTACCAATTTTTTTCTATAACAACAATAGGAAAATAATACATTGTGGATTTCTTTATACAGAGTGATTTCTCTCTGTCTTTGTCTTGAGACCATTTAAATGCAATGAGTCTAGCTCTGGTTTTCTTTGACTCTGTTCTACTCAGAGTTCTTTGAGCTTCTTATGTAGGTTAATGATTTTAAATATGTAGGTTAATGATTTTAAATAAAATTTGGGAGGATTTCAGCCATTATATCTTCAGTTACTCTCTCTGCCTCTTTCTCTCTTCATCTGGGCTTCCCACTGTATCTTATATTTGATAGTGTCCTAACAGGTTACCAAACTATTCATCTTTTTTCCCCACCCCCTTTTTTTTCTTTTGAGCTTTCAATTCCTCAGCTGGATAATCTCAATTAACTTCAAATTCAGATTCTTTTTTCCATCACTTCAAATATGATCTTGAGCCCATCTAGTGATTTTTTTTTCCATCTCTGTTATTGTTCTTTTAAATCATAATTTCTATTTGGTTCTTTTTTATTTATAATTTATATCTTTATTGATATTCTTTAACATGGTGAGATAATAATATCATTCTTTTTTAGTATTTAAACTTAGTTTCCTTTAGTTATTTTAACATATTTTAAATAGCTTATGCAAAATCTTTCCTAGTAAGTATGAAGTCTGATGTCCTCAGGGATAATTTCTATTGACTACTTTTTTAATGTGAATATGCATATTTTCTTGTTTCTATGCATATAATATTTTTTATTTAAAGCTGAACTTTTAAAATAATATAATGTGGCAACTCTCAGGTAGAACTTCTGCTCCCCAGGTTTTATTGTTGTTACTGTCTGTTGTTATTGCTGTTTTTTTGTGGTGGTGGTGTTTGTTGCTGTTTATGTACTTACTGACTTTATTGAACTAATTCTGTTAAGTCTGTATTCTTTGTCCTATGTGCCCACAGAATTCTCTGCTCAGTTATCATAGTGGTCAGCTAATAATTGGACAGAGATTCCCTTAAATGCCTTGAATCAGTAATTCTCCCAAACTTCACTACAGTGCTCTGTGTGTATGTGTTGACACACATCTTAGCACTTAGGCAGTTGACAGCTCTGCTTAAGTCTTCACTTTTTGTTTGCCCTGCCTGCTTGTCCTGTAATAACAGTTCTCAAAGGATTTGGTTTTTGGAGACTTCAAACCCTTTATGCTCTCTCCAGTGACTGCCAGGCTATTGCTTTTGTGGTTGGTTTTCAAATCTACTGTGAAGCTGGAGAAAGAGAAATGGAAATAGGACAAATTAAAATGCCATAGTGCTCACCTATTTTACCAATATTCTGCTGTTTTTCTTGAGTAAAAGACTGCAAGAATCTGGTTCATTTTCAGGATTCTGAAAAAGTTGGCTTTTACCTTTTTTCAGTATTAACATTGCTGCTATAAAGGAGCAGGTATTTGGAGGTCTTTATTCTACCGTTCCCACTAACACCACTCTAGGTTCATTTTCTTTCTCCATAAAGATAGTTATTCTAGTATAATTTGTTCAAAAAACTATTCTTTTTTTCTACTACTGAGCACATTGGTTTAAAATCACTTGATTATATATATGTGACTTTATGTGTGGGCTCTCTACTCTGTTTCATAAATCTGTATCCTAATGCCAATACCACAGTGACCCAGGAGTCTCGTGCTTTCTGCCAGCATATCATAACCGTGACAGGCTAGCTAGTTAGCTTGAAACTAGGGAAAATTTTCAGACCATTTACAGTTCATGACATAAAGAAGTCAATCTGAGCACATTACCTGGGTGTCTTCTTTGTATAAGACATACCTTTACTCTTATATATATAACATGATTTTGAATCATACGGTATGAATCAGTAGTAACTACTTGTTGTTACTTGCCATATTTGAAATCCAAATACTTTTAAATGGCTATCTTGTGATTTTTAAATAAAATAGTTACTATTTATTTCTTGTTTTTATAGTTAACCTTATTTCATAATTATTACAATTTTAATGAGTTATTAAGGATATGGAGATACAATTTTGTATAATATCACTTTAGTTGACTTCTGTAAGTTAATTTTCTGTTGAGAGAAATAAGAATAAACATGAACAACTATCATACAGAGCATTATGTGACAAATGTTACAATATTTAGCATCCAGTCAGCTAAGTCAATTTTTAAGGAGGATTGTTTTAGTTGTTTTGCCCAAAGAGTTAGTCATCTATTGGCATAATAACGTTGCATGAGGGACAGCCTAAAACTTCCTATGACTTTCAAAAACAAAGATTTATTTATCGCTTACTTATTTGTAAGTAGGCCGAGATCTGCCTCACCCAAGGATTTAGATGGGCTTGGCACCAAACAGTGGGTACAGGTTTGCTTCTTGTATCTCTCATCTTCTGTGGACAAGTGACAAGCCAAATAATATCATTCTTCTAATGGTAAATTACAGGAAACTATAGAACGAGCCCAACCAACCACTCATTTCATTTTAAACCTTGGGTTGCCTCTCACCCACTAAAATCCCATTGGGTAAAGCAAGTCAAATGTCTAAGCCTCAAATCAAAGCATTTAAAAGTAACACTTTACTTAGGACAAAGTCAAAGAAACATCATGTAACAAAGCTCAATGTTTATTATCTGGGAAATATATCCTTGCCATGGAGATGTGTGGCATGGGACTAAGGGGTGGATATTAACTGAGCAATAATAGGCCACACCCAGTCTCAGTAGCAGAATCTGTACTATATTTTGTCAGATAAGGTTTACCGGATCAGATAGTATTCCTGCCGAAACTCAGGGAGATTATTTAATCTCAGTATTTTATAAAAAACAAAAAGTGTTTTGTTGAAAATAAATGTAAATATGTAGTTTGCTGTAATAGTAACTTAGAACTTTTTTTAACATTTTATTTATGTATTATGTATTTATGTATTTATTTATTTATTTATTTGACAGGGAGAGAGAGAGCACAAGCAGGAGGAGCAGCAGAGGGAGAAGCAGGCTTCCCTCTGAGCAGGGATCCCGATGTGGGGCTCAATCCCAGGATCCTGGGATCATGACCTGAGCTGAAGGCAGCTGCTTAATCGACTGAGTCACCCAGGCGCCCCATAAAAAGAGAACTTGTAATGTAACAGACATTGTGCATTGGCCACCCGACAACCAAGACTATTTCATTTCTTTATATTCTTCTAATTTCCCATCTCTCAAGCTTCCTTTTTTTAAAAGGATGTCTATATTATACAATACTGACCCATTTTGGAATAATAGCTATTAAAAATCTTAAAAAGAAAGCTTTAGGGGCGCCTGAGTGGCTCAGTGGGTTAAAGCCTCTGCCTTCGGCTCAGGTCATGATCTCAGGGTCCTGGGATCGAGCCCCGCATCCGGCTCTCTGCTTGGCGGTGAGCCTGCTTCCCCCTCTCTCTCTGCCTGCCTCTCTGCCTACTTGTGATCTCTCTCTCTCTGTCAAATAAATAAATAAAAAACCTTTAAAAGAAAAAAAAGAAAAAGCTTTACCTTTTTTTTTTTTTTTTTTTTTTTTTTTTAGCTATACCTTTTCTTTCTCCCTTTAACCAACTCAAATGTCATCCTTGAGAAATAAATAACCATTTTTCAAGCAGGGCATTGAAAACTGAATGTGTGGGGTGCCTGGATGGCTCAGATAGTTAGGCGTCTGCCTTTGGCTCAGATCACACTCTCTGGGTCCTGGGATCGAGCCCCAGTTCTGGCTCCTGGCTCAGCAGGGAGCCTGCTTCTCCCTCTGCTTCTCCCCCTGCTCACTTGCTCTCCCTCCCTCTCTCTCAAATGAATAAATAAAATCTTAAAAAATAAAAAGAAAGAAAGAAAACTGAGTGTGAAAGATGATTGAGCTAAAATAAGAAAAGTCTGACTATTAATGATATTTTGGAGCTACTGGACTATAATTCTGGACTTCCTGGTACATAAAACCGTATATATCTGTGTGGTTAAGCTATTGGAAATTGGCCTTTGTATTACTTGTAGGCTAATATAGTTGTATGTAGTAAACTACAAGTTAAAATCAGAGTGGTTTTATTATAAATATCAAATTATTTTCAATAAATAATTGGTGTTAGGATGGTTGTACTAATATCTACTTCTCTTTCCTAAGTGATTGTTATAAAATGCTCTAATGTTTGAATTCTTCAGTTTTAGCTGATTCTGGTTTCAGAGTCACAATATATTCTGTACTTCAATCAGATCCCCTTTCAGAAATTCTCTACCAATAATTATCTCTACCAATAATTGCATGTCTTCTATCATCTCCAAGTCTTTAAAAATAATATTTACAGGCACATTTATTTTTTTCCTAACTCCAAATGGCACCATAATATGATATCCTAATGAGTTCTCTAGAAGTACACTGAACATAGACATTTTATAGTGCTTAATGAATTTGAGTTGCAGAGGCTCTTCAGCAGTGTCAGCTTACAATAAATGTTTTTAATTTTTTTGTCATTTGAGTATAGTTGATATATAATGTTACATTAATTTCAGGTGTACAACATAGTGATCCAACTTTATACATTATGATATGATCACCAGAATGAAACAGAGAAAAACTGTACTTTACCTATATTTTCCTGTAGGGTTATCTTTTTATTTGCTTCTAGCATGTAACAGTACATTCCTCTTGACAGGACAAGTGACTCCATTTAAGGTGTGACTTGTAAATGAATTCCCATTGAATTACATCATGACAACTATAGTGGACGCTGCTAGTTATCACACAGAACCCTCTTTCTAAAGTAGTAAATGTCCTGATCCTTTGCTGGATACATGATCATTAACAATGAAGATTTTATTTACTAAATTTCCTTGACGTTAGATGTCACTGTGTGACTTATATCTGGTCAGTATTTAGGACCAATTGATTTGCCAAACATCCTGGGTAATGTCAGGACACCTGGTTGGTTCAGTTGGTAGAGCATGTGACCTTGGTCTCAAGGTAGTAAGTTCGATCCCCATGTTGGGTGTGGACCCTACTTAAAACAAAATGAAACAAAGCAAAAACAAAAATGTCTTGGATATGTCATTGACAAGAAGTGACCATGGCATTTTCATTTTTCTTTTTCTTTCTTCTTTTTGCTTGAAATCTGAATTTTTATGAGCAGAGCCCCACCTTGCATCATTTGTATAAGGGTTTCTCCCTAGGAATAATAAAAGAGAAAGCTGGAAAGGGTCTGAGTCTGAAAAGACATTAGGCTGCCTTACTACACCTGAATTACATACATGTGAAATTTAGTGTGATAGAGAAATACATTTCTTCCTTGCATAATTCATGGTTATCTCTAGTACATTCAGATGAACCTATGCTATAATTAAGGCAAAGACATTTACTGATCTTCCTTAACATTATTAAAAACTTACAAAACTTACTTGTTTATCTATTTAACATCCCTTATTTTGTGCTCTATGATTGCTGTTATAGATATTCTGTGGGAAATAAAATAAAATGTATTTTTCAGTTAAGGAAAAGTGGTGTTTCTGGAAAGATGGCACTGGTACTAGCTCTTGTTTATATAAGAACGGAATTTCAGGTAGACCTGAGATCTGGTCTTACTTAACATTTCCTAATCACCTTTGGATATTGGATGTTAAATTCAACCTGGTGTGTGGAGTTTTCTTGGTAATGTGTTGGGGCTTTATTTACCATTGCCTGCATTGACGAAGGTAATGATGTGAAAGCTCTAGTACCTGCAAACTATCTTACATAATTTATTATGATTTGTATTTGCTCGCATCAAGCCAGAAGGCAAACATCTAGCCAGAATTTTGTTTCTCTAAACAATTAAGAGTAGCCATGGGCAATTAATATTCTCTAAGGACCCAGAATTTGTTTCTCTAAGAATTTAACATAAGCCCCATTCCCAGTCAAGCATTATCAGTGGTAGATGCTTAACTCATAATGCGGACTAGAAAGCTAAGTGGGGCATACATTGAATTGCTATTTGTCCACTCTTCTGTGTATTTATATATAGATAAGACATGATGTCCTTTAATTATAAAATTAGATTATTCCCCTATGTATATATTATCCTTCTATTAACACCCCATACTGTAGGGAAAAGTGATGTATCCTAGTAATTAAAGGATTGTACTCTGAACTTAGATTGTATTTTTATACAGGCTTCCCCACATATAAGCCTTGTGAAATAAAAGTCCACTGTCCTTAGTCTTCAGTTTAACTTTTATTGCTAAAACAAAGTATTGGTATCTCTTTCAGGATTGTTTTGAGGATTAAATTAGTGTGTGACATATATATGTTACAGTAAGCACTACAAGTGTCAGCATTATCACTATTATTGTCATCATTATTTCATTTTTAATTATCATTGTATCACTCCTTTTAAAGATTTATTTATTTACTTACTTACTTGAGGGAGAGAGACAGTGAGAGTGGGGAGAGGGGTCGAGGGAGAGAGAGAGGGAGAGAGAGAATCTCTTAAGCAGACTCTGCACTGAGTGCAAAGGCCAACACAGGGCTTGATCTCAAGACCCTGAGTCCATTACCTGAGCCAAAAACCAAGAGTCTGACGCTCAACTGAGCCACCCAGGCAACACTTATCACTCATTTTACCAACTCATAGTTTGAAAGTGACAGAAAGTTCAAGCTGCCTTCATTCATCAATTGATTGACTGATTCATTCATTCATTCATTCATTCATTCATTTAACTTTTATTTATCGAAAGCCAAATACACACTATTTATTGTTCAGGAAGCTGGGAGTAGAGCAGTGAACAAAGTCATATAAAATATGACAAGAAGTAGTAAGGACTATGAAAAAATGAAATAAATAAGGAGATGTAAATTGAGAATGGGAGACAATTTAAATAGAATTGTTAAGAAAGTCAGGGTGCCTGGGTGGCTCAGTGGGTTAAGCCTCTGCCTTCAGCTCAGGTCATGACTCAGGGTCCTGGGATCGAGCCCTGCGTTGGGCTCTCCGTTCAGCGGGGAGCCTGCTTCCCCCTCTCTCTCTGCCTGCCTCTTTGCCTACTTATGATCTCTCTCCTGTCAAATAAATAAATAAATAAATCTTAAAAAAAAGAAAAGAAAGTCTATAATGAGTTGATAATATGTAAGTAGAAACTTGAACAAGGGAACAGTGCATGCATGTGTTCATGGAAAGAATATTCCCACTCTTTTGGGAAGAGTGACAATTATTCTGTACCCTTGCTAGGCATTATTTTTAATTTTAGCAATTCTGAAAATGTTAGTGGTATTTCTTTGCAACTTAAATTTGATTGACCCTATAGCTAATGAATATGAGCACCTTTTTCATGTTTATGGGCCATTTGGGGAGTCTAGGTTTGAAGTACATTTTCACATTTCTTCTCTCTTTTGAATTGAGTTATTTATATTTTTTTACTAATTAGGAGTTTTTTAAATATGTATTCTTTC
Source organism: Potos flavus (assembly GCA_028534135.1). Taxonomy (NCBI): domain Eukaryota; kingdom Metazoa; phylum Chordata; class Mammalia; order Carnivora; family Procyonidae; genus Potos; species Potos flavus. The sequence goes on from CM052897.1 coordinate 28,607,805, forward strand.
TTGAATATATACATTGGAAACATCTTCTCCCACTCTGTGGATTTTTTATAATAAACCTCATTTTTTAGAGCAGTTTTATGTCTACTGGAAAATTGAGCAGAATCTGTAGAACTCCTATTATACCTGTCCCTGCACTAAATGCAAAGTTTTTCCTATTGACTAATATTTTGTATTTGTGTTCTATATTTCTCATAACTGATTAACTAATATCGATACACTATTAACTAATGTTCATAGTTTACATTAGGGTTCACTCTGTGTTGTACAGTTTTATGGATTTTTGTCAAATGCATCATGTCATGTATCCCTCATTATAATTTCATATTGAATAGTTTCGCTGCCCTAAAAATCCCGTGTTCCACCTATTGATTATTTTGTTTCCCAAGCTCTTGGCAACCCCTGGTATTTTATTATCTCCATAGTTTGGCCTTTCCTAGAACGTCATATAGTTGGAATCATACACTGTTTAGCCTTTCCATACTGGCTTCTTTCACTTAGTAATCGACATTTAAGATTCTTCATAGTCTGTGGCTTAGTAGGTCATTATAGGTCATTTCCTTTTATTGCTGAATAATATTCCATCCCAATAATATTCCATATCCATCAAATGATAAATCATTTTTGTATCCATTCCTTTATTAAAGGATACGTTCTGTGGATTATTTACAATGTTTTAATGGTGTCTTTGATCAATCTTAATTTTAATGATCTCCAATTTGTCAGTCTTCTCCTATATAATTATTGTGTTTTAATTTCTAATTATGACTTTCCACTCATTCTAATGTCATCAAAATATTTTCCTGTTATTCTAGAATTTTTCTTTCTTTTTTAAAAAAACTTTCACACACCGTATACCTGGAATTTATCTTTGTGTGTAGGATGATGTAAGATTAAGATTTCTTTTCCATGTGAATACACAGTTAAAGGAGCTCCATTATTGAAGAGATGATTCTTCCCACTGTACTCTCCCACTGTACTGAAGCTTTTTCATAAATCTGATGAATGCATATGCCTGTTTCAGAACTCTCTTGAAGGTAATTTACAATACAAATATTCATCACAAAGTAGTCTTTTTTTTTTTAATTTTTTTTTTTAGAGATTTTATTTATTTATTTGACAGAGAGAGAGAGAGATCACAAGTAGGCAGAGAGTCAGGCAGAGAGAAAGGGGGAAGCAGGCTCCCCGCTGAGCAGAGAGCCCGATGCGGGGCTCGATCCCAGGGCCCTGAGATCATGACCTGAGCTGAAGGCAGAGGCTTAACCCACTGAGCCACCCAGGCGCCCCCATCACAAAGTAGTCTTGAAAAGCTCTATGGAGAATTGTCTCTCAACTTAGACATCATTGTCTCATTCCTGATCTTATAGGGAAAGTATTGAATAGTTCACATGAAGTATGATATTTGCTAAAAGTCTTTGTTTCTAAATAGACTTTTCTATGTTAAGAAACTACCTTATGTTTCTAATATGTTCAGGTTTTTTTTAAAAAGTATTTTGTCACAACAGATTTAAATTTTATCAACCGACTTTTTTCATGTATTATAATTATTCTATTGTGTTTCTCTTTTATTCTTCCAATGTGATGTATTGCTATGGCTGATTTTTCAAAGGATAAACTAAATTTGCATTCCAGAAATAAAACCCAATTTGAATGTGACCTATTATTAGTTTTATATTTTGTTCAATGCAATTTGTTAATATTTGTGTAAGGTTTTTATGTTTATATACATGCAAGATACTGACCTAAGATTTTCATTTCTTGTAATGACTGTATCAGGTTTTGATAAACAGTTTATATTAACATCATTGAAAGAAATAAACTGCTTATCTTCCTCATATCTTGAAGTGTTTATATGAAATTGATGGGTTATTTCTTCTCAAATGTTTGAGAAGATTAACTGTAAAGTAATTTAGACTTGGAGTTTGCTTTGGGGAATGATTTTAATTTAAATATATATATTTAAATATATAAAGGTCTAATGATATCTTCTGTATATTCTTGTGCCAGTTTTATTATGTTTTTTTAAGAGACTTTTCCATTTCATATAAAATTTAAATTATTGGCTTTTTAAATAATCTCTTATCCATTTATGCTGTAGGATATTTATTTACATGCTTTTGATAATCTGTTCTCTTTCTCTGTGATCCATCTTGCTAGGAGTTTATTAATTATATAAATAAATCTGATAAGACCTTCATTATTGCCTTGCTTCTACATTTTTGTTTTTAATTTGCTCTATTCATTCTTGGAAGGCATGCACACACACACAAACACAGAGAAACTTAAGGCTGTAAATTTGCCTTTAAACTTTAGATACACTCTGCAAGTTTGATATGTTGGTAAAAAACAGAATGCTTTCTATTTGGTCTCTAGGCCCCCCCAATAGACATCTGCAAGTCCTAAAAGGAGAAAGAAGAAAGTGGCCCACTCATTTCTGTGTATTTCTCTTCTTCTTGTGATCCTGGGATCTTTATTCGTGGCTAAAGATTTGCTTTGGTGCATTTAAACCAATTTAAAAGTATTTTCATTTCACTTCTCTAGTTGCTCATGGGAGAGGGTTTTTTTTTTTTTAAGTTTTTATTTAAATTCCAGTTAGTTAACATACAGTATAATATTAGTTTCAGGTGTACAATATAGTGACTCAACATATCCATATATCTCCTTGTGGTCATCACAAGTGCCCTCCTTAATCCCCATCACCTATTTCACTCATCTTTCACCTACCTCCTTTCTGGTAACCATCAGTTTGTTCTCTATAGTTAAGAGTGTGTTTCTTGGTTTGTCTCTTTTTCTTATTTTTTCCTCCTTTACTCATTTTTTTAAGATTTTTAAATTCTATTTTATTTATTTATTTGACAGAGAGAGAGAGTGAGAGAACATAAGTGGGAGAATGGGGGAGGGAGAAGCAGATTCCCTGCTGAGCAGGGACCCCAATGTGGGACTTGATCCTAGGACCCTGGGATCATGACCTGAGCCGAAGGCAGACACTCAACCAACTAAGCCACCCAGGTGCCCCTGCTCATTGTTTTGCTTCTTAAATTCCACATATGAGTGAAATCATATGGTATTTGTCTTTCTCTAACATATTTCACTAGTATAATGCTCTTTAGTCCTACCCATGTCATTACAAATGGCAAGATTTCGTTTTTTACAGGTAAATAATATTCCACTCTCTCTCTTTCTCTCTCTCTCTCTATATATATATATCACATCTTCTTTATCCATTCATCAATCAATGGAAACTAAGGTTATGTCCATGATTTGTCTATTGTAGATAATGTTGGTATAAATTTTGAGATGCATGTATCCCTTCGAATTGTTATTTCTGTATTCTTTCAGTAAATACCTAATAGTGCAGATGCTAGATTGCTGGGTAGTTCTATTTGTAACTTTTTGAGGAAACTCTATACTGTTTTCCAGAGTGGCTGTACCAGTTTGCATTCTCACAACAGTACAAGAGGTCCCCCATTTTCCATAGCCTCACCAACACCTGTTGTTTCTTGTGTTGTTGAGTTTAGCCATTCTGACAGGTATAAGGTGATATCTCATTGTAGTTTTGATTTTCATTTTCCCTGATGATAAGTGATATTGAGCATATTTTCATGTATCTGTTGGCCATATGTATGTCTTCTTTGGAAAAATGTCTATTCATATCTCCTGCCCATTTTTAATTGAATTATTATTCATTTTTGAGGTGTTGAGTTTTGTAAGTTCTTTCTATATTTTGGATTTAACCCTTTATCGGATATGTCATTTGCAAATATCTGGGAGAAGGTTATTTAAATCTAAGCTACTGCATCATAGTCCAAACAGAAATTCTGATTTCTGGCTACTTTGTGAAATGTATTATGCTAGGAGTAGAAAAATGAGAAGTATTAGGAGACGGTTTTACTAATCTAGACAAAAATATGAAGGTAGCATTGATTGGTTATTTGGGTAGAATGGTGACAATTGGTAAGTTTGTTGTATTTTTCCAAATAAGTCTGACAGTATTATCCAAGGCATTAAAAGTGGGGGTTGGGTAAAAGAGAATTAAGAATGATGGCCCCATGTATTTTTGCCTTAAGAACAAGAGAGATTATTTTGTTCTCACTTAGGCTCAGCCTGAGATAAGTTCTCCCACCATAAGAGTGATATGTCTATTGCATTTTAAATTTCTATATTTCCTATATTGAAATACATACACACATACACACACACCTGATGAGATTGACTGCGTATCCTGAGGCAATCACCATAGTCAGGGATTGTTATTAGTCTCAACCAATATGTATATAATAGGAACAAGTGGAAAGACATGTCTCAAAGAAGGTTATGGTGGTGTTGTACTAAGAAAAAGGAATGGATTCTTATAAATAAAATGTCGGGAAAAAAGTCTATTATAATGATGAATAAAACGTTTATAACTAGAAGTTGAATTAAAGATTATTCAAAAACAGGAAAGGATTTGATACTTACATTGTAGGGAATTTAATGAGAAAAAAATTTTTTTAAAAACCTGGTGTTGATGAGAGGGCCCATTTTCTGAGGTAGAGAATTTTTATGGAACTGCAGGAGTTGAAGGTGAAAAATGAACATCACCATGGTTTTTAGAAATAATGGGCCACAATTAGGTTAAACTTCATGAAAAGATATTTTGTGAAAAGAACATGCACTTTTACAGAAAAAAAATAATAACTTGAGTCATGTGCATTCTGGAAGCTTTATGAAGTTGTCTGATACTAAAAGAATGGGCCTAGCATACTCTGGGAGTATCCTAAAACTTTCATATGTTTTATGGCTTCCAGCGTTACTATCTAGAATAGCAGGAGATCAGAGTCCATTTCTTACAAGGACGGATTTGATTCGTTTTCTGTGCACTAGTACTAAATATTGTAAACCACTTTATTAATGAAAATAATAAAAGTAACCATTTCCTTCTTTTAAACATGATTCAGTTACTTTGGTGTAAAACATTGATAAAGGCAATTTTTGTATTTGGTTTCTCCTCTCCTGGTCAAAGCATCAAAAATGCTTCATTAATTTTGAAGTGACATGGTCCGTAGATATATACTCCTATATACTCCTAAGAGGCTAATTTATCAATGCTTAATTCTTTGGATTATTTTCTTAGTAACACCTTGGTTTTGCTAATGATATCAATAATGCAGGAAGAAATTAAGTAATTTAAAATCAATTATAAGGAAGTGCACGTTTTGAATTCAAAATAATTGTAATCAACTAAATCCTCAGCAATTATAGCAATCTGGATTTATTAGAAATATTTGAATTTTGATAATGCCTGATATTTAAAGGGCTATGTAATATGTGTTTAAATTTTTAATGCCTCTTCACCTTTGATTTGAGACTGCAAATGGAAGAGATAAAGTTTGATTATTTTTTTTCCTTTTGAGAATAAACCTACTGATGTCTACTCTCAAATTAGATCTGGTTGCTGGGGTATTTTAAAAGCTTCATCAATGTGATTTTATAAGAGACTCATATGGTAGCAGATACATTTGATACCATGAACTACAGTGCTTACACAAATACTCAAATTACATGATTCATAAAATATTTAAAAGCATTTAGTGATGAAAGTTTTTAAATGACTAAATGGTGACCTCAATTACACTAAACCATTTAGCTAAAGACATGTTTTCCCATAATCAATGTTAATCTTTAAATAAAACTTCATGTATATCCAAATATTTATTGCCTGATTTTCTATGCAATCAGGTTTACTAACAATTTTTCAAACCTGAAAACAGAACATGAAAAACAAAAACAAATGTATCACACTTGCAGAGGTATTTTTAAAAATCCTAAAACAATCTTGTTAAATCTACTACCACATAATTTTAGCTGTTGACACTCATGCTTCTCTATCATGTACCTTTCTCTAAAAAAAATTGAGAAAGTGAATCTCAATATTTTCCCCCACCAGAGTTCATTTGTTTCTTTCAGATAGAATGCCAGTGATTAGTCTAATTATTTTTTATTATATGAATTCATTTATTCAGTGGCATCTACAAGATAATTACTAGGCTAGATCTATGCGTTAGGTAGGGAAATTAGCATAACAAGTGGGCTTGAATATCTGAAAGATCAAGCCAATCAAAATTTTCTTCTCGTTCATGTGGTAATTAGCAGAAGGACCCAGGCTCCTTCCCACTTTTTCCTTTACCACTCCATAGTCTCCTCATCGGATGCATCCAGCCAGAGGAGGGAACCATTGAGAAGTTTTCAAGTATGGAAGTGGGTCACATAATTTTTACTCACTTTTTTTTTACTCACTTTTTTATTTTTACTCACATAATTTTTACTCCAAAACCCAGTTATGTAGTCACACTTAAATTCATGTGAGGTTAGGAAACAACCTATTGATTTCTGTGCCTAGGATAAAAAAAAGGGATATAAGTAGTAAACTTTACCATTCTAGGTAAATATATTCAAATATATATTTATTTATTCTTTTTTCAAGTTTTTATTTAAATTCTAGTTGGCTAACATACAGTGCAATATTAGTTTTAGTGTAGAATTTAGTGATTCAACACTTACATACAACACCCAATGCTCATCAGTACTAGTGCCCTCCTTAACCCATCAGCCACTAAACCATTCCCCTGCCCAACTACCCTCCAGTAACCATCAGTTTGTTCTCTATAGATAAGAGTCTGTTTCTTGATTTGCCTCTATTTTTTATATGTTAATCTATTATTATCATAAATTTCACAAAGAAGTGAAAGCATATGGTATTTGTCAGTCTCAGACTGATTTATTTTACTTACCATAGTACTCTCTACTTCCATCCATATCATTGCTCAGGACAAGATTTCATATATATGGCACATTTTCTTTATCCATTCAGCGCTGGATGGACATTTGGGCTCTTTCATAATTTGACTATTGTAGGTAATACTGCTATAAACATCAGGGTGCATGTATCCCTTCAAATCAATATGTTTGTATCTTTTGGATAAATACTTAGTAGTACAGATGCTAAATTGTTAGGTAGTTCTATGTTTAAGTTTCTAAGGAACCTCCTTAGAGGGCTGCACCATTTTTGCATTCCCACTAATAGTGTAAGAAGGTTTCCCTTTCTCTGCATCCTCCACAATACCTGTTGTTCCCTGCGCTGTTGATTTTAGCCATTCTAACTGGTATGAGATAATATCACATTGATTTTTTTATTTGGGCAGATAAATAACTTTGGCAGATAAATAACTTTTTATTTATCTGCCCATTTTTAACTAGATTATCCGTTTTTTGGGTGTTGAGTTGGTAAGTTCTTTATATATTTTAGATACTAATCCTTTATCAGATATGTCATTTGTAAATATCATCTCCCATTCCGAAAGTTTAGTTTTCCTGATTGTTTTCTTCATTGTGCAGAAGCTTTTTATCTTAATGAAATCCTGTTTATTTTTTCTTTTGCTTCCTTGCCTCAGGAGACGTATCTATGAAGAAGTTGCTGTAGCCTATGTCAAAGTGGTTACTGTCTGTGTTCTGCTCTAGGATATTGATGGTTTTAAGTCTCACATTTGGGCTTTTCATCCATTTTGAATTTATTTTTGTCTATGGTATAAGACAGTGGTCCAGTTTCATTATTTTGCATGTTGCTGTCCAGTTTTCCCAACACCATTTGTTGAAGAGATACTTTTTCATATTAGATAGTCTTTCCTGCTCTGTGGAAGATTAATTAACCATACAATTGTGAATCCATTTCTGGGTTTCTATATCTGGGTTTTCCATTGATCCATGTGTCTGTTTTTGTGCCAATACCATTCTATCTTGATCACTGCATCTTTGTAATATAACTTGAAGTCCAGAATTGTGATGCCTCCAGGTTTGCTTTACTTTTTCAAGATTGCTTTGGCTATTCTGAGTCTTTTGTCATTCATACAAATTTTAGGATTGTTTGTTCTAGCTCTGTGGAAAATGCTGGTTGTATTTAGATAAAGATTGCATTAATTGTGTAAATTTCTTTGCATACTATAGATATTTTACAGTATTTTTCTTCTAACCCATGAACATTAAATGTTTTTCCATTTCTTTGTGTCATCTTCAGTTTCTTTTATCAATGTTTTATAGTTTTCAGAGTACAGATCTTTAACCTCTTGGATTAGGTTTATTCCTAGGTATCTATGGTTTTTGGTGTAATTGTAAGTGGGATTGACTCCTTGATTTTCTCTTTCTGCTGCTTCATTATTGGTATGTAGAAATGCAGCATATTTTTGTATGTTGATTTTGTATCCTACAATTTTACTGAATTCCTTTATCAGTTCTAGCAATTTTTTGGTGGAGTCTTTTGGACTTTCTATGTAGAATATCATATCATCTGCAAATAGTGTAAGTTTGACTTCCTCCTTACTGATTTGGATTCCTTTTATTTCTGGGACATCAGACTTCCAGTTCTATGTTAAATAACAATGATGAGAGTGGATATACCTGTCTTGTTCCTAACCATAAAGTAAAATCTCTCACATCTTCACCATTGAGGAATGCATTAGCAGTACCTCTTTCATATATTACCTTTATGATGTTGACGTATATTCCTTCTATCCAACTTTGTTGAGGGTTTTTATCATGAATGGATGTTGTACTTTTTTCAATGCTTTTCCTACATCTATTGAGGGAATCATATGGTTCTTATTCTTTCTTTTATTAATGTGGTGCATCACATTGATCGATTTGTGAATATTGAAACACCCTTGCAGCCCAGGAATAAATCCCACTTGATCATGGTTAATGACTCTTTTAATGTACTGTTGGATTCAGCTAGTATTTTATTGAAAATTTTCCCATCCATATTTATCAGGGATATTCACCTTTAGTTCCCTTTTCTAGTGGAGTTTTTGTCTAATTTTGGAATCACAAAATGCTGGTCTCATAGAATGAGTTTGGAAGTTTTCCTTCCATTTCTATTTATTGGAATCATTTGAGAAGAATAGGTACTAACTCTTTAAACGTTTGGTACAGGGGCACCTGGGTGGCTCAGTCAGTTAAGCATCTGACTCTTGGTTTCAATTCAGGTCATGATCTCAGGGTCATGAGTCTGAGCCCTGAATCGGGCTCCACACTGGGTGTGGAACCTGCTTAAGATTTTTCTTCTCCCTCTGCCCCCCCATAATAAAATTTAAAAGTTTAACAAATTTTAAAAAATAGATGTTAAGTAGAATTCTCCTGGGAAGCCATCTGGTCCTGCACTTTTATTTTTTAGTAGATTTTTTATTATTGATTTGATTTCTTTGTTAGTTGTCAGTATGTTCTAGTTTTTATTTCTTCCTGTTTAAGTTTTGGTACTCTATATGTTTCTAGGAATTTATCCATTTCTTCCAGATTGCCCAATTTGTTGGCATATAATTTTTTATAATATTGTCTTATAATTGTTTATATTTCTGTGATGTTGGACATTATCTCTCCTCTCTCATTTATGATTTTATTTATTTGGGTCCTTTCTCTTTTTTTCTCTTTAATGAGTATGGTTAAGGGTTTATCAATTTTATTAATTTTTTCAAAGAACCAGCTCCTAATTCATTGATCTGTTCTACTGGCTTTTTTGTTTGTTTCTATATCATTTATTTCTGCTCTAAGCTTTATTGCTTCCCTTCTGCTGGCTTTAGGCTTCATTTGTTCTTTTTCTAGTTCCTTTAGGTGTAAGGTTAGGTTGCATTTTTGACAATTTTCTTGCATCTTGAGGTAGGCCTGTATATACTTCCCCCTTATAATAGCTTTTGCTGCATCCCAAAGATCTTGGACTATTCTGTTTTCATTTTCATTTGTTTCCATGTATTTTTAAAAAATATTTCTTCTTTAATTTCCTCATTGACGCATTCATTCATTAGTAGCATGTTGTTTAACCTCCTGGTATTCAGAGTCTTACTAAATTTTTTCTGTAGTTCACTTCAGTTTTCATGGCCTGTGGTCAGAAAACATGCACAGTATAATCTTAATCCTTTTGCACTTGTCCAGGCCTGATTTGTGACCCAGTATGTGATGTATTCTGGAGAATGTTCCAGGTGCACTCAAAAAGAATGTGTATTCTGCTGGTTTAGGATAAAATGTTCTGAATATATCTAAGTCCATCTGGTCCAGTATGTCACTCAAAGCCATTGTCTCCTTGTTGGTTTTTCGCTTAGATGATCTGTCCATTGGTGTAAGTGGGGTATTGAAATCTCCTACTATTCTTGTATTATTATCAATGAGTTCCCTTTTGTTTATCATTAATTGGTTTATATATTTGGGCAATCCTACCCTGAGGGCATAAATATTTACAGTTGTTAGATTTTCTTTTGGATAATTCCCTGATATAGTGCCCTTCATCTCTTGTTACAGTCTTTGGTTTAAAATCTAGTTTGATATGAGGATGGCTACTCCAGCTTTCTTTTGATGTCCATTAGAATGAAAAATATTTCTCCACTCTCTCACTTTAAATCTGCCGGTGTCTTTAGGTCTAAAATGTGTCTGTTATGGTCAGCATATAGATGGGTCTTGTTTTTTTTATCCATTCTGACATCTTGAATCTTTTGATTGGTGCATTTAGGTCATTTACATCAAAGTGATTATTGATATGAATTTAATGCTATTGTATTACTTGTTAAGTCATTGTTCCTGGAGATTTCCTTTGTTCCTTTCTAATTTTTGTCACTTTTGAATTTTCTCTCCCACTGAAAGAGTTGTCTTTAACATTTTTTTGCAGGGCTGGTTTAGTGGTCACAGTCTCCTTTAGTTTTTGTTTGGGAAACTCTATCTCTTCTTCTATTCTGAATAGTAGCCTTGCTGAATACAGTATTCTTGGCTGCAAATTTTTCCCATTCAGCATGTTGAATATATCATGACACTTTCTTCTGGCCTGCCAAGTTTCTGTAGAGGGGTCTGCTGCTAACCTTATTTGTCTTCTGTTGCAAATTAGAGACTCCTTTTGTCTTGCTATTTTTAGGATTTTTTCTTTATCATAGTATTTTGCAAATTCACTACAATCTACCTTGGTGTTGGCCTGTTTTTATTGATTTTGATGGGAGAGCTCTATGCCTCATGGATCTAGATGTCTGTTTCCTTCCCCAGATTAGAGAAGTTTTCATCTGTAATTCTCTCTTTTCTGTTTTTCTGGGACTCCTGCGATACAAATGTTATTATGTTTGGTGGAGTCACTGAGTTCCCAAAGTCTACTCTTGTGATCCAAGATTTCTCTTTCCTTTTATTCAGCTTCATTATTTCCCATAATTGTATCTTCCATATCACTTATTCATTCCTCTGCTTCTTTCATCCTTGTGATTGTTATATGCAGTCAGTTTTGAATCTTGGTTATTACATTTTTCATTTCAGCCTGATTGATTTTAAACTGTTTTATCTCTGTGATAATGGTATCCCTGATGTTTTCTATGTTTTTCTTAAGCCCAGATGGTATCCTTATGATTGTTGCTATTAAATCAAGAACAAGCATATTACTTATATCCGTTTCAACTAGATCCCTGTCTGTGGCCTTTTCTTGTTCTTTCTTTTATTGGGATGAATTCCTGCATCTTGGCATTTTCTCTAGGTCTCTGTCTTCTTCTCTGGGAAAGCCTTTTATGTTTCCTGTTCCTGAGAGTAATGACTTTATGGAGAAGAAATCATATAATGTCCAGGGCCTGGTGCCTCAGGAAATTTCTCTGGTGTATGCTGGGTGCACTCTGCTGCTGTGCTATGGCCACTCTATCCCTTAGGTCAGTCCTCTGCAGAGGTTTTCCTTGCCTGCAGTGGGGAGTGTTTGGACCTTGGCCAGAGTGTGATGAGTTTAACAAGCTGTGCTCTGCTCTGCTAGTTAAAAGAGACCTGATGATATTTCCACTAGAATTGAAGCTTTGCATAACTCTATGGTCAGTAGGCATGGTGCATGGGGGGTTGGGGTGGAGGTTGTGCTATGCTTCTGGAGGAAGGGCCTACTGAGCTGATTCCCATGCATGCTTGCCTGAGAAAAGTGGTACCATCAGAACACAGGTTGGTGGGAGTTGGTGTAAGCAGATTAGGCAGCCAGTGTTTGCACTGAGTTATTTACTGAAGTTGGTTGGTTTATATTGAGGGACAGTGGAGGGCAATGGTGCCAGCCAGCTTCTTTGTCCTTAGAGAGGGAAGCTCACAATTGCTGCTGTCAGGGAAGGCCTCCCTAGAAGCACAAACAGTTTCCCCTCCTGCGTCCCAGGCATTTATCAGATTGCTGCTTTCACATTGTCTTTGGGTTGTTTGCCTGCCTATAGCAGTGCAGTACATTTGGAGTTCTATCACAACCAGCTCAGCTGAGTTTTAAAATTCCAAACTTCAGGGACCTGATGTAGTGTATGCCTGTGCTGGTCTTCTGGGGGAGGGTCTTGCTGTACTGGGATTGATTCAGGTTGACCCAGAAGGGCAGTTGCACCAAAAAAAAGGAGGTGGAACTTGGAGCAAAGCACACTAAACAACCAGTATCTGGGTTAGCTTCCTTCAGCTGGTGTCTCTGTCCCTACCCTGGGGAACATGGGAGAGAAATGGAAACTGCCTGCTCTTTTGTCCACAGAGAGGCAATGCCACCTCTTTCAGATGCACTCCAAGAAAAGCAAACAGTCTCTCCTAGCGCATCTTATGCAATCCTCAGATCACGCCACGCTCCTGGGTTAATTGACTGCCTTATCCACAGAAGCACTGCAGAGCCCTCAGGGCTCAATACCAGCCATGCCACAAACCTCTAAAACTCAAGTCTTTGAGCCCCACTGGTTGCAAAAACTCATAAAAATCAGCTTCCCTCATTTTCCCAGTCAGTGGTTTTGGGTAAGTGTTCTCCTTGTGTGATCACCTGTGCACTCCTTTCCTTCTCTCTCATCTTTCTCTGTGACCAGGGCTCCCCCACCTCCACAGCACCTGTGATCTGTTTCTCCTCCAAACCACATCTCTACAACTCCTACCTTCCACAATGTGTTCCCTTCTCTCCCTCTAGTTGTGCAGTTTGTTCTGTCACTTCTCAGGTAAATTTCTTGGATATTCAGAATGATTTGACATTTTTTCTAGCTGTGTTCAAGTGAGGAGGCAAGTCTACAGTCCTCCTCATACTTTGCCAACTTAGCTTCTCCCCCATTTAGTAGTATTTTAGATATATGTTCTTTTCATTTTGATCTCTTTAAAAGGTCAAATAAATAAAGGTCAAATAATACAATGACTATTAGAACTAATTATCTGCATTAGCAAATAAATGCAATATCATAAATCTATAATCATTATTTCATTTACAATGAAAAGCAACAGTTTACTGTATTTTTCTGTTACAAATTAAAGCTCATTTAAGTCCCTTCAATCTATTAAAAACTTAGCAAAATTATGTTTTGATTACATGATAACAGAGCTTTCATTGTTAATATATGAACCTATTTAAGATAATTTTTTTTGTCAAATGAGAATAAGAAGAAATATTCTTAGTTCCACATACTATCCTGGGACTTTAAAAACTTAATCTTGTATTTAACGTTTGAAGAGCTTATGTTTTAATAAAATTCCAAGCAATGGGTCTTCAGTGATTATGTTAATCATTTACACGTTTTCCTCAACCATACTGAAAACTACTTGCCATATACATTTACAGACATGTAGAGAACCTTACTTATTTTTCTGGTAGATAACACAGTGGCTGCCGCATCCAACGCCTTTACTATAAGCGTTTGCTGAATGAATCAATGAATGGAATGTTTTGTGCATATAGCCTATGCATTGATTTCAGAGTGCCGTGACACAGATTTAATTTAGGTCATTTGTTCCTTAATATATGTTACTCAATCTTCATCCTATCCTTGCTTTTTCAAGGGAAAAGATAAGGAGAAATTTGCTTTGATGCAATGAGTAGTCAGAAGAGACTTTTGGAAAAGAATAAGATTCTCAAGAATGCAGAACTTTATGGTGGGACAATATTGGCAATGTAACTTGTGTTTAAATGTAATGCTAGAGGACATATTGGAAAGATAGTATTAGATAGAATGCTTTTAAGAAGAAATATCTGAAGTTAGTTAACAAAAAGAATGAGGACAATGTTCTAGGCAAGAGAACAGTGTGAGCAAAGGTCCCTTGAAAAAAAATCAGGGCAGGAAAATGAAAGTTAAGTCATTGTGGCTACCATTTTGTTAAGTAACCCCTCTGTCTCATCAATTCCATAATAAATGCTACCACAGAAAGGTTCTAATAATTATATTTTATCCCATCATTTATCTTTTCATTCATCCATTCAACATACAGTGAGCATCTTCTATCTAGATACTATATAAATTACTGGGGAGTACAATGACAGTTAAAAACAATCCTCAATCTTGTAAGGAAAGCAAAAGTAAATGACCAATTAAAATGAAAACCTTTACCTTAAAAGTGTAAAGAAAATGCTGTGGGAATATGTGTAAATGAGTTGCTAATTGTTCTTAAATGAGAAGAAAATTTAGGAAAGGTTTTTCAGAAGACATAGAATTTAAGCCAAATCTTAAAAGAAGAATGGATATAATGAGCAAATGAGGAAGTAGAGAGGAAAGGCTTTTCAAGTGTTGTAAAGAGCCTGTTTAAGGAATACTGATGTGGAGTGTTAATGAAGCTATGGTAGCTGGCGTGTTTTATAATCATAGAGTGCATGGCAATGAGAAGTGAGTTGAGAAGAACAGACAGGATCACTTGCAGACAGTGAATTTTTTTCTGTATGCAGGAAAGGGCTATTTAGAATTTTAAGCAGAAAAATAAATTGATTTAATTTACATTTCATAAAGATCACTCTTAGGATTCTGTGGAGAATGGCGGGAGAGGCATGGGTAAACAAGAATGAAACCTAGTAGAAGACTTTCAGTCTCTGCCAAAGACTGAGGTCCCTAAATTAAGGAAGCTCCATATAAAAGCAGAAGAGTGATTGATTTACAAAATAATAGAATCACTCTCTAAACTGCAAATGAGTCCCTGTTGTGTAACGAATAAAGTATATTTTCCTTACCTTTACACTCAAAACCCTTCATTGTTTTCTCTCAATGTATCTTTCTAGCTAAACTATACTTCTAATGATACTTGGGCTCCATAAAATCATTTGATCTTTCCCTTAGGAATCTTGATTTTTTTTTTTTTTCTGTTTAGAAAACAGATACCACACGTTAATCAAATGGCACTTTTAACAGTAAATACGTTTTAGAATAAAATCTTCTTTATTAAATGATAGGATTTATTTTGATTTCTCCTAAATAGGAGAATTTCTATTTAGGAGAAATCAAATCCTACATTTTTGCTCCTGCTCATTCACAGTAAGCAGAATGTCTTGAAGTTTTCTGTGTCAATATATGTGTGAATAAATGAATAAATGAAATAGTATTTGACGTAGTATTTTTTTCCTTTGAAATTCCAAAGCAAGTGTAATTAGCAAAATTGAAGGAAGCGTCAAAAATATACATACTCTGGTAAATAAACTGGCAAAATTTATAAATTCTGTGGGAAAACCAAAATAATGAATTTTATCTTACGTGATTATGACTTCACTGGACCTCTTCATGAAACTGCCATCTTTGCAACTTCATCAGTAAAAAGCAATTGACTTTAAGAATTAAAAAAACTTATTTCTGAAAATCTAATCTCTTGTAAATAAGAAAATACTGAAAATTCTATACTTACAAGTAATGTATTTCTACCTCAATACTTTCTTGAAAATAAAAAAGTTTAGAATTCTTTTGAACAAATATATAAATCATGAAGGTAGAAAATGTAAATTGCTATCATAATCATGTAAATTCCAATCCTTTGACTATTTTATCACCTTTTATGAGCCTTCCAAGAGTTTATCTGTGGCTAAAAACAAAGATGCATCCACTTTGTCAAATTGGTTATTATAGAAAAACGTTATGACTGTCTGCTGAGAATTTAAGATTAATATGATAGCAGCATTCAGAATCTCTCTTTAAAGGTAACTTTCCTGGAATGTGATAACATCTATAAATTTTATGACCCAAACATATTTACAGACATGTAGCTAGTTAAATTTTTATATAAAATTAGAATAGTGTTGCTCTAATGCTTATATGAAATACAAATATCCTTGTTAGGCCTAGTAATGCCCTAGGAAAACTTTTGTAGTGAAAGAACAACTTAACTTTGATTTATTCTTTTCTCTAAAAGAAAAGATGTGTGTGTGTGTGTGCATATGCTTGCGTGTGTGTGTGTATGTGTAGTGAAAGAAGTTAAAAAATATAAATAATAAAAAGAAAGAATTTGGTCCATAATCTAGAAACTATCACTATTAAGGATATTTTAATATATGCTCTGTTAGTATTTTATATTTATTATGTATTTTTTAAAATGTATTATATCTACATATCGTGTTTTAAATATTTGCACTTAAAATTAAACCGTCTTTTAATATGATTAAATATTCTTCTTCAAATTCATTTTAAGTGGCTCACTATTATACTGTTTCATATATGTATCATAATATACTTGATTTTATCCATGTTGCTGGACATGTAGTACGCTTCCAATTCTTTGTGTGTATCTATTTTATGCAGATGCTACTGCTATGCAGATTTTTGCCTCTACAGGTTGTGCATCTTTTTGGCATTTTCTTTTAATATGAATTGTAGAAATAGAAATGCTTTTCTTTTCTTTTCTTTTTAGATTTTATTTATATATTTGACAGAGAGAGAGATCACAAGTAGGCAGAGAGGCAGGCAGAGAGAGAGGGGGAAGTAGGCTCTCTGCTGAGCAGAAAGCCCGATGAGGGGCTCGATCCCAGGACCCTGAGATCATGACCCGAGCTGAAGGCAGAGGCTTTAACCCACTGAGCCACTCAGGCACCCCAGAAATGCTTTTCCAAAGCAAAACGTGCACACATGTATTACTATCAATCTATTTTGATTAACTGAACTGCAGAAAGTTTGTACCAATGTACAATCTCACCAGCAGGGCTTGAGAGTAATCACTTCCCTCACCTCACCACTAAGTTTGTAACTTTTAAGCAATCTTTTCCAATTCAATTGGTACTGGTTATTAATAAGTTCAGAACACAATTATTCCTGACTCCCATATGACCTTGTTATCCAAGCTAAAAAAAAAAAAATGTTGTGCACTTTCACCAAGATATTTTTAAAAGGAAACTAACTAAATGTAAATATTTCTCATATAAAGCATTAAAATTTATAACATTTTCATTTTTTTGGAACATAAGCTCTATTTATTTTTTTTGTTTATTTATTTTATTATGTTCAGTTAGCCACCATATAGTAAATCATTAGTTTTTGATGTAGTTCAGTGATTCATTAGTTGCGTATAACACCCAGTGTTCATCACAACACATGCCCTCCTTAATACCCATCCCCTGGCTACCCCATCCCCCCACCCCATGCCCCTCTGAAACCCTTAGTTTGATTCCTGAAGTCCATAGTCTCTCATGGTTTGTCTCCCTCTCTGATTTCTCTCCTCTTCAGTTTTCCCTCCCTTCCCCTATGGCCTTCTGTGCTATTCCTTATGTTCCACATATGAGTGAAACTGTATGATAATTGTCTTTCTCTGCTTGACTTATTTCACTTAGCATAATCCCCTCAAGTTCTATCCATGTCGATGCAAATGGTGGGTATTCATCCTTTCTGAAGGCTGAGTAATATTCCATTTTAGATATATACCACATCTTCTTTATCCATTCATCTATTGAAGGACATCTTGGCTCCTTCCAGAGTTTGACTATTGTGGACATTGCTGCTATGAACATTGTGGTGCATGGGCCCCTTCTTTTCACTACATCTGTGTCTTTGGGGTAAATACCTAGTAGTGCAATTGCTGGGTCATAGGGTAGCTATAGTTTTAACTTCTTGAGGAACCGCCATACTGTTTTCCAAAGTGGCTGTACCAGCTTGCATTCCCACCAGTAGTGTAAAAGTGTTCGCCTTTCTCCACATTTTTGCCAATATTTGTTGTTTCCTGCCTTGTTAATTTTTGCCATCCTAACTGGTGTAAGGTGGTATCTCATTGTGGTTTTGTTTTAAATTTCCCTGACGGCTAGTGATATTGAACATTTTTTCATGTGTCTGTTAGCCATTCGTGTATCTTCTTTGGAGAAGTATCCGTTCATGCCTTGTGCCATTTGTTGACTGGATTATTTGTATTTTGGGTGTTCAGTTTGAGAAGTTCTTTATAGATCTTGGATACAAGCCCTGTATCTGATATGTCATTTGCAAATATCTTCTCCCATTCTGCGGGTTGGCTCTTAGTTTTGTTGACTATTTCCTTTGCTGTGCAGAAGCTTTTTATATTGATGAAGTCCCAAAAGTTCATTTTTGCTTTTGTTTCCCTTGCCTTTGGAGATGTGTTTTGAAAGAAGTTGCTGTGGCTGATGTCGAAGAGATTATTGCCTATATTCTCCTCAAGGATTTTGATGGATTCCTACCTCACATTGAGATCTTTCATCCATTTAGAGTTTATCTTTGTGTATGGTATAAGAAAATGGTCTAGTTTCATTCTTCTATATGTAGCTGTCCAATTTTCCCAGCACCATTTATTGAAGAGACTTTTTTACATTGGCTATTTTTTCCTGCTTTGTCAAAGATTAGTTGACCATAGAGTTGATTCTCTATTCAGTTCCATTGACCTATGTGTCTGTTTTTGTGCCAATACCATGCTGTTTTGGTGATCACAGCTTTGTAATATAGCATGAAGTTAGGCAACACGATGCCCCAGCTTTGTTTTTCTTTTTCAACATTCCCTTGACAACTCAGGGTCTTTTCTGTTTCCATACAAATTTTAGGATTGTTTGTTCCAGCTCTTTGAAAAAATGCCAATTGTATTTTAATAGGGATGGCATTGAAAGTGTAGATTGCTCTAGGCAGCATACACATTTTAACAATGTTTATTCTTCCAGTCCATGAGCATGGAAGGTTTTTCCATCTTTTTGTGTCTTCCTCAATTTCTTTCCTAAGTGTTTCATAGTTTCTAGAGTATAGATCCTTTACCCCTTTGGTTAGATTTATTCCTAGATATCTAACGGTTTTTGGTGCTATTGTAAATGGAATCAATTCCTTAATTTCTCTTTCTACAGTTACATTGTTAATGTATAGAAAAGCAACTGATTTCTGTGCATTCATTTTGTATCCTACCACATTGCTGAATTGGTGTATGAGTTCTAGTAATTTGGGGGTGGAGACTTTTGGGTTTTCTACAGAAAGTATCATGTTATCTGAGAAGAAGTTTGACTTCTTTGCCAATATCAATACCTTTTATTTATTTTTGTTGTCTGATTACTGATGCTAGAACTTCTAGTACTATGTTGAACAATAATGGTGAGAATGGGCTCCCTGTCATGTTCCTGACCTTACGGGAAAAGCTTTCAGCTTTCCCCATTGAGAATGATATTTGCTGTGGGCTTTTCATAGATGGTTTTTATGATACTAAGGAATGTTCCCTCTATCCCTACACTGTGAAGAGTTTTAATCAGGAAAGGGTGCTGTATTTTGTCAAATGCTTTTTCTGCATCAATTGAGAGGATCATATGGTTCTTGTCTTTTCTTTTATTAATGTGCTCTATCACGTTGTTGATTTGTGAATGTCGAACCACCCTTGCATCCCAGGAATAAATCCTACATGGTCATGATAGATAATCCTTTTACTATACTGTTGAATCCTATTGGCTAGGTTCTTGTTGAGTATTTTGGCATCCATGTTCATCAGGGATATTGGTCTGTAATTCTCTTTTTTGGTGGGGTCTTTGCTTGGTCTTGGGATCAGGGTAATGCTGGCCTCACAGAATAAGTTTGAAAGTTTTTCTTCTGTTTCTATTTTTTGAAACAACTCCAGTAGAATAGGTATGATTTCTTCTTTAAATGTTTGGTAGAGTTCCCCTGGGAAGCTATCTGGCCCTGGACTCTTGTTTTTTGGGAGGTTTTTGATTACTGCTTCAATTTTGTTACTCATTATTGGTCTATTCAGATTGTCTATTTCTTCCTGTTTTAGTCTTGGTAGTTTATAAATTTCCAGGAAGGCATCATTTCTTCCAGGTTACTTAATTGATTGGCATATAGTTCCTGGTAATAATTTCTTTTTTTTTTTTTTTTAATTTTATTTATTTATTTGACAGAAAAAGTTCACAAGTAGGCCGAGAGGCAGGCAGAGGGAAAGGGGGAAGTAGGTTCCCTGCTGAGCAGAGAGCCTGATGCAGGGACCCTGAGATCATGACCTGAACCAAAGACAGAGGTTTAACCCACTGAGCCACCCAGGCGCCCCCCGCCACCCTGCCCCCCCCCCCCCCGGTAATAATGTCTGATAATTGTTTCTATTTCCTTGGTGTTAGTCCTGATCTCTCCCCTTATATTCATGATTTTATTAATTTGGGTCGTTTCTCTTTTTTTTTGGATAAATCTGGTCAGAGGTTTGTTGATCTTATTAATTCTTTCAAAGAAACAGCTTCTAGTTTTGTTTATCTGTTCTACTATTTTTCTGGTTTCTATTTCACTGGTCTCTGCTCTAATCTTTATTATTTCTCTTCTCCTGATTGGTCGAGATTTTATTTGCTGTTCTTTCTCCAGCTCCTCTAGATGTAAGGTTAACTTGTGGATTTGAGATTTTTCTACTTTTTTGGGAGAGGCTTGGATGGCTATGTATTTCCCCCTTAGGACTGCCTTTGCAAAATCCCATAGATTTTGTACTGATGTGTTTTCATTCTCATTGGTTTCCATGAATTGTTTAAGTTCTTCTTTAATTTTCTGGTTGACCCAATCATTCTTTAGTAGGATGCTCTTTGACATCTAAGTGTTTGAATCCCTTCTAAATTTTTTTCTTGTCCTCGATTTCCAGTTTCAAAGCATTGTGGTCTGATAACATTCAGGGAATAATCTCAGTCTTTTGGTATTTGTTGAGACCTGATTTGTGACCCAGTATGTGGTCTGTTCTGGTGAAAGTTCTGTGTGCACTCAAGGAGAATGAGTATTCTGTTGTTTTAGGGTGGAATGTTCTGTATGTATCTATGAGGTCCATCTGGTCCAATGTGTCATTCAAAGCTCTTGTTCCTTTGTTGGTCTGCTTAGATGATCTGTCCATTGCTGAGAATGACATGTTGAGGTCTCCCACTATTAATGTATTATTATCAATTTGGGTAACAGTTGGCTTATATAGTTGTCTGCCCCCATATTAGGGGCATAGATATTTACAATTTTAGATTTTCTTGTTGGATAGATCCTTTAAGTATGATATAGTGTCCCTCTACATCTCTTACTACAGTCTTTGGTTTAAAATCTAATTTTTCTGGTATGAGAATTGCTACCCCTGCTTTCTTTTGAGGTCTGTTGGCATGACAGATGGTTCTCCTTCCCCTCACTTTCAATCTGAAGGTGTCCTTAGGTTCAAAATGAGTCTCCTGTAGACAGCATATGGATGGATCCTGTCTTTTTATCCAATCTGCAACCCTGTGCTGTTTCATGTGCTCGTTTAGGCCATTCATGTTGAGGGTAACTATTGAAACATATGAATTTAGTGCCATCATATTGCCTGTAAAGTCCCTGTTCCTAAAAATTGTCTCTGTAAACTTATGGTCTATATTATTCTTGGGGTGTTTCTTCTTGTATAGATTCCCCCTTAATATTTCTTGCAGGGCTGGCTTGGTGGTCACATATTCTTTCAGTTTCTGCTAGTCTTGGTAACTCTTTGTCTCTCCATCCATTCTGAATGACAGCCTTGCTGGATAAAGTATTCTCAATTGCATGTTCTTCTCATTTAGTAGCCTGGATATGTCTTGCCAGCCCTTTCTGGGTTGCCATGTCTTTGTGGATAGGTCTGACATTATTCTGGTATTCTCCCTCCATATGGAAGAAATCTCTTCCCCCTAGTTGCTCTCAGGATAGCTTCCTTTGCTCTAAGATTTGGATGTTTTACTATAATATGCCAGGGTGTTGGTCTGTTTTTATTGATCTTGGGAGGGGTCCTTTCTGCCTCTTGGACATGAATGCTTATTTCCTCCCCCAGATTAGGGAAGTTCTCAGCTATGATTTTCTCGAATATAAGATTTTTGATTCTCAGCTATGATTTCTCAAATATTCTACCCCCCCTCTCTCCACCCCCTCAGGAATCCCAGTAATTCTGACATTGGAAAATTTCATGGCATCATAGAACTCTCTAAGTCTGATCTCATGGGCTTCTAGCTGCTTATCCCTAGCCTCTTTGGCTTCCTTCCTTTCTGTTATCTTATCTTCCAGATCACTAATTTGTTCTTCTGCCTCATTTACCCTGGCTGTTAGGGCATCCCGTTTAGACTGCATCTCATTCATAGCATTTTAAAGTTCGGCCTGATTAGATCTCATTTCTGCCCTCAGAGATTCTATACTGTCACTAATGGTTTTCTCAAACCTAGCTATTGATGTCATAATTGCTACACTGAAGTCTATTTCTGACATCTTGCTTATATCCATATCCATTAGGTCTGTGGCAGAGGCCATTGCCTCTGGTTCTTTTCTCAGTTCGGAATTTCTCCTCCTAGTCATTCTGTTGAGGGATGGTTGAGGGAATGTATAGAGTCCAAATTATCAGCCATGACTCAAGCAAGATGCACCCTAGGAAAATCTGGTTCCAGCATTGGAAACCACCCCCAAGAAAACAAAGCCAAAATGAAACACAAGAATAAAATTTATAAAATTAAAAAGAAAATTGAAAAAAAATTGAAAATTTGAAAAAAGGGGGGTGAAGAGAAGGGAGGCTATAATCTCTAAGTGTGGAGAAAGTAGGGTTTCAGTTGTTCCTGAGTGTATTTTGTTCTGTTTGTAGAGGACACTACTTCCCAAAATTACAGGGAAAGTAAAACTTGTATATATATAAAGGTAGTATTGAATAGGGAAAAAAAGACTACAATGAGGCATATATCTATAAAAAATATAGGTGTGAAAAAGTACAAGTTAAAAAGCTACTATGAAATATAAGTTGATATATTAAACATCTAGTCAAAATGAGAAAAAGGTAAAAAGAAAAAACAGAGAAGCATAGAAAAAGAATAAAGAGAAAAAGAGAGTTGTATCTAAAAATTAAACCGTGAGGCAACACCTTGAGCTCAATATACTATTTTCTCCTGGTGTTGGGATTTTACAGTTACGCGGGGACCATAGAGTTGTCGTCCTCTTGTTCTTCCAGCTTGTCTTCTGGGGGAATGGCCTGCCGTGCTATTTCTCAGGCAACCCTGAGAAAGGCAGAGTTGCCCTGCCCCATGTCAGGGGGCTGGACTCAGTGGAAACTGGTTTTTTGAGCTTTTCTTCTCTAGTGGCTTTCCATACCTCTTCTGAGGGTCAGAGCAAAATTACCACACCCAAACCTCTGGCCCAGAGCAGAGAAGTCTCAGTCTACTTTCTTCACTTAACCCTCCAAGACACACAGTCTCAATTTCTGTTGCTGAAAACTATAGCCTCCCAAAGTGCATGCCCACAGTGACTCAATGGTCGTCCCAGGGCCCCAGGTGTGTCCCTTCCCTTTGTGCTTCTAAAACCATGAGTGCTTCAGGCTTGTGGGGGCTCGTGTGCACAGGCACACCTATAGCTCCTGGATCCTGCTTGCATGCTGCTCTACAGACCTTTCCTGGCCGATACCACTCTGCAAGATTTTACCCATCCTTGGTGCAGGACACTTTTGTGCTCTGGTGTTATATCACTTTCCAGGTGCCAGCTTATGGAGGCTCCCTTCCCCTTCTGTTTATCTTTCGATATCTTCCCACAGATTCACAACTCTGACCTTCCTACCTCCTGACGGGTGGTGTTTTTCTGTTTGTAGAGATCCAGATATATATTCTTACATCCCAGGCTGATTTTGTGGGTGTTCAGAAGTGTTTGGTAGATATCCAGCTAAATTCAGGGGACCAGTTGAAATCGGGTCCCCTACTCTTTACCATCTTCTCTCCTTATAACATTTTTAAACAGTAGATGGTTATTAGGTTTAACATTTACTTTGAAACCCAGATATCTTATATATAGTCTCTTTGGGCTGTGTTATATTATCTATGATTATGTTTTATTTTGTAATGTTGTTTTCCATTGAGAAATTTCATTTCTCACATTCTAACTTTCTCACAATATGAGGCAGATTCAAGGTGG
Source organism: Potos flavus (assembly GCA_028534135.1). Classification (NCBI taxonomy): domain Eukaryota; kingdom Metazoa; phylum Chordata; class Mammalia; order Carnivora; family Procyonidae; genus Potos; species Potos flavus. The sequence continues at coordinate 28,631,840 of CM052897.1, forward strand.
CTGGATATTTTGGGATGTGTGAGAGTCTAAATGGGATTAAGGAAAAACAAAGAGTATCTTTTCAAATTTAGAAGGATTTTAAAAAGCAAAACAAAAACAGGTTCTTGTTTTCTAGGCAGAGAGCATCAATAACAGCAAAAAAAAAAATCACCTATTGTGTATGAATTATTGTATTGAGGTAAAGCGACATAATGAGTTATAGTAATGTTTATTTTGTATGTTGTGGATCTCTAACATGAGCATGTGGATTTTATAATTTAATTCTTATAACAACTATAGGTGGGATATAATTATGAATTTTGTTCCCAGGTGAGAAACCTCTGACTGAAAAATTATATTTTATTTGATGCAGTTCACAAAGTAAATTACTCTCTGACCAAGGATTCAACCCTAAGTCTTAACTGGTCTAATTCATAGGGCTAGAAGGAGGCCTTTGTTTCAGGTTTTCCTGAAATAACCTTAGGAAACCAAAACTAATAGTAGTTAAATTATTTGCCCAGGGTTATTTAGGGAATCAAGGGAAAAATCAAAATGTGCTTATTTCTCTATGAGAAACATCACATATATAAAAATAATTTTCTGAAATATGTTGCATATGATTGATTGTGCCAGCCCTGTCCAATAAAAATATGTTGCATGCTACATTTGTAATTTTAAATTTTCTGGTTAGATCACCTTTAAACAAGTAATGGCAAGTATGTGGAGAAATTGGAACACTTGCACCCTATTGGTGGGAATGCAGACTGGCTGCTACGGAAAAGAATATGGACATTCTAAAGAGTTAAAATTAGAACTACCATATTATTCAGCAATCCAACTTTTGGATATTTATGCCATAGATTGAAATCAAGAACTTAATGAGATATTAGCAGTATTGTCATCTGTTGCATTGCCATGCACTAATTATTAAGCCACACAAAGAGAGATTAAGGAAACAATTCAAAACAAATTCCATTTACAATTGCACTAAAAATAATAAAATACCTAGGAATAAACTTAACTAAAGAAGTGAAAGACCTGTATTCTGAAAACTATAAAACACCGATGAAAGAAATTGAAGATGACACATTAGCCAAGATATGGAAACAACCTTAATACCTATTAGCAGAGGAATGGCTAAAGAAACTGTGGTATATTGATCCAAAGGAATACTGTCGAATATTGAAAACAAAGGAAATTCTACAATATGCGACAGCATGAATATATCTTCATAATATTAAACTGAATGAAATAAGCCAGTCCTTTTTGTCCCCAAGAGGACAAATACAACATGATTCTACTTATATGAATGAGGTATCTAAACAGATCATAGAATCAGAGTGAATTGTTGTTATCATGGCTGTGGGGAGGTAGAAATGGGGAGTTATAATCAACAGGCATAAAGTTGCAGTCAAGCAAGATGAATTCACTTTAGAGATTTACTATACAGCTTCGTTCCTAAAGTGAACAATAATATATTATTAAAATTTTGTTGAGAGTAGGTTTCATGTTAACTGTTCTTGCCATAATTAAAAAATAATGCTTAAAAACAATTACTTTACTTGAAACCACAGAATTCTTCAGTAATTAATGTGGGAATATAATTTATATAATCTTGAACCGGTTATATTGTGAAGAGGAAGTTCTATTTATCCACTTTCACAAAATAGATTAGAAAAAGAGCATCGTTATTATGTTAGTAAATGAGGTAATTCAGGAGCACATTGCCTCACCTAAAATGCACGTTATTCTTTTATCTTCGAGAAACTTAGGGCCCTTGAAAACTGTGTATACATACTCATAGTACACTGAAACATCTGGAATATGTTTATAATGATCAAGGACCTTAAATTTCTCAAAGCTAGGAAAATAGTGTGTATTTTAGTTGAAGACACAAACACACACACAAAATAAATTACTATCCCTTTAAATTGTCAGGCTGTGTTTCTCACACTTTAGAATGTTTCAGAATCTTATTTTACATAAAATAAAAAATATGATTGTGAGTTTCTCCTAAAAATCTTATGTGTGAGAATGAATCAGATTAGCATTGATTTTAAATTTCATTATAAAACTAACTGCTAAGTTATATGTAAAAGATATTTATTTAATGTATTATATATCGATGTAAAACTGACCAACTGATAAATTAATTTAGGTTCTTTTCTTTTTCCAAGGTTAATGGTAATAATAAGTAAATATTAAAGACATTGTGATGTTCAGTTTTCATTCAGAGTAATCTCCAATATATGATTATTTTCTATTCTTTCCTCTTGTGTAACTTGGGTTTTCAGGATGCTTCTATACTATACATTTCACCTTGAGATTTAATCATACCAACGATTGCAGTTTGACACAGATAACTTATTTTTTTCCTGTTTTATTAAGAAATAATTGACTGACAGGCGTACTGTGGAGATATGGGTTTTTACTTCAGTAAAGCAAATATCACAATAAAACAAGTCAAAGTTAATTTTTTTGGTTTTCCAGTTCATAAAAGGCTATATTTATACTATACTTTAGTCTTTTAAATATGCGATAGTTTATGTCTAAAAAAAACCCCAATACACATGCCTTAATTAGAAAAAATACTTTATTGCTAAAAATGCTAACCATCATCTGAGTTTTCTCTGATGCATTATCTTTTTGCTGGAAAAGGATCTTGCCTCATTGTTAATGGCTTCTGACTGATCAGGGTGGTGTTTGCTGAAAGTTGGGGTGTCTGTGGCAGTTTCTTAAAATAAAACAAAGTTTTCCACAAAGACTGACTTTTATTTTCATGTATACTTTCTCTGTAGCTTATGATGCAGGTTGATAGCATTCTACCCACAGTAACACTTGTTTCAAAATTAGAGTTAGTCCTCTCAACCCCTTCCACTGCTTTATCAACTAAGTTTATGTAATATTCTAATTATTTCATTGTCAACAATCTACACAGCATCTTCACCAGAGTCAATTCCATCTCCAAAAACCACTTTCTTTGCTTATCCATAAGAAGCAATTCTTCATCCATTAAAGTTTTAACATGAGATTTGAGCAAATCAGTCACATCTTCACACTCACTTCAAATTCTATATAGTAAAAAAATTTGAAATATTGTGAGAATTACCAAAATGTGACACAGAAACATGAAATGAACAAAGGTTGTTGGAAAAATGGTGCCGATAGACTTGCTCAATGCAGGGTTGCCGCAAACTTTCAAATTATAAAAAAAATGATATCTGAAAAGTGAATAAAGCAAAGTACAATAAAACAAAACAAGGTATACTTTGTATCATTGTATAAATTTAAGACATACAACACTAGAGTTTGATTTAAATTTATTGCGAAATAATATCATAGTAAGTTCAGCTAACATCCATCTTCTCATATAGATACAAGCAAAAGAAAAGAAAAAGAAAACAGCAGACTAAAAGAAAGAAAAATTTGTGATGAGAACTGTTAGGATTTACTCTGTTAATAACTTTCCTATGTATCATACAACAGTGGTAGCTGTAGTTATCATGCTGTACATTACATCCGTAGTCCTTATTTATCTTATTACTTGAAGTTTGTGCCTTTGGACCACCTTCCTCTAATTCCAGCCCCCCCTCCCATCTGCCTCTGGTAACCACAAGTCTGGGCTCTATTTTTATGATTTTGGATTTTTGTTTGTTTATTTGGTTTTGTTTAGATTCTAAAAACAAGAGAGATCATACAGAGTAAGATAATACAGTATATATTTTTTTGTCTTATTTCACTTAGCATAAAGCCTTCAAGATCTACCCCTGTTGTTGCAAATGGTTGGATTTTTCTGGGTTTTTTTTTAATGGCTAAGAAATATCCATATCTATATCATACATATATCATATGTACACATGGTATGTATGATATATATATTGTTTGTGTTTCCCTTGCTTACTCTAGCTAAGGGTTTTTTAATTTTGTTTATCTTTTCAAAGAACCAACTCCTAGTTTGCTTGATATTTTCTATTGCTTTTCTGCTCTCTATTTCATTGATTTTTGTTCTAACCTTTATTATTTCCTTTCTCCTGCTAACTTTGGCTCAGTTTTTATTTTTCTAGTTCCTTAAGGTATAGTGTCAGTGTCCTTAAGGTATATTGTTTATTTACGATCTTTCTTGCTTCTTAATGTACATGTTTATTGTTGTGAACTTCTCTCTTAGAGTTGCTTTTGCTGCATTCGACAAGTTCTGATATGTTCTTATTCCATTTTCATTTGTTTCAAGAAATTTTTTATTTCCCCATTTGTTTCTTCTATGATCCTTTGGTTGTTCAGGAGAGTCTTATTTAATTTCCATGTTTTGTGAATTTTCCAGTTTTCCTCTTGTTAATTGATTTCTAGTTTCATGCCATTGTTGTCAGAGAAGATACTTGGTATGATTTCCATCCTCCTGAATTTGCTAAAACATGTCTTGTGGCTTAACATGTGGTCTATCCTAGAAAATATTCCATGTATGCTTGAGAAGAATGTGTATTCTGCTGTTGTTGAGTAGAATGTTCTCTATATGTCTGTTAAAGTCCGTTTGTTCTTTAGTATTGTTCAAATCCACCATTTTTTTATTCTCTGTTTGGATGATCTGTCCATTGTTAAGAGTGGAGTATTAGTGTCTCCAACTATTATTATAGAAATGTTTATTCCTCCTTTTAGCTCTGTTAGTTTTTGCTTTATATATTTAGGTGTTCCAGTGTTGGTCTGAAAATATTTATAGTTGTGATGTATTCTTGGTATATTGACCACTATATCATTATATAATGACTTTGTCTCTTTTTACCATTTTTAGTTTAAAGTCTATTTTGTCTGCTATGAATATATCTACTCCTGTCTTTTTGTTGTTGTTGTTATCATTTAGTTGAAATGTCTTTTTGCATTCCTTCATCTTCAGTCTTTATGTGTCTTCAAGGCTGAAGTCAGGCAGCATATTGTTGGATCTTTGTTTTTATCCATTCAGCCATTCTGTGTCTTTTAATTAGAGAATTTAATCCATTTCCATTTAAAGTAAATATTGGTATATAAGGATTTACTGTTGCTATTTTGTTCATTATTTTCTGCTTGTTTTGGAGATCGATTGTTCCTTGTTTTTTTCCTCCTATGTTTTTTAATGTTATGATGTCTTTTGACATCAGGATGTTCTGATGTCTTGATAATGTTCTTTTTTTATTAAATTTTAAATTTTAATTCCAGTATTCTTATATTAGTTTCAGGTATACAATACAGTGATTTAACAATTCTATACATTACTCAGTGTTCATCATGATAAGTGTACCTTCAATCACTATCATCTTTTTCATTCTTCTACCCTCTCCCACCTTCCCTCTGGTAACCATCAGTTTGTTCTCTATCATGAAGAGTCAGTTCTTGGTTTGTCTCTCTCCCCCCACCTTTTCTCATTTGTTTTGTTTCTTAAATTCTACATATGGGCGAAATCATATGGTATTTGTCTTTCTCTGACTGACTTATTTCGCTTAGCATTATATAGTGTAGCTCTATCCATGTTGTTGCAAATGCCATGATTTCATTCTCTTTTATGGCTGAATAATATTCCATTATATATATCACATATATGTATATGTTTTCATACACACAATGTATATATATTAAAAAAATATATATTACATACATAATATAAATATGTATATATTAAATCTTCTTTATCCATTCATCAGTTGATGGATACTTGGGCTGCTTCCATAATTTGGCTATTGTAAATTATGCTGCAATAAACATGGGGTACATGTATCGCTTTGAATTAGTGTTTTGTATTTTGGGAGTAAATACCCAGCAGTGTGATTCTTGGATTGGGTAGTTCTATTCTTAACTGTCTGAGGAAGCTCTATACATTTTCCACAGTGGCTACACCAGTTTGCTTCCCTACCAACAGCACACAAGTGTTCCTTTTTTCCACATCCTTGATTAACACTTGTTGTTTCCTGTGTTTTTTATTTTAGCCATTCTGACAGATGTGAGGTGATATCTCATTGTAGTTTTGATTTGCATTTTTCTGATGATGACTGATAATGAATGAATTCAGTAATGTTTTAGGATACAAAATCAATGTACAGAAATCTGTTGCATTTCCATATACTAATAATGAAGAAGCAGAAAGAGAGATTAAGGAAACAATTCCAAACAAATTTCGTTTACAATTGCAGTAAAAATAATAAAATACCTAGGAATAAACTTAAACAAAGAAGTGAAAGACCTATACTCTGAAAACTATAAAACACTGATGGAAGAAATTGAAGATGACAAAAAGAAATGGAAAGACACTCCATTCTTATGGGTTAGAAGAACAAATATTATTATTTTTTTGAAGAACAAATATTATTAAAATGTCTATACTACCCAAAGCAATCTAACACGTAATGCAAGCCCTATCAAAACACCAACAGCATTTTTCATAGAACTACAACACACAATCCTAGAATTTGTATGAAATCACAAAAGACACCAAATAGTCAAAGTAGTCTTGAAAAAGAAAAACAAAACTGGAGGTATCAGAATTCCAGTTGTCAGATTATATTATAAAGCTGTAGTAATCAAAACAGTATGATACTGGCACAAAAATAGACACATGGATCAATGGAACAGAATAACAAGCGCAGAAATAAACCCACAGTTAAATGGTCAATTAATATTCAACAAACGAGAAAATAATATGCAATGGAAAAAAGTCTCTTCAACAAATGATGTTAGGAAAACTGGACAACTTCTTCTAAAAGAATGAAACTGAATCTCTTTCTTACACCAAAAATAAACTCAATATGGATTAAATACTAAATGTGAGACCGGAAACTATAAAAATCCTAGAAGAGAGCACAGGCAGCAATTTCTCTGATATCGGCTGTAGCAACATTTTTCTAGCTAGGTCTCCTGAGGCAAGAGAAATAAAAGCAAAAATAAACCATTGGGATTACCTCAAAATAAAAAGCTTCTGCACAGCAAAGGAAACAATCAACAAAACTAAAAAGCAACCTACAGAATGGGTGAAGATATTAGCAATTAACATGTCCAATATAGGGTTAATATCCAAAATATATAAAGAACTGCTCTAAATCAACACTATAAAACAACCCAACTAAAAAATGGGCAGGAGACATGAATAGACATTTCTCCACAGATGTACAGATGGCCAGCAGACACATGAATATATGCACATCATTTATCTTGTTCTTTTGCATAAATACCACAGGATTCTCCCTTGTGGTTACCCTGAGGCTTATGTAAAATATTTTGAACTTACAACATTCAAATTTAAACTGATAACAACTTAACTATAATAGAATTCATAATTTTACCCTATTTCTCCTTCCCCTCACATTTTATTTCTCACATTTTAGATTGTTGCTGTTACATTTTACATATGTTTTATATTGTGTATCTAATAACAGTTTATTATAATTATTGTTATGTTTAATACACTTGCTATTTTTAAATTTTTAAATTAATTATAAGTGAATTATGAATGACTGTTACCATATTGCAGAATCTAACTATGATTATATATTTGCTATTACCAGTGAAATTTACACTATTATTTTGTTTTTATGATGTTAATTAGTGTACCATTTCTTATAAGGCAGGTCTGTAGGTAAATAAAATCTTTCAGTTTTTATTCATTCAGGTAAGTCTATATCCCCCTTTCATTTCTGCAAAACAGTTTCACCAGGTATAGAATTCTTGGCTAACACTTGTTTTCTTTCAGTATTGTGAATATGTCATCCCATTCTCTCCTGGCTGAAAAGTTCATGTTGAGAAATATGCCAGTAGTCTTATGGGGGGTTCCGCTGTATGTAATCTCTCTTTTCTCTTGCTGCTCTTAAAACTTTGTCTTTGGCTTTTAATGGTTTAATTATGTTAATTATACATTCTAATTTTGGAATAGCCCTATTATAATTTTGGCATAGCCCTTTTGGTGTAGCCCTATATGGATCCAACCTTTTTCAGGTCTTTCAGATCTCACTGATTTGGATATTCATTTCTTTCCTCAGGTTTGGAAAGTTTTAGCCTTATTACTTTAAATATACTTTCTGGGGTGCCTGGGTGGCTCAGTGGGTTAAAGCTTCTGCCTTTGGCTCAGGTCATGATCTCAGGATCCTGGGATTGAGCCCCGCATCGGGCTCTCTGCTCAGCAGAAAGCCTGCTTCCCCCTCTCTCTCTGCCTGCCTCTCTGCCTACTTGTGATCTCTCTGTCAAATAAATAAATAAAATCTTAAAAAATATATATATACTTTCTGTTCTTTTTGTCTTGTTCAAAAATTCCCGTAACGTGAATATTGTTTCTTTTCATTGTGTCCAATAATTCCCATAGACATTCTTTTTCCTTTTTCTTAATTATTTCCTTGACTGATAATTTCCAATATTCTATTCCCCAGGTCACTGATTCTTTCTTATGCATAGTGTACTACTTTTGAAACTCTCTTTCGAATTCTTCACTTCAGTTATTGCATTTTTCAACTCTGGTATTTTGTTTGTTTTGTTTTGATTTTTGATGGTTCCTATTTCTTTGTCAATTTTCTCATTTTATTCATGGATTGTTTTCCTAATTTTGTTTTGTTTTCTGTGTTTTCTTGTAGTTCAGCTAACTTCCTTAAGAGGATGATTCTGAATTATTTCTCTGACAGTTCATATATGTCCATTTCTTTAATATTAGTTTTTGGAGCTTTATTAATTTCCTTTGGTAGTGTCATATTTACCTGATTTTTTTTTAATCTAAGCATCAGTGTTTGTGCATTTACATGATTGAGCTCCTCTTAGATTTTATAGGCTTGTTTGGGAGAGACCATTCTTCCCCAGTCAGTTCAGTTTAGCTTTCTGGGTAAGTTTGTTGGCAATGCTCTTCATTAAGCAGGGCCTGCTATTATGGTCTATTTTTGGGTGAAGCAACCCTTCGAGGTCTAAAGATGGAGATGGGGGTCCCACTGTCTGAGAACAGTTGGATAGGACTGCTGGCTTGTTTTTCTACCCAAGTCAGGATGTAGGATAGGCTGTGCATTTGCCTGCATTCTCTAGTCAGGCTTACTAGATTGTTGTGAATGGGCCCTATATTCAGTAGTAGATGGGGCTATGAATTAGGCCTTCTAGCAGGACTGGACCTAAGTTTTGTACAGCTCATTGTTAGGAATTTGAACTAGGTCAGAGTGTGTATTAAATTCTCTGGTCAGGTGAGGCCACCAGTTTTCCTCTGCAGATGAATGATACCAGGGGCTGTGCACTCTGTTCAAATGTCACTGTATAGAGTGCTGTTAAATGGGCTATGCAGCTTCCTACATGCACTGGTTAGGTTCCTTGTATGGACAGGCTAAAGACATATTCAGTACAGAGGGGGCTATGAATTAAATTTCCTGACTAGGCCAAATAGGAGAAATAGCTCTAAAGCCTGTAAAACTCTTTATTGTCTTAACTCTAGCTGACCTATACCCCAAGTGCCTTGACTGAACAGGACCACTGGCTTTTTTTTCTGCAAACTATTGGTTCTTCCAGCCCACCTCTTAGTTCAAATGATTCACAGCTTTTAAGAGTTGTCTCCAGATCTCTGATCAGTTGGTAGGAATGTGATTCATCTCCTTTCCTGCATGTGATTAAACTGGACTCTAAAGCCAAAGGTCGACAGCATGACTCATGTGGAGCCCAGTGGACACTGCAGTACTCCTGTGGAGAAGAAGGGCAGATAGCCGGGTGGGGGGTGGGGCAGGAGGAGTGATCTGAGGATCCCCTGGGATGCACTGAGAGAGACAGTTCCCTCTTGGAATCAATCTGGGAGAGGTTGGCATTGCATACCTGGGGACAAAAGAGCCGGTGAGCACCATTTCTCTCCCCTGCCCCTCAGCATTAACTTCAGTAAGCAGAGTAGTCCCAACAGTAGTGGCTTAAACTACTCACACCAAACCCTGCCCCCCTGCACTCACCTGGTACTGCTTTTCCCTGGCAAGCGTTCCTGAGAACTGGAGCAGTGGGTCCCTCCCCTGGAAGACCATCACAAATCCCCCACATGCACCATGTCTGCTAAACATAGGGTTCTGTAAAGCATCTGCTCTCCTGGGAATAGCATCATGTCTCTTTTAGCAAGCAGATAAGAGCACACCTAGTCAAAACTCACCACACTCTGGCCAAGGTCCAAACACTTCTCACTGCAGGCAAGAAGAAACTCTGCCAAGGACTACGTGAGGGAAAGAGCAGCCAAATCACAGCACCAGAGTGCACATACACACCAGAGACTCATCCTGAAGCACCAGGACTTAGTATATGAATTCTTCTTCATAAAGCCATTACTCTCAGGAACAGAAAACATAACAAGCTTTCCTAACATAGAGGAGAAGATAGAGCCCTAGACAAAATGCCAAGATGCAGGAATGCATCCCAAAATAAAGAACAAGAAAAGATCATGGCCAGGGATTTAATTGAAACAGATATAAGTAATATGCTTGATCTGAAATTTAAAGCAATAATTCTAAGGCTACCACCTGGGCTTAGAAAATCATAGAAGACATAAGGGGGTCTCTCACCACAGAGATAAAATACCTAAAAAAGTAGTCAGGCCAAAATAAAAATTGCTATAACTGAGATGCAAAACCAACTGGATCTAATGACCACATAGATGGAAGCAGCATAGAAATAAAAAAAGTGATATAAAAGATAAAATTATAGAACATACTGAAGCTGATAAGAAGAGGGAAAGAAAAATATTGGATCACACGAAGGTAGACTTAGGAACTCATCAACTTCATAAAGTGTAATAACATTTGTATCACGGGAGTTCCAGCAGAACAGAGGGGAAAAGGGTCAGAAGGATTGTTGAGGAAATTATAGCTGAAAACATCCTTAATCTGGGGGAAGAAGAAGACATCTAGACCCAGGAGGCACAGAGATCTCCCATTAAATCAACAAAAGCTGGCTAACACCAAGATATATTATATTTGAATTTGCAAAATATAGAAATGAAGAAAAAAAAAAATACTAAAAGCTGCAAAAGAGTTACCTAGCTTGCAAGGGAAGACAAATAAGGTTAGCAGCAGACCTCTCCACAGAAACTTGGCAGGCCAGAAGAAAGTGCATGATATATTCAATGTGCTGAATGGGAAGAATATGGAACCAAGAGTACTCTATCCAGCGAGGCTTTCGTTTAGAATAGGAGGAGAAATGAGTTTTCCAGACAAAAAAAACTAAAGGAGCTTGTGACCACTAAACCAGCCCTGCAAAAAATATTAAAGGGGACTTTTGAGTGAGAGAGAGAGAGACCAAAAGTGACAAAAATTAGAAAGGAACAGAGGAAATCTCCAGGAACAATGACTTAACAAGTAATACAATAGCATTAAATTCATATCTATCAATAATCACTCTGAATGTAAATGACCTAAATACACCAATCAAAAGCTTCAAGATGTCAGAATGGGAAAAAAATAAATAAATAAATAAAAACAAGACCCATCTATATGCTGACTACAACAGGCTCATTTTAGATGTCCTTTAGCATGAAAAATGTTTCTCCACCTCCTCGCTTTAAATCTGCCAGTGTCTTTGGGGGCAGATTTAAAGCGAGGAGGTGGAGAAACATTTTTCATGCTAAAGGACATCAAAAGACAGCTGGAGTAGCCATCTTTATATCAGACAAACTAGATTTTAAACCAAAGATTGTAACAAGATATGAAGAAGGGCACTATATCATAACAAAGGAGTCTATCCAACAAGAAAATCTAACAATTGTAAATATTTATGCTCTCAATGTAGGATTGCCCAAATATATAAACCAACTAATAACAAACAAAAAGGAACTCATTGATAATAATACAAGAATAGTAGGAGATTTTAATACCCCACTTACATCAATGGACAGATCATCTAAACAGAAAACCAACAAGGAAACAATGGCTTTGAATGACATATTGGACCAGATGGACTTCGATATATTCAGAACATTTTATCCTAAACCAGAAGAATACACATTCTTTTTGAGTACATCTGGAACATTCTCCAGAATGGATCACATACTAGATCACAAATCAGGTTTCAACAAGTACAAAAAGATTGAGACAATGTTATACATATTTTCCAACTACAATGCTATGAACCTTGAAGTCAACCACAAGAAAATTTTTGGAAAGACCACAAACACATGGAGTTTAAACAACATCCTACTAAAGAATGAATGGGCCAACCAGGAAATTAAAGGATAAATTAAAAAAGCACATGGAAACAAATGAAAGTGAAAACACAACATTTACAAATTCTTTTGAAAAGTGCTCATAAGACATAAGTAGACAGGCCTACCTCAAGAAGCAAGAAAAATCTCAAATAAATAACCTCACTTTACACTTAATGGAGCTAGAAAAAGAACAACAAAGGAAGCTTAAAGCCAGCAGAAGAAGGGAAGTAATAAAGCTTAGAGCAGAGATAAATGATATATAAACAAACAAACAAAAAAGCCAGTAGAAGAGATCAATGAAACTGAGAGTTGTTTCTTTAAAATAATTAATAATATTGATAAACTCCTAGACAGACTTATCAAAGAGAAAGGATAAAGGATCCAAATAAATAAAATCACGAATGAGAGAGGAGAGATCACACCAACACCATAGTAATATAAATAATTAAAAGAGAATATTATGAAAAATTATATGCTAACAAATTGAGAAATCTGGAAGAAGTGGATAAATTCCTAGAAACATATAAACCACCAAAAGTGAAGCAGGAAGAAATAGATTTGAACAGATGGATAACCAGTTAAGAAATTGAATCAGTAATCAACGATTTTCCAACAAACTGAAGTTCAGGGCCAGATGGCTTCCCAGGGGAGTTCTACCAAACATTTAAAGAAGAGCTAATAAATATTCTTCTCAAACTGTTTCAAAAAAAGAAATGGAAGGAAAACTGCCAAACTCTTTCTAGGAGGCAAGCATTATCTTTATTCTAAAACCAAAGACCCCACTAAGAAAGAGAACTACAGGCCAACATCCCTAATGAAGATGGATGCAAAATTACTCAACAAAATACTGAGCAAATTGAATCCAATAGTACATTTAAAGAATTATTCACCATGATCAAGTGGGATTTATTCCTGGGCTACAAGGGTGGTTCTATATTCACAAATCAATTAATGTGACACACCATATTAATAAAGGATAAGAACCACATGATTCAAAAGATGCAGAAAAAGCCTTTGACAAAATACAGCATCCATTCTTGATAAAAACCCCCAACAAAGTAGTAATAGAGGAATATATCTCTACATAACAAGGCTATATATGAAAGAACCACAGCTAATATCTTCAATGGGGGAAAACCTTGAGCTTTTCTTCTATGGTCAGGAATAAGATAGGGATGTCCAATCTCACCACTTATTCAACGTAGTACTGGAAGTCCGAGCCTCAGCAATCACATAACAAAAAGAAATAAAAGGCATCCTAATTGGCAAGGAAGAAGTCAAGCTTTCACTATTTGCAGATGACACGATACTCTATGTAGAAAACTGGAAAGACTTCACCAAAAAATTGCTAAAACTGAGACATGAATTCACTAAAGTCTCAGGATACAAAATCAATGTATAGAAATTTATTGCATTTATATACACCAATAATGAAGCAGCAGAAGGAGAAAACAAGGAATTGATCCCTTTTACAATTGTACCAAAAACCATAAGATACCTAGAATAAACCTAATCAAAGAGATAAAAGATCTGTACTCTGAAAACTATAGAACACTGATGAAAGAAATTGAAGAGGACACAAAGAAATGCAAAAACATTCCATGCTCATGGATTGTAAAAACAAACATTGTTAAAAAGTCTATACTACCCAAAAACAATCTGCACATTTAATGCAATCCCTATTAAAATTCCACTAGCATATTTCACAGATCTAGAACAAACAATCCTAAAATTTGTATGGAATGACAAAAGACTCAGAATAGCCAAAGCAATATTGAAAAAGTAAAGCAAAGCTGGAGGCATCACAATTCTGACTTCAAGTTATATTACAAAGTTGCAGTGATCAAGACAATATAGTAATGGGACAAAAACAGACACATAAATCAATGGAACAGTGTAGGAAACCCAGAAATGGGCAAACAACTATATGATCAACTAATATTCAACAAAGCAGGAAGGAATATCCAATGGAATAAAGACAGTCTCTTCAACAAATGGTATTGGGAAAACTGGACAGCAGCAAGCAAAAGAAAGAAACTAGACTATTTTCTTAGACCAAAATAAATAAATAAATAAATAATAGTAATAAGTCAAACTGGGTGAAAGACCTAAATGTGAGACCTGAAACTATAAAAATCCTAGAAGAGAACACAGGCAATAATCTCTTTGACATCAGCTGTAGCTACTTTTTTCTAGATATGTCTCCTGAGGCAAAAGCAAAAATAAACTATTGGGACTACATCAAAATAAAAAGCTTCTGCATAATGAAGGAAACAGTCAACAAAACTATAAGTCAACCTACTGAACGGGAGATGATATTTCCTAATGACATGTCCAATATAGGATTAATATCCAAAATATATAAAAAACTTACAAAACTCAACCCCCCAAAAATAAATCATCCAAACTAAAAATGGGCAGAAGACGTGAACTGACATTTATCCTAAGAAGACATCCAGTTGGCCAACGCACACATGAAAAAAGGCTTAACATCACTCATCATCAGGGAAATGTAAATCAAAACTACAAGGAAATATCACCTCACACCTGTCAGTATGACTAAAACCAAAAACACAAGAAACCACAGTGTTGACAAGGATATGTAGAAAAAAGAACCCCCTTGCATTGTTGGTGGGATTGCAAACTGGTGCAGCCACTGTGGAAAACAGTTTGGAGGTGCCGCGAAAAGTTAAAAATAGAACTATCCTATATAGAAAACATACTGTGTATGGAAAACATATTTTATAATGCTAAGTATCTTAGGAATTGTGTGACCAGAAACAAGTTGAAGTAAATGCATACTTTTTATAGAATATACAGACTCTCATAACCATGCCCCTTTGTCCTGAAAATTTTCCCAAATTAATGCTTAGCAATTTATTATTATATATTATGTTATCATATGATGTATATTATATATTATACAATATGTTATTATATAGTATATATTAATAAATACATTATTTATATACTTTTATTATATATGTATATTATATATTTGAAATTACACAGTTATTCCAAAAATTATTGCAGTAATGATGTTAGACATCAATTTTATAATATTAAATTATTCTTTGTGTATTTTATACTTGAATCTACTTTCAAGGAATAAATAAATTTCTTGCAGTTATAATGTTTCCAATACTCTGTACAATCATGTTTAACTGATCATCCTATATCCAAATTCCATTTAGTAATGATTTATGGAATTCATACTATGTCCTGGGATTATGCTAAGCACTTTTTTTTTACTTTATTTCATTTAGCTATTAAAACAAACTTTTCAGTTAGTGAATATTTTATTCTCATTTTTTAGTTGAGGAAGATAAATTTTAACAGGATTAAAAAGTTTTCAAAGGTTGCACACCAAGTGAGTGGGAGTATTAGGGAGTTGAAAACAAGCACTCTGAGTTAGGTCTTAATTCCCAAGTTATACTATTCCTGTTATATAGTTTGTTATTTTCAAAATGCACATTAACATTTATGCCATTAAAAGCTAAATTTATGACTTGGAATTTTTATTTTTAATGTACTCAGGACATTTTATTAGTTTACATGCATGTACATGCAATTTTCATGCATATATTTAGATTATTGTTGAGTTAGAAATTAAAGAATCTACTTTTTATTTACTTTGTGTTATATAGGAATAAACATATTTATGAAGTTGTTCATGTCTTAGAAAGGTGTAAAGATACAGGTTAAAAAATTTATGAAATTTTGAATTCAATATTAATGTGACCTATATGACTCAGTGAAAAACCTCTAATTACTATTAAACAGTGGGCCTCCATATAAGAAAAAAAAAAGTCTGAATAGCCAGAGTATGAACCTTCTCCAGTAAAATGGAGAGCTTTTGTCATTTATGCAGTTCATAAAATCAGTTTAACCTCCCCAGACATGAGTGTGTATTTATAATTTAGATACTTAATTACTTCTAGTCAAAAGGGAGGCTTAAACATTTCTGTCCCTGACTTTCTGTTTGCTAAAGAAAGAGATCTCATTATTATAGCCTATCCTAAAGAGACTTGGGATGAGAATCAAAAGGGAGTATGGAATTGTGTAGCAGCAAAAGGAGAAAAAAAAACAAAAACTTTAACAGTCTTATTTTACAAATTTTCCATTGATAGAAATTTCCAGTTTCTGTTTCACAGTAGATCCTATTATACAAATTCTCCATAGTCTGAAACAGATTTTGTGAACTATTATGCTTCAAGTATATTTGGTATGAAAAGGCCCATTGTCACATCTGAAATATCTAGCATTCCCTTCCACTTGTAATTACAGGTATACTTTATCCATTAAACTAGGAAGGATTAAGCATTGCTCTATCTCAGGGAAACAAATTATAAAGTCTTTTTTTTCAATAAAGTCTTAATATAGAATTTAATAATAAGTGATATAGTGAGCAGAATTTCTTATCTTTTAAACTAATATTATTAAGCAATATTCTGTTATTTTAATCAATCTTCCTAACACTGTTTACATACTTTTTCAGCACTCTTGAAGCCAATAGATGGATGATTTTTGGACTTCTTATTCCAAATTGTGTCCCCTTTCTTATGACAGACTCAAGATCTTTTCTTAGTTGTAATATGAGCAAAGGATATGTGTCTGAAATCTTGAGGTTTTTTTCTCTTTTTCCAGATTTTTTTTAGATGTGTGCAAACACGCTTTTGGAAAAAAAGAAAAAAAAGTAGATATAAAGTATAAGCAATGTTCAGAGACCTACATCAGTCATTTTATACTACATCAAAAGCAATACTTCTTTTGTAAGAAATACATAGCATTTTATTTTATGGATATTTCTTAGTGTATGTGACCAATCCTCTACTGAGGGAAGATTGTTTGCAGGTGGAGCTTTAAGTCTTAAGAGAGTTTAATTTTCTGCCCCAAGTTCATCACAGCTGCAGCCTTTTTAGCTTGATCTGGGAAAGAAACGTTTTCTAGGACACCGGTGTTAAATGAAGGGTCCAACATTCTTCTAGTCCTAAACCTTTGCCTTGTTCCCGATAGTAAGTTAAGGAGCAGTCAGTATTCAGATCACAATATTGGTTTATTCATAGTTTGTCTCTGCCTCTTATCTAGGTGTCATCTCAGATTTCTTTGAGACTGACTTCCATTCACATTTATTTATTTATATATTTATTTTATTTGAGAGAGAGTGCAAGCATGAGCAAGGGAAAGGACAGAGGGAGAGGGAGAAGCAGACTCCCTGCTGAGCAGGGAGCCTGTTGGGGAGCTTGATCCCAGGACTCCCAGGTTATGATCTGGTGTGACATAAGTCACACAGGTGCCCCTTCCATTCCTATTGAAATGAAAAATTTATTAATATCTTACTCCTTTCTCCCTCATCTTATCCTTGTTATATCTACTTATTTATATCCAACAATAGGATTTGTTTCACTTGAAAGATATTTCTCTAATTGTTTCTTTCTCTCCTTTTTTTTTTTAAATTAGGGCTTAAATTGAGTATTTTGTGACTGAAAATTTAGATATTGGTCCCTCAGTCAGTGACTATTTTCCAAGACTATAGCTCAAACATACTTCTTTTTTTAAAAAATATTTTATTTATTTGACACAGAGAGACATCGAGAGAAGGAATACAAGCAGGAAAATTGGGAGAGGGAGAAGCACACTTCCCGCTGAGCAGGTACCCCAGTGGGGGGGGTTCGATCCCAGGACCCTGGGACCATGACCTGAGCCGAAGGCAGATGCTTAATGACTGAGCCACCCAGGTGCCCTCGAAATTACTTCTAATAAAGAACTTGAAATTTTAAAAATCTTAATATTTGTACAAGGTCCGTGTCCTTCAGAATAGAGCATATTAAAATTACTATAATGGAACCCTTAGAACTTTTAACCTAGAAAAAAAATGTAATCACCATTAGATTTTGGCTATATATAAAATAAAACATGAAAATAGTGTATATAATGTTGGACAAAAAGAAATTAGAACTTCACTTTTTAATGCAAGCTTTCATTAATGACTATAAGCTTTTAATTAAGTTTAATACCATGCTTAGCTGAAGATGAGGCTTGTACAATCTCTGGTCTTAGAAACAACCTTGAACTCAGAAGTAAAAGGTGGAAAAGCATCTGGCCACCCATGAACACAGGTGCTAAAGACCGTAAGCTTCCTTAGGCACTTGCCTTCAGCTAACGTACTAAAAGTTCTATATAAACAAAGTTAAGCTCTTCATAGCCCTGATAATCCAATTTTCTAGGAAGCCAAGAGTGTCTGTATTAATAGTTCAAGAGGCCTATAATTACTGAAGGAGGACTCATAGAAGGGAGTGAAAGTATAAAAGCAGAAGCTCCTGAGGCCATCACTTTATTCCAGCCCAGTCCTATAATTAGTTACCCTACTGGGAATATAAGAAAAAAAATAAAATCAGAACATTAAACTAACTTTACCAAGAAATAAAGTGTGTCTTGAAAGAATTTCTGCTAGATACAGTTAAAATACCAAAAACTCCTGTTAGCATTTAAAAGAATTTAGTATATACCAAATTGCTACACTATAAAATATTAAAAAATGTTGGCTAATATTAGAAGTCATCATAATAAATTCCACAATTAAGTTAAAGTCCTGAATAATAGCATCTGGAAAAACCACTTCTATGGTTCATAGCATTTTCAAATAATAGTTGATAAACTATGATACATATGAATATTTATAAATAAAAGTTTGTATCCTGTTTGCTCACCATAATTTACCATCTATTCAACTCAGCTGCTGTCTTCTACAGTATATTAAATGCTCAGTTATCTGCACTGAGGCAACCGTTCTGACTCATTCTATCTCCTCCAAAATTTTCTCACTTACCTTTAGGGCCTAGGCTTTATGGTCATTATTTCAAACACTATTTTGTACCATGTATGTTCTTACTTTATTCCTCTTTTTGCTCTTTTCTTTGTTTTATTTGAGTATATCTAATATACTATTGTAATTAATTTATTGTCTTTCTAGCTCTAAACCTTTGTAGTTTTTTTTTCAGTGTTCTAGGGATTATAATATGCATGCCTAAATTATCAGTTTACTCAGAGTTAATAATTTACTCTTTGAGTAAAATGTAGAAGACCTACATGAAGATAGGTCACTTAACTTCCCCTATTGACTTCGATTTATAGTAGTCATATATATTACATGTACATACAATGAATATACCAGATATGAGTTTTTTCCTTTACCAGTTATGCATATTTTAAAGAACCTAAAAGTAGAAAAATAGTTTTTATGTCTATTCAGAAGTTTATCACATCTGTTGCTCTTCCTTCATCCCTAAAGATTCAAATTTCCCTCTGGTATTATTTCCCTTTAGCATGAGGAACTTCCTTAGCATCTCTTTTAAATGAGGTCAACTGGAAATAAATACTTTTGGTTTTCCTTCATCTGAGAATGTTTTTATTTTCTCTTTATTTCTGAAAGATATTTTTGTTGGGTATAGAATTCTGGTATGATGGCTCTTTTCCTTCAATATTTTAAAGATACTCTTCCATTATCTTCTGGCTGACTTTAGTGCCTGGCAAGAAATCCATGGTCATTTAAATAATTTTTTCTTTCCCTAGAAATTAAGAATAATATAAATATAAATATAATATAGGGACGCCTGGGTGGCTCAGTTGGTTGAATGTCTGCCTTTGGCTCAGGTCATGGTCCTGGGGTCCTAGAATCGAGTCCCACATCCAGCTCCTTGCTCAGTGGGTAGCCTGCTTCTTCCTCTGCCTGCCACTCCCTCTGCTGGTGTGCACTCTCTCTCTCTCTCTCTCTGACAAATAAATAAAATCTTTAATACATATATTAATATAATATAAACATAACATAAATATAAACTTTTTGGAGAAACACATTTGGAATTCAATTAGTAAGAAAGGGCAAAATAGATATACGGCAAGTAGTCATTTTATCTTTATTTTACATGATTTAGATGTTAAGTATCAGAAAAAGCATTGAGAAAAAATCCATGTGCTCCAGAATTTCACAACCTACAGAAATAATAGTTCTAGTTTCATGTTTTCATAAATCGTGGGACTGGTATTAGAAAGGACTCCAGAGATTATGAAAACCAAATGCTTGTTGATTAGATAAGGGAATGGAGATCCACAAACACTTTGGATCTGCTAACCTCTCAGAGTCAGAGATGAAAAAAGAACACCATCTCCTCTTCCAAATCTGGTGGTATTTCCAGAAACCATACTTTAATTGAAAAATCCGTACGTTTTCTGTATTAGAACACAAATATGTTTCTGGGGGGTAGGGGATAATTTAGATAGTGTTATTCTTATTACACAGCCCAGGAGCTTTTCCCAAAGTCTTTTTTCCTTTTAAAAACAATTGTTATATAATAAAGGAACATTAAAAGTTGATTAACTGATCTGAATGGCAGATATAAACATGCCGCTTCCTGACGGCGCACGGGAGAAGAATGAGGCACAAACAAGTCAGCTGCAATAGAGATTGGGAGCAGGGGTCGGCAGTTGAGAAGACTGCCGCCCCGAACAACTCCTTAATCCCATATTTATTGGATAC